>VBSM01003218.1:658750-671291 GCA_008086735.1 Cheirogaleus medius | reverse complement strand
AAAAAAAAAAAAACAAAGTTACAATTAAACAGGAAGAATAAGTGCTGGTGTTCTATTACATAGTAGGGTGACTATAGCAAATAACAATATACCATATATTTTAAGATAGCTAGAAGAGAAAATTTTGAATGTTATCGCCACAAAAAAAGATAAATGTTTAAATTGATGGATATGATAATTACCCTCATTTGATTATGCAATGTATACATGCATTGAAACATCAGACTCTACCCCATAAATATGTACAATTATTATGTGTCAATTATAAATAAAAAATAAAATATATTTATGAGCTGACAAAGTAAAGACTATCGAAAGACCAAAAGCTAAGTAAAAGCTGGTACCCAAAGAGGTAGCTGAGTCCCAAAGCCTATTTTGCCTTAAGGGCATTTGCTAAAAAGCTGAATTTGAGCATGGTGGCCTCACAGAATGTCACTGTGGCATAGGAGAAAAAGCCCATGGCTTACCCAAGTTGGGAAATCTAATAGAAGGCCCTTACCATAAAGCCAGAATCTCAAAGGACTGTTTCCTCATTAAAGAGTATATCCAAAATATGCTAGTACCCACACTGCCCTTAGGGGACTACATAGAAAATTATTTGTCTGGAACCTATGTACCCGCTGGAGCTCTTTATTTCTTTTTCTTTCTTTTTTATTTTTGGCCCCTCCATGCCCTGGAGCTCTTTTATTTTTTTAATTTAAATATCTGCAGAAAGGCCAGGCAAGGTGGTTTACCTGTAAGGTAAACCTGTGTGGTTTACCTGTAGGGATTACCTGTAATCCTAGCACTTTGGAAGGCCAAGGCAGGAGGACTGCTTGAGGTCAGGAGTTTGAGACCATCCTGAGCAAGAGCGAGACTCTGTCTCTACAAAAAACAGAAGAAATTAGCCGGGCGCGGTGGCGCACACCTGTAGTCCCAACTACTTGGGAGGCTGAGGCAGGAGGATCCTTGAGCCCAGGAGCTTGCAGTTGCAGTGAGCTGTGATGACACCACTGCATTCTCGCCTGGGTGACAAAGCGAGACCTTGTCTCAAAAAAAAAAAAAAAAAATTGCAGAGAATTTATAACTACATGTTGTGGTTTTTCTGCCTAAACCTTTTGTCAATCCTAAAAACAAAATGGCAAGAAATTAAAGTGGTTTTGAGTCAACAGTACCAATAAGCAACTGGCAGAAGCAATGTAATCCTTTTGGATGAACTCATCTTAAATCTAGGCCTTGGGGAATTTCTACACATACGGTTCCAAGAAAAATAAACTGTGGGCCGGGTGCGGTGGCTCACGCCTGTAATCCTAGCACTCTGGGAGGCCGAGGCAGGCGGATCGCTCAAGGTCAGGAGTTCAAAACCAGCCTGAGCAAGAGTGAGAACCCGTCTCTACTAAAAATAGAAATAAATTAATTGGCCAACTAAAAATATATAGAAAAAATTAGCCGGGCATGGTGGCACACGCCTGTAGTCCCAGCTACTTGGGAGGCTGAGGCAGGAGGATTGCTTGAGCCCAGGAGTTTGAGGTTGCTGTGAGCTAGGCTGACGCCACGGCACTCACTCTAGCCTGGGCAACAGAGTGAGACTCTGTCTCAAAATAAATAAATAAATAAATAAACTGTGGTCAAAAATTGCAAATAAATAAGGACCAAGTTACCAGGAGCAAAAACCAGTAGAGACAGAGACAGGAAATAAGAAAGAAAATTAGAAAATTAAGCCAAATAGTTCAATGTCTGACTAATAGCAGTTCTAAAAAGAGAAAACAGGATATGTAAGCAAAACAGAGAAAAGGGGTCTATATGAGATTAATTATAAGAGAAATACAACTTTCCTGAATTGAAAGCCTTTCCAGATTAAATAGTGTGCTATATGTCTGGAACAAAAAAGAATCATATCAAGATACATCTTTGTGAAATCTCAGAATACTACAGAAGATGAGAAGATCCTAAAAACTTTCCAAAAGGGAATAAAAGATGGAACAGGAATCAGAATAGCATCTCAGAACAAGATTGAAAGAAAACAATGTAGCACTGCCTTTAAGAATTTGAAGAAAAATTATTATTAACCTAGAATTCTATACCAGGCAAACTATTGATAAAAGATGAGGGTATTGGGGGGAGGGGGGCATGGGCAATATACATAACCGTAATATTTGTACCCTCATAATATGCTGAAAAAAAAAAAGATGAGGGTATGGTGGCACAAGTCTTTAGTCCCAGCCACTGGGCAGGCTGAGGCAGGAGGATCGATTGAGCCCAGGTGTTTGCAGCTGTAGTGCATTACTATTGCAGCTGTGAATATCCACTGCTCTCCAGCTCCAGAAACATAGTGAGACCCCGTCTTTAAAAAATAAATTAAAAAGACAAGAGTAGAATAAAGACATCTTTCAGAAATGTAAGGAGTCAAAAAATTTAACCTCCCTTTCTAAGTAGGCTACTACTTACCAGATGTGATCTGGTAAACAGGAAAGAGGCAATAGATCTAGGATGTGGGATGCTGGATGCACACACAAAACTGGTGGAAGAAAATGCTTTGAAAGGAAGCTATGCCACAGACACAGAAACAACCTGCTGTGACTGAAGCAGGAGGATGGGAAATACTGCAGGATAGTCTCCAGTGGAACAACTGATAAAGTACTGGACATGTTTAAGCATTTGGAAAATATTATGAGCAACTATTTTACAGATCTGATGGGCACATAGAAAAAATTAGAGCTAGATACATAAAAAAGAAAAGGAGGCAATTATTAACTTAAGGAAAAACAAAAAGTTGGATAAGAAATAGAAGTTCCCTGACATTTATGTCACCTGATTTTCCACAAAGGTGCCAAGACCATTCAATGGATAGACTTTTCAACAGATGGTGCTGGGACAACTGGATATCTACAGGCAAATGAAGGAAGCTGAATCTCTATCTCATACCACATACAAGCATTAACTCAAAATATCACAAAAACCTAAATGTGAGAGCTAACACTATAAAACTCTTCTTTAAAAAGCATAGGTATATGTCTTTGTGACTTTGGAGTAGGCAATGGTTTCTTAGAAATGATATGACAAAGGAACAAGTAACAAAAGAAAAATTAACAGGGCATCATCAACATTTTTTTGTGCCTCAAAAGACATGATCAAGAAAGTGGAAAAAACACCCATAAGATGAGAAAAAAAATTGCAAATCATTTATCTGATAAGGTATTTGTAACTAGAATACATAAAGAATTCTTACAACTCAATTATAAAAAGACAGCCCAATTTGAAAATGAGCAAAAGATCTAAATAGACATTTCTCCAAAGAAGATATATAAATGGCCAATAAGCACAATAAAAAATGGGCCACATCATTAGCCATCAGGTAAATGCAAATTGAAACCACAATAAGATACCACTTCACACCAAGATGGTGAAAATAAAAATGATGGATAACAAGTATTGGCAATAATGTGGAGAAATTGGAACCTTTATATGCTGCTGGGAATTCCAAATGATGCATTTTAGAATTTCCAATTTTGAAAAGAGTCTGGCAGTTGTTCAAAGAGTTAAACATAAAATCACCATAATGACCCAGTGATTCCACTCCTAGGTATATACGTAAGAGAAATGAAAACATATGTCCACAAAAAAACTCATACATCAATGTTCATAGCAACATTATTTAGAATAGCCAAAAAGTGGAAACAACCCAAATGTCCATCAACTGATAAATGGATAAAATTTATGTGGTATATCCGTATAATGGACTGTCATCTGGCAATAAAAAGGAATCAAGTATGTACTAATACATGCTACAACATAGGTGAGCCTTGAAAGCACTATGCTAAGTGAAAGAAGCCAGTCATGAAGGATCACATATTGTATGATTATGGAACATCATATGAAATATCCAAACAGGCAAGAATCTACAGAGGAGGGAAAAGGAGGTTTGGGGGTAACAGGTAAGGGGTATGGGACTTCATTTTAGAGTGATGATGAAAATGTTCTAAAATAGATTATGATGGTGGATGCACGACTCTGAATTCACTAAAAGCCACCAAATTGGGTGTATTGTATGGTGTGTGAATTATATCTCAATAAAGATAAAAACATTTTTAAAATAAGAAATATATGTATACCACTTGGCTCAGTAGTAAACAATATTTACAAAATTGTAATGTCAGTCCATTATTTTAAAGAGACAGAGCAAGACCCTGTCTCTTTAAAAAAAAAAAAAAGTTTAGGCTAGAAGACTGAATGAGACTATATGAAAAAAGAATCTCGGCCACCCCAACTGAGGCACCAGATGTGAGTGAAGGACATTTTAGACATTTTGGACATTTTAGCCCCAGCCAAGTTCCCAGCTGAATGCAACCACATCATCAACCCTAACCGACACCAAATGGAGAATTAACCAGCTGAGCCCAGATAACCCAGAGAATATGAATTAATGAATTGTCTTCAGTCATTAAGTTTTAGGGTAAATTTTTATATAATAATAATTGAAACAGGTACTTAAAGGATTTGGATCAAAAAAGTACTCACTCCAATTCCTCTGCCTTCAAATCCCATTTGTATCTACAAATAATTAATTTTCTTCAGTTTGCAATACTACCTTTACTTTTTCAGCTAATAATTTTAAAACATTTTCATTCATTTTTTTCAGATTTTTGTAATTCTTGACAACTGCATACTCCAGAAGAGTGCCATCACCACTTAAATTTGCCAAACTTTGTACTAAATATTTTACCTTAAAACTTTATTTATTCCTTACACAATCTTATGAGGAAAGGACTGTATTATTCCTATTTGACAGGCTAAAAAAATCTAAGACTCATAGAAGTTAATTATTCTATTTCATAGAGTGGGAGAGCTTAAATTCAAACCCAGACCTGATTCTAAAACCTATGTTCTTAATCAAGTCTATACCAGAAACTTACCCATATTGACCTAAAAAACCTTCCCAAGGAACACAACACTGTTAGTCCACATAAAAGATTTCTTTAAAAGCAATACATCATTCACCCTAACTTGGAATGACCCCCCAAAATAAATAAAACAAAAAGCAATACATGAAATCCTTTCTATTTGAGACAAGGTCTCGCTGTCGC
The DNA here is from genome assembly GCA_008086735.1 of Cheirogaleus medius. NCBI lineage: Eukaryota > Metazoa > Chordata > Mammalia > Primates > Cheirogaleidae > Cheirogaleus > Cheirogaleus medius. The sequence continues at coordinate 666,228 of VBSM01003218.1, read as the reverse complement.
CCAGGCTACAGTGCAATGGCCTCATCCATAGCTCACTGCAGGCTAGAACCCCCGGGATCAAGTGATCCTGCTGCTTCAGCCTCTCAAGGAGCTGGGACTACATGGGTATACCACCATGTCTGGCTAACTTTTTAATTTTTCGTAGAGATGGAGGTCTCACTATGTTGTCCAGGCTGGTCTCAAACTCCTGGCCTCAAACAATCCTCCCACCTCAGCTAGGATTACAGGCATGAGCCACTTCGCACCCAGCCTCAAATGCTGTATTTTACTTGGCAAATATTTATTGAGAACCTCACTATTCTAGGCACTGGAGAATATGAAACATTTTAATCCTAATTGATACACGATTCTAGAAATTGTAGCAACAGTTTTTTCCTATTGAGTAATGTCAAAGTTATTTAACTTGATTCAATGCCAAGTAATCATCAAATCATAGAAAGGTAAAATAGTATCAGACTATGCCTCAATACAGCTAGACCCCTTCACCATTTCCCAACAAAATCTACATTCTATCATGAACCACTCATCACTCTTCTCTTCCTCACTTGAAATGTTCTACCACCTCCCTCTCTACTTACCAAATCCAACCTATTCTATGAAGCCTCTCTTGATCAGGCCAGACACATTCTCTTATCTAGGGTATTTATTGTCCACTTCAGTGGTTTCCAAACATGGCTAATTAAAATAACCTGAGGACTTTAAAATTAGAGTTACCTTAAAATTAGAGGAGTCGTACTTTGAAAAAGACTGGAAATAATTTAAATGTCTATCAAAATGGAACTGGTTAAGTCATTATGGTAAAGTGACTATATAAAACAATCTTCAAGTTATATTAAGTGAAAAATCAAGGTACAGAACAGGGTATGGTCCTACTTATTAAAGGTAGATATACAAGCTTATGCATGCACAGTATACGTCCAGAAGGATTAAAAAGACACTTAAGTGGTTCCCTCTGAGGAGCAACAAAAAAAATCAAAAGATGCTGTAAGTCCTAGTTTTTTCCTTTCAAAAGCAGGTATATTCATGAAAGAACTTTCATTCTGATTACACTATTCTAACTTTTAAATTTTGCCTTGTATTATGGTTTAATTATTTAAAAAGAAGAAAACATAGATGTCCAAGACTCAGCTCACGGCCGGGTGTGGTGGCTCACGCCTGTAATCCTAGCTCTCTTGGAGGCCGAGGCAGGCAAATCGCTCAAGATCAGGAGTTCGAAACCAGCCTGAGCAAGAGCGAGACCCTGTCTCTACTATAAATAGAAATAAACTAATTGGCCAGCTAAAATATATATAGAAAAAATTGGCCGGGCATGGTGGCGCATGCCTGTAGTCCCAGCTACTCAGGAGGCTAAGGCAGAAGGATCGCTCAAGCCCAGGAGTTGGAGGTTGCTGTGAGCTAGGCTGATGCCACGGCACTCTAGCGCAGGCAACAGAGTGAGAATGTGTCTCAAAAAAAAAAAAAGACTCAGCTCACCTCACAATCTTTAGGGGGTAGGACTAGGTTTCGGAAATATTAAACTACCGAGATGATTCTGATGACCAGCCCAGCTTAGTATCCCCCAGCTATATCACTCACATGGTACTTAATGCCTCATACTAAAATAGGGAGAATACCTTACACTTTTTTTGTTTCTTCTATGTTTCCGACTCAGAGAAGTTACCTAATAAATATTTTTTGATGAGAGTAGTGCAGAAGTATAACTCCATTTCTCTATTAATTTCATTCGTGTGGAAGGGTCTCCAGAAGTACTTTTAACATAATAGCATTATGGGGCAATTAAAATGACCAATTTCAATACATGAAGGGTCAGTGTCAAAAAGTGTCAACAACAAAGTATTCTCACCAACTTTTCTTTTTTTAAAGGCCATAGGTATTGCTAGACTGCAAAAGGCAAGTGGTGTGAAGCCCAAACCTAAGATCCTAAGGCTTAAGACTTAGGGATGAGTCAGACTTCATAGTCTATATAAATGAGTAGAAGCAGCATTTAGAGGAAAATAAAGTGTGTAGAAATCAAATTCCAAAGAAGCCCCATTTTATTACAGAGAACACACAAAGCCCTTTCCTCATAGAGAAAAGTACTGTTCCTCTTCTCCAAGGAAACAGATGAGCCTCTTCCAAAGTTCCCAGCTTTCGCTTCTACCGGTACTTCCCACGTCGGTTAAAGTGTTTGTAGAGATAGCGGATGCGTTTATTAAGGTTGTGCAGGTCATCAATGAACATTCGCTTTCCAACCATTTTCTTCTTTCGGATACAACGCTGCAATTCATTTCCCTTCCAACCTCGAAGCCATCTGGGGCCTCTGATCAGTTCTTTGGGGTGCTTTTCAAAGTTTCCTGTGTAAGAGAACATATTAGTTACAAGACAAGAGAACCCAGCCTTGACCAGCTAAGCCTTTAACCCACAGTTGCATCTTCTTAACAGCACCTATAGAAAAGACTGTATAGTATCAAAAACAGACTTTGTAGCCAGGCTGCTTGGGGTTCAAATTCTGACACTGCCATTTACTAGCTTTAGAAAAATTACTAACTTCTCTGTTCCTCAGTTTCCTTGCCTGTTAAATGAAAATGTTATTATGAGAGTACTCAGTGCCGAACGCAATGTAAACAGCCACATAAATGTTTGCTCTCACTATTGAGCATAGCACCATCTTCTATACAGGTGAAAAAGAGAGTCGTTACAGCGTAACTGCCATGCTGAAAATTGTGTACCACGTATAGTCAAGTCTTACCCAGGATCCCTATGTTGTCATACACCCCGAACATGGCCCTTTTCTCGTTCCAACGATCAACCACTTTGGGGGACGGGAGGGTGAGCCTTACATGAGACAATCCAGGAATACCTAGGAATGAAGAAGAGAGGGAATGAATGTGAGCCGCCTACTAAGAAGCAGTTCTTCTAGGGGCGTCTATATCAGCCACTTACTCAGAGAGAAGTTTCTGCACGCCAAGGGCACCCAGCCCCACAGGCTCCTACATGCCCCCCAGGAGAGGGTCCATGCCATTGCTCTAGTCTCTCTCTCAATAGCACACCAAACAAGCCCAAGAATGAGGACCAGACGTGGCCTTCAAGGACAGGGACCGTCCCCGCGGGCCTCACACGGTTACTAACGAGGAGGCAGCCATCTTGAGCCTTACCCAGGTACCTCTGGGCGAAGGGCCCGCCTAGGCCTCTCCTTCCCCAGCTACAAGCCCCGCCCTCCGGGTTCCGGCCCACGGAGGCCTTGACAACCGGCCCCGCCCAAGTGCTTCCGGATTGCCCGCCGGAAGTTTTGGAGTGCCAGAAGAGTTGAATTCTGCGCCTCGTCGCTGTCTAGGACGCCCCAAGACTGTAATTTCAGGAAAATTCACCCTTTCTGGTTCCTTTGGCGTCCCTCAACTGTGAGGGAAATGAAGGTCCAGAACATGGAACCCGGAGTTTTCAAAGACTTTGTGCCTCACACCAGTCTTGCGCTGTAGCTGTTTTTATTACCCCCATTTTACAGGGAAGGAAATCTGAGGCCCAGCGGGTGAAGTGACTTGCTGGACGTCACTGAGGCGAGGAGATGACGAAACCCGGATTGGAGCCCATGCCTTCTAACTCCCAGCTCGGACAGCCTCCTGTCCTGGGGATGACTGAGTTCACTATTGCAGGGGCACTACCACTGCCCATCTAGGGACGCAGCATCTCGGGCGGGCCCTACTAAGGCCTCCTCCCAGCCGACTGGGGCGAAGGGAGAACCCTGTGGGGAAAGAGCCGCCAGGCGAGTGGGCGCGGGAAGGTGGGCGGAAGCCTAAATCTAGCCCCGCCGGCTGGCGGCGCGGCCCGGCCCTCCGGCTCCTGCGCGACTGGCCGGCCTCCAGCAAGCGTCGCGATTGGTCCCCTTGCGGCCGTTGAGATTTGAACTCCGTATTTGTGGCTTCGCCCGCGCGGCGTTTGGCTCAGAGGTGGGCCTTTGCCTCTGCCTGCCGGCGATTGGTCAGTTTCCACGCCAACTTGAAAATTGCCTCGCTGATTGGTGAGTATTGTGCACTCGTGTTTTTCCTCTTCCATTTCAGCACGACTTCCAGAGTCCGAGTAGCGACGGGTGAGATCCCCAGGTAAGGAAGGTGTGGTGTTAATAGGGAGCAAGTCTTGAAAGACTGGGAAAATGGGGTACAGGGTAGTATGACGCAGTAGTCGGCAATATACAATAGGCAGGGAAGTCTAATAGTATCCTTGGGGCGCGAAGTGGTACAAATATAAGTCTGACAGATCCGCAGCGGAGTGTGTTAAGGTAAACCTTTCCTAGCTTCTATTACTTTATCTGTAAATTCGGTTGTATTATTATGCACTCCATGGGATTGAGATTAGGAGATTTAGACCGTGTATGACATATTCAAATAGCCTAACAGAACCTGGCACAAAATAAACAAATAATCAGTGTTCATGCTCTTCCCATCCTGGTGCAGAAAACCCATTAGCCCTTGCTGGGGCAGTGTTCTGGCTTCAGGTGAGACCAGACAATTCTCTCTATACTTAAGAGGCTTTGCACATAAAAATGGAAATAATAATGCTAACTTTACACATTGCTGTGCAAATTACAGTTCTTTAAACACCTTTATACCTCTTGATTCATTTGATCATCAGAGAAACTTTATGAAGTAATCAGAGATTAGTAACCCTGTTTTATAGATAAGATCCAAGGAGTTCAGTGACACGACCAGGTGGCAGAGTCACTACTAGCATTGGATTCTAGTTCAGGGTTGATCTCATATCCTTTAAGATAATGTTATCAGCTTGCTGTAAAACTAAAAATCATTATATATTGAAGGTGGGAAAAATAATATAACCAGATAAAAACACAGGTCTTGGATATAGACCCTGACCTTTTCACTGTTTGGTTTCCAGCCCTGTGACCCAGTGGGAGAAGGATGTCTCCTCAACTGTATGAGTTCCATCTGCCCTTATCCCCAGAGGAGTTGCTGAAAAGTGGAGGAGTGAATCAGTATGTTGTGCAAGAGGTACTGTCCATCAGACATCTTCCTGCACAGCTTAGAGGTAAGACTGCATTGCTGCCATTGTACCTAGCACTTCCAAACAACTATCCCATATGTATTAATAATTACTACATTGTCATTTCTGTTGCACTATACCATGAAGTTCCATGAGGGCAAGGAAAGCGTGTCCAACAGTCTTGGTGTACATAGTTACTCTTTGGGGAAATATTATTCTAGATCTTTACCCTTAACCATATGTTAGAATAAAGTCCTGGTGGATTTAAGAGTTATAGGAGAAGACCGGGTATGGTAGCTCACACTTATAATCCCACCACTTTGGGAGGCTGTGTTGGAAGGATCACTTGAGGCTAGGAGCTCAAGACCAGCTTGGGCAACATAGTGAGACTCTTTCTCTGCAAAAAAATAATAAAAATTAACTGGATGTGTTGGCGCACACCTATAATCCCAGCAACTCGGGAAGCTGAGGGAGAAGGATTGCTTGAGCCCAGGAGTTCAAGATTACACTGAACTATGATCATACCACTGTACTCCAGCCTAGGTGACAGAGCCTCTGGGATTTAACCTGATCTGTTTTAGGTAATACTTTTTTTTTTTAGACAGAGTCTCACTCTGTTGCCTGGGCTAGAGTGCCATGGCATCAGCCTATCTCACAGCAACCTCAAATTCCTGAGCTCAAGCAATCTTCCTGCCTCAGCCTCCCAAGTAGCTGGTACTACAGGCGTGCCCCACTGTGCCCAGCTAATTTTTTCTAGTTTTAGTAGAGACAAGGTCTTGCTCATACTGAGGCTGGTCTTGAACTCCAGACCTCTGGCGATCCTTCCACCTCAGCCTCCCAGAGTGCTAGGATTACAGGCATGAGCCACTGCACCCAGCCTAGGTAACACTTTTTTAGAGTCTAGATATCTTGCTTCCAAGATGTTCAATAATGGAAAAAAATATATATGCACCACTGCAACACTGTTACAATATATGTACAGTGCAGTTACCTACTGAAACCTATAAATGACCAAAGACAACTTTTACTTTACCAAGAAGACCACATAATGTCACTCTATTTATTGGAAGTGGTCTAGTATCAGTTGAATTGCTTTGGAGAGGTAGAAAAAGTAAAAATTCTGGAGCCAGGTTTCCTGGATTTGAATCCTGGCTCCACCACTCTGACCTTGGACAACATACTTAATTCCTTCTGTGCTTCAGTTTCCTCATCTATAAAAATAGGGATAATGATCATGGACTTCATTTATTATCTCCTGCAAGAAGAAGGGTTGGATAATACAGCAGGTTGATAATATGGCCCCAGCTTGTCTCTTCTTGGCCTTTCCATGTTGGTTGCCAGGTGATGGTTTCTTGCGCTGATGCTCAAAAGTGGGAAAACAAATTTTCTATCTTGTGCTATTTCTTCTTTTTTTTAACAATTTTACCCAAAGATTCTCAACAGACTTAGCCAAAATTAAATCATGTGCCTATTTCACTAACTAATTACAGTCATGCATCATTTAACAAGGATACGTTCTGAGAAATGTATTGTTAGGCAATTTTGGTCATGCAGACATCACAGAGTATATTTACACAAACCTAGATGGTAGTGTCTACTACACACCTAGACTATGTGATATAGCCTGTTGCTTCTAGGCTACAAACCTGTACATCATGTTCCTATACTGAATATTGTAGGCATTTGTAAAAGTGGTACAATGGTAAGTATTTATGTATCTAAACATAGAAAAGATACAGTAAAAATACAGTATAAAAGATTTTTAAAATGTTACACCTGTATTGGACATTTACCATGAATTGGGCTTGCAGGATTGGAGGTTGCTGTGGGTAAGTCAGTGAGTGCTGAATGAATGCAACGGCCCCTCAGACATTACTGTACACTTAGGCTATACTAAATTTATTTTTAAAGTCTTTCTTTCTGCAAAAATAAATTAACCTTAGCTTGTTGTAACTTTCTTACGTTATAAACTTTTTCATTTTTTTTAACTTTTTGACTCTTGATTTAGCTTAAAACGCAAACACGTTTTAACTTTTTAACCTTTTTTTCATTTTTAAAACTAAGACACAAACACACACATTAGGCTAGACCTACATAGGGTCAGGATCATCAAGATATCACTAACAATAGGAATTTTTCAGCTACATTATATTCTTAAGGGACCAGTGTTGTATATGCTGTCCATTGTTGACCAAAATGTTGTTATACAGCACATGACTATACTGGTAAGGAAAGTGGAATTACCTCAATTGCCTAAACTGATAAGAGATTATTACCTAGGAGCCAGGAGCCTCCCTAAACCTGAACATATCACCATTTGGTAAGCAAGGAAGAAGGCTGAGTGTGGAAGTTGGCTGATAGATGGCCAACCAACAATGTCCATAGATGTACTATTCTGTCAATATTGTGTGGATATATGCATCACCAATTGCATATACTAGATAATACATACTGTAACAAATTGTTCTTTAATTATTACAATGCATCTTTTTTTTTTTTTTTTTTTT
>VBSM01003218.1:639227-651370 GCA_008086735.1 Cheirogaleus medius | reverse complement strand
TCAGCCTCCCAAGTAGCTGAGATGACAGGTGTATGCCACCATGCCTGGCTAATTTTTCCTATTTTTTTTTTAGAGATGAGACCTTATTGTGTTGCCCAGGCTGGTATCAAACTCCCAGGCTCAAACAATCTTCCCACCTCAGCTTCCCAAGTTGCTTGGGTTACAGGCATGAGTCACTGCACCTGGCTTGCTGTTATGATTTAATATTGCATCTTTATGTTTGTTTACATTTCTCTTGGACTGAAAATGTTGTCACATATGATCTATGTATGCATAAGTTCTGATAAATTTTACCTTTTTAGCTCTGTGTAATCCTCACATTCAAGCTAAAAAAAAAAATTTTTACCTTTTTATAATGGATTTGTATATATTTTATGGTAGTAAATGATAAATTAGTATCCACATCTTTTTATGCATTCATGACATACCTAACTTTTCCTTAATTTATTTGATATTTCTAGCTACATAGTTCATCCGCAAGTTTTTTCAAATTGTCAAAAATCTCAAAAAATTTTTTCAATATATTTATTGAAAAAAATCTACATATAAGTGGGCCCATGCAGTTCAAACTCTATTGTTCAAGGGTCAACTGTATACATATATATTTCCTACTTTTCTCCACTGAGAGGGCCTAAAGGCAATGATACTGTTATATCAGTGAACCTAAATAGTGCCTAGAGTTTGGTTTCTACATACCATTCTCCCATAAAAGGAGCCAGGACTCCATTGAGAATGGTTGATTCCAGGACTGGGCCAAGGAAGTTACAACATGAGTCTGGAACATCTTGTAGTACAAAGACAATAAGGGAGCAAAAAAATGAAGGGAACATGTCCAAAGGACACAGGCCAGGTTGAAGGAGCTCCCAGTGACCAAGTATGAGATAATTTGAGCAATAAAATAAATAGTAATGGATTAAAATGCAGAATAAAAGAAATATCCATGAGTCCATTCTGTTATAAGTAACTTAATAAATAAATAAATTAAGGGAAAGGAACGGCTTGTCTTTATAGTTGCATTCCCACTAGTAAGTATAGAAGAAATAATGGAGGTAGAAAATTAGCATTTAGTAAACATCACAGCAATAATTGTGGCAGGCAAGAATCAACCATGGATACATAAATTACTGGGCAAAAATGTGACCTGAACTAGGATATTTACATAGTTTCAAGGTATCTTCCCACAAGATACTAACTGCAAAGGGGAAAATGACTTTACAATGGAGAAATGTGGCAATCACTACCAAGTGATCAAAGTTAACATCACCTATAATAAGACACTGACATCATATACCTCTTGATCAGATGGGTGAGAAGGATGCAACCTCCCTTCTGCATTATTAGTCTTGCCAAAAATGTATGACCTCAATCTACTCATGAGAAAACATGCAAACCCCAGTTGACACACATTCTACAAAATAACTGGCAAGTACTCTTTTGAAAAGTGTCAAGATCCTTAAAGACAAAGATTGGAGTAGACTAAGGAGACTTGATGACAAAGTACATTGTGGGATCCTAGACCAGAAAAAGGACATAAATAGGATAGTTGGCAAAATTTAAATAAGGTCTGTAGATTCAACAGTAATTCAATAGTATTGAATTAATGTTAATTTCTTGGTTTAGAATAAATACTTGTAAGATTGTTTATGTTATATAAGATTTTAAGATTATCTAGGTGGAAGGTACAGGAACTCTATACTGTTTTTCTCACTTTTTTGTAATTTCAAAACAAAAAGTTAAAAAGATCTTGTGTTTCTATTCATTACTAACTACTATAAGTTGGACAAGTCACATAACCAATTTAAGACATAAAATAGGTTGTCTGCTTTATCTACTTCACTTGAAACTTAAGTGAGGCTTTAGCTATAAAACAAATGTAAGATATCATTATTATTATTATTATTATTATTATAGGTTACATTGAAGTGAATTGTGTCCTTTTGTGATTGTGTCAATAAAAGCAATAAACCTGGTTTTCTGCCATGAGTAGAATTTACCAAAAAGGCCTCTCTCCCTTCCAAATTCATCAGTTTTTTTCATCTTTATAGCATTTCAGGCTGCCTTCCAAGCTCAGGGCCCCCTGGCTATGCTGGAGCACTTTGATACTATCTACAGCATTTTACAGTAAGTGAAATACCCAGCGGGTACTTTATAAAGAACTGGTGGCTATTTGTCCTAACTTCGCATGTTAGTCCTGAAATTCCAAATTATAGGTTCACTGATAAATACTTCTGGGTGCTGACATTTCTACTGATGAGCATTTACCCAACTTGCCACCATATTTATTCAGTTCAACAATTTCACATGTAATTTTAAGCATTAGATTCCTCAGATTAGATCTAATCTGCTAGAATGGGCTCTGTAGGCTCCTTCCTGTCTCACTCCTACACTTTCTTTTCCTCATAGTCACTTTCGAAGTATAGATCCTGGCCTCAAAGAAGATACTCTGGAATTCCTGATAAAAGGTGTTTATGGATCAGAGGGTAGGGGGTGGATGGTATTTGTTGTTTTTGTTTATTGTCTCCTACATTTATTAGCCATGTGATGATATCAAGGCTGTTGTGATTCAGTTGGTTTGGCTAAGCCCGGGGACCTTTGACCTATTAAGGTCTGTAATCTTGGTGGGCAATACAGAGTTATGTGTGTTCACTGTAAGGGCAGACCAACAAGAACTTTTTCCTACTTTTGAGCTACCTCTTTTTAATAGGGGTGATTCTTCCAGTTGCCAGGGAGAAATTGTGGTAACTGGAGTGAGAGAGTAGGAACAGGGCATGTTCAGGGCATCAGGGTCAAGGGTCCCAAAAGACTTAGCTTGTGTTATGGCCACTGAGAGATGAAACACAGATCTTTGGTAATCTGATGGCTGCAAGGGATGGGTGTTTTGAGGTTGGGATATATGAAGAAAGTGAATGACACTGACTCCCAGGTTCTGTCCCTCACAGTGGTATCCCGCCACTCCCAGGAACTTCCAGCCATCCTGGATGATACAACTTTGAGTTTATCAGATAGAAATGCCCATCTAAATGCCCTCAAAATGAACTGTTATGCTCTGATACGCCTCTTGGAATCCTTTGAGACTATGACTTGCCAGACAAGCCTCATGGACCTGGACCTTGGTGGGAAGGTAAATTAGAGTTTCTGGCTGACTTTATGTGGGGTCCAGGGGGTGGGGAGATGATAGGAAAGAAGGGAATCCTATGCTTCTGAGAATCCTTTCTGTCTTCGTTTAGGGTTTAGGAGGAAGTACTCAAAAGTATCATAGCATTTCCTTCCCTAACAAGTAGCATTTTGGAACTTGTAATAATTCTTCTATATTACCTTTTACCTCTTCTTGATACTGGATAGTTCGGGTAGTCAGAATGGCAGGTCTTGACCTTCTTTGTTTCCTTATTTTTTCCTAAATGTCTACATGATCTTTTTTAGGGTAAGAAAGCCCGGACGAAGGCAGCCCATGGCTTTGACTGGGAGGAAGAAAGGCAACCAATTCTTCAGCTTCTAACACAGCTGCTCCAGTTGGACATTCGTCATCTGTGGAACCATTCAGTAATTGAAGAGGAATTTGTCAGGTGGATAGTTAAGATGGCTACAGATAATACTGAGCTATGAGGATTGAGGGTTCTATTGTTAGATATGCCTTTTAAATACTTCATTTCATGCCTCAGTTCTATCTGTAATACATAGAAGTATAATCATAACATTGAGTTGTTAGGAATTAGATAATTGAATGTTAGAAACTGATGTGAATTTCTCTCATCTCCAATGCCCATTTATTTATTCATTAAACAGTATTTACTGACAATCTCTTAGATGTATAGCTGGCATCATCATAGGTACTGGAAACAAAAGTTTCTGCCCTCTTGGAGTTTGTATTGTAGAGTAGAAGGCAATATAAAAATAAGTAAAATATGTAATATGTTTTATGGTTTATGGAACAAAATAGAGAAGGGGGATGGGAAGTTAGATGGAAGAGGATTATGATTTTAAATCAGCTATCCTAGCAAGACCTCTTTGAGATGGTGACATTTTAGCAAAGACCCACAGGAGGTGAATGAGAGCTGTGAGAATATATGGAGGAATAGCAAAGGTAAGGAAAAGGAATGGTGCATGCAAAGATCCTGAGGAGGGAATGTGTCTAGCATGTGCAAGCAAAAGCAAGGAGTCCAGAGAGGGTAAGAGGGGTAGGCTGTAAGGTCAAGGGAGCAGTGAAGAGCTAAACTGGAGATCCATGTAAGCCATCACGGTGACTTTGACATTTCCTCAGAGTGAGATGGGGCCACTGGTGATCTGACTTGTACTTAAACAGAGTCATCCTGGCTATTGTATTGAAACAGACTGTGGAGGGAAAGGGGAAAGCAAGAGACCAGTTAAGAGGCTATTCTAATAACTCAGCAAGAGATGATGATTGCTTAGACTAAGGAGTGTCAGTGATGATGGGGAGAATGGTTGGCTCTGTACTTTTTTTCTTAAGGTAGAGCTTACAGGATTTGCTGATGGATTAGGAGTGAGGTGCAAGAGAGAGTACAGTCAAGGATGACTCACTGTCCCAGGGTTTTGGCCTGAGCATTTGGAAGACTAGAGTTATTGGTAACCGAGATATGGAGAAGGTCTTGAGTACGTGTTTTGGGAGGAAGACCAGAAATTCTGTTTTGGACATACAAAGTTTGAAGTGCTTATTAGACTCCAAGTAAAGTTGTCAGATTCAGCTGTTGAATTGATAGATCTGGAGTTCAGGAGAGAGATCTGAGCTAGAGATAAATGTTTGGAAATATATGGTATTCAAAGCCATGAGACTGAAATTACAAAAGTGTAACTAGAAGAGAGCCGAAATCCAAGGAATGGTACCCTCGGGCACTCTGGCATTAAGAGGGCAAGGAGATGACAAGCAACCAGCCAAAGAAATTTAGAAGGGAGCCTGGTGTCCTGGAAGCCAAATGAAACATATATTTCAAGGAGAATGTGAGTGATCAGCCATATCAAAATGCAGCTGAAAGGTCAATTAAGATGAGGATTGAATCAGACATTATATTTAGCAATGAGAAGTTGTTGGTGACTTTGTCCTATCTTTTATCATATATTCAGTTTCCTTAGTTAGCATGATAACTGGCCGAAAGTTGGTAATCTTGAAAGAAGGAGTACCTGTTGGGGTCAGCAAAACAACTTGGTATAGAAAGCAATAGATAGAATAAAGAAAACTAAAAGACCCTGACACTTCGAGGGCAGTAGGGACAGAATGAATGAGGCCGGGCCCTAATATGATTGAATCCAGACAGCTGATTTCATCATCTCAAACTATTCCTTTCTCAGTTTGGTTACTGGCTGTTGCTACCGCCTTCTGGAGAATCCTACCATTAGTCACCAGAAGAACCGCCCCATCCGGGAAGCCATAACACACCTGCTTGGTGTGGCCTTGACACGTTATAACCACATGCTCAGTAAGTTATCCCTCTGCTTTACCCTACCTTTTTCATTTTGCCCACAATTTCTCATGTTTAGTACTTCCACAGGTGCCACTGTGAAGATCATCCAGATGCTGCAGCACTTTGAACACCTGGCACCTGTCCTGGTGGCAGCTGTGAGTCTGTGGGCAACTGATTATGGAATGAAGAGCATAGTGGGAGAGATTGTAAGGTGATTCTTCCTTCTCAAAGTTTCTAATTCTCATTTTCCTCAAGGATGGGATAAAGATTAGAAATACAGTCTCTGTGAAACAGTAGATTCCTTCAGATATTAGATATCAGTCTTACCTTCCCTTACTGGGAACTGAATAATTGAACTATCTTGCTGTGACTTTGTTTTCTTCCCTGTGTAGAGAGATTGGACAGAAGTGTCCCCAGGAGCTGAGTCGGGACCCTTCTGGGGCAAAGGGCTTTGCAGCCTTCCTGACAGAACTAGCAGAACATGTCCCAGCCGTTCTGATGTCCAGTATGTGCATTTTGCTAGATCATCTGGGTGGAGAGGTAAGTGGTCCACAAAGGATCTCTGAGGTTTTTCTGGGAATTTTAAATCCATTGTTGAAAGACTGATTCTTAACAGAAAAAGAAAGTAGCTTTCACATGAAGACAAGTTGTCTTGATTTATCATTGTGGTAATACCTTCCTGTAGAGAAGCAGATCAAATTTATTGAATAAGGAGCACTTTATTAGTCTCATTTCAATATCACATTGGTTTTATCCAGTTCTGGTAGGGGAGGTGACAGTTCTACAGCTGAAGTCTAGTGAGAGTGACTCACCTTTGATTCTGAGTCGCCTCTTCAGGACAAAGCCTCTTCCTACTGCCTGGCTTGCTTTGCTTTCTCTAATCAACCCACGTCCTCTCTCTCAAATCTCTCTCATCTCTGAATGCTAATCTGGCTGCTTCCCAGACTGACGGTAGGCACTCCTTTAGGTGAATGTCAAGGACAAAGATAGTCCACTTCTTTATCTAATTTACTTTAACTTCTTGTGAAAGACCCTATTCTCTGGTTCTCGGCCTGGCAAAAACCCCAAATCCTGTTCTCCACCATATTATCTAATGGGTTTGCTTGGCACGCTACTGATTATTTCTGGCTTTCTGTGTCTCATTTTCTGTCAGTAAAATGTGGAAGGAGAGTGAGAGGGAAGGAGGATGTTTATTAGTAAGGATCAAAGGCTTTGAGACCTCAGATGAAGGGTAGTAATAAATGCTTTACAAGTATGTGTTGGTGTATGGATGTGATTTCATATTCAACTACCATCATGCTTATCTGGGTGAACCCTATGAGGAAAAATTGTTTGGGGTTCTTGTTTATTTTATCCCAGCATTCTGCTCTGGACAAGTAAGTACTGTCTGGGATTCAGCTTTTTTCTGTGACTTTGGGGGTAAATACCAAGGCAGTTGACCAGAAAATAGCTAAGCACAAGCAAGCTTAACCTTGACTTAAGGCTTTGCTCCCTCTTTATGTCTAGATGGGCACAGAGTTAAGGGAAAAGAGAGTTCGAGTTCATAGGTTCATACCAACTTTATTTCTTTCTCTTAGAATTACATGATGCGCAATGCTGTGCTAGCAGCCATGGCAGAGATGGTATTGCAGGTTCTGAATGGTGATCAACTGGACCAAGCAGCCCGAGACACCAGAGACCAGTTCTTAGATACCTTACAAGCCCATGGCCATGATGTCAACTCCTTTGTGCGAAGCCGTGTTTTGCAGTTGTTCACCCGCATCGTCCAGCAGAAGGTAAGCAACTTTTTATGTGATTAAAGACATGGTACCCTCTCTGTACAGGCCAAAGTAAAGAGGAATCCAGTGTCAAAGGTAAATAAAAGTCTTCTTCTACCAAGGACAGGAATGTATTTAAAGACTAATGTATCTTACCCACTACAAGGAGTACTTCTTACCTATTTTATATCCCATAGAAAGGTGTTTTTAAGATTTAGAGCTCAGTTTAGAGTGTACTTCAAGTTCATGTTAAACTAAATGGATAATGTGGAATGTGAGTTGATCCTTCTCTTCCTACCCCATACAGGCTCTCCCCCTGACACGTTTCCAGGCAGTGGTGGCCTTAGCAGTGGGACGTCTGGCAGACAAGTCAGTATTAGTATGTAAAAATGCCATCCAGCTGCTGGCCAGTTTTCTAGCCAATAATCCTTTTTCCTGCAAGGTAAGTAGACTTGGTCTATCCAAAAGAGAAGGAATTAAATGGATACAGGGATGAAATTATGTCACTTAATGACATTTTACCTTGGTAGCTTAGTGATACTGACCTTGCTGGACCACTGCAGAAGGAAACCCAGAAATTACAAGAGATGAGGGCCCAGAGGCGAACTGCAGCTGCTTGTGAGTAGTTTACTGCCTAGGAATCCTTACCCCAGATAGCCTTCCCACTACAAACAGAAACTCCAATGGAAGAAACTAAATGAGACTCTCTCATTCAGCTGCAGTGCTAGACCCAGATGAGGAGTGGGAAGCCATGCTGCCAGAGTTAAGGTCTACTCTGCAGCAGCTTCTAAAGCTTCCCCAGGAAGAAGAAGATATTGCTGAGCACATTACTAATATAGAGACCCCTGAAGAGGTGAAAGGACGCATCCGTCAGCTGCTTGCCAAAGCTAGTTACAAGTATGTGAAAAAATGGGATATTCTCCAATGGTCTGTTTTAGTTTAGAGTTAACTTTCAAGAAACTTATATAATATTTCTTTAAAATGAATTTAGATATGCTGCCACCAGATTATGGTAGGTATTTTCATTGTAATAATGGTTTGGCCAAAAGCATAGTCCACAATTAAGCATGCTTTTCTACTTTTATAAAAATTTAAAGAAACTACTAAAACAGTGTAAACAGTTTTATATTCTAATTAAACATAAGTCCTCCTTCATTTGAAGAAGAAAGCCTATAAATACAATTTTAGTTGTGTAATCCTAAATTGCTTAACTGTCTCAGCCTCAGTTTCATTATCTGTAAAATAAGAAATTGATTAGATCATATGATCTCTAATGACTTTCTAATTCTAAATTCTGTGAGCTAATAAATAATATCAAACTTACTTAATACTGCCTTAATCTTCAAAATTCAGTATAAATCCTGACTGTAGAGAAAAGATTTCTTCTAGTATTTTTGTGACTCTAGAACTTGAGAGCATCTTAGCAACAAAAACCCTCACAGCTGCCAATAGGTATTCTTAAACCTTAGCCACAAGATATTTCTTACCTGACTGGGCTTTTCAAAAAAAAAACTGAGTAGAGGGTGCCTTATTTGCCTGTAACTCCCTTATCTCTCTAGTATATCTTTATTTTGCTAAAGCATAGAGACCATAATTTTATAACTTCTTATGCTTCTTTTTCCAAGCATAATAGTATTTTCTCCTATCAATTAGAAGTTTTTTCCCTCATGTTAAACATGTCACCTCCTCCTTTAGAAATCCTTAGTAATAGATGAATAGATGCCAGGTTAAGTTTTTTTTTTGTTTTATTTTGGTTTTTTTGGTTGTTTTGTTTGTTTGTTTGTTTTTTGAGACAGAGTCTCACTCTGTCACCCTGGGTAGAGTGCAGTGGTGTCATCATAGCTCACTGCAACCTCAAACTCCTGGGCTCGAGCGCATCACTTTGCCTCAGCCTCCTGTGTAGCTGGGACTATTGGCGCATACCACCAGGTCCCAGCTAATTTTCTATTTTTAGAGTGTGGGGATGTGTCTCACCCTTGCCCAGGTTGGTGCCCGGTTAAGTTCTTTTTTTTTTCCTAGTTACAAATTGAACCACAGTTTAAGTTCTTAGTAACTAAAGTTTTCCCCTTAAAACCAGCAGCTTTTCCTCTGTGCTTTTTGTGTAGTCTTCTTTAAGTTTGTATAACTTTTTGTGGGTTTTCCCCACAATTTAGGGGATAACTAACAGTATCAGATTATCTTTTCCATTTTGCAGATAAGGAAACAGAAGTTAGCTTAGATGACTTGACTGTCAGAGCTAGTAAATAGCAGAGCTGAGCCTAAGTCTTCAGATTACAAATCCAGAGCTGTTTTGCTTTCAGTTACAAATTTAAACATATAATAGAACAAAACTTCTTCAAATGATATTTTAAACAGTTTTTTTAAAACAAATCTACTTTTAAAAAATTAAGCAATACATTTACATGGTACAAAATTTAAAATTACAAAAAGGACATGCCATGAAAAGTCCCTTCCAAACTTATTTTCTAGCCACTCAGTTCCCCTTTCCACAGGGAAGCAATGTTAATAATTTATTAAACATCATTCAGTCTAACATATGTTCTTTTTTTCCCCCTTGACACGAGTGTTAGAATTCTCTATTCATTGGTCTATCACATTGATTTTTTTCACTTAACTATGTGTCTTAGTGATTTTTTTTGTTTATATACATAATTATATACATAATTATAATTATATACATAATTAACTGCCCCATTTTTTTTATGGTTACATAGAATCCCATTGTGTACATGTGTCTTTATTTAGCCAATTATTGAAAGTTTATTGTTCCTAAACTTAGCAAATTTTTTTTAGAGACAAAAATGTTGCCCAGGCTGGATTTGGACTCCTGGGCTTAAGAGATCCTCCCACCAGTCTCCTGAGTAGCTGGGACTACAGACGTGCACCACCACCCCTGGCTTTAGCAAAGTTTTTAAAAAGGTGTTTGGTGTACATTGTTTTTTTTTGTTGTTGTTTTTTTGACAGTCTCACTCTGTTGCCTGGGCTAGAATGCCGTGGCATCAGGCTGGCTTGCAGCAACCTCAAACTCCTGGGCTCAAGTGATCCTCCTGCCTCAGCCTCCCAAGTAGCTAAGACTACAGGCATGTGCCACCATGCCCAACTAATTTTTTCTATATATTTTTGGTTGTCCAGCTAATTTCTTTCTATTTTTAGTAGAGATGGGGTCTCACTCTTGCTAAGGCTGGTCTTGAACTCCTGACCTTGAGTGATCCTCCTGCCTCAGCCTCCCAGAGTGCTAGGATTATAGGTATGAGCCACCAGGCCCAGCCTGGTGTAGGTTTGTGGTTTAAAAAATTTGAAAAGCCTCATTCGAGTTTTTTGAAGACTATGGTTAGTAAAGCCTGAGGCTTCAGAAATAGAAAAAGTATTTTGAGCCTCACCCCCTATTAGATGCTGCTCAACTTTTTAAACATAATAAATGTTCCTTTTATTTGGACAGTAGGTCTAGGGACTTAATGGAATCATGAGGTAGGCTCCCTTTTAAACAGCTACAGTGACACTCTTCTGGTTGCTGAATTGGTTCTTTCAGGCAGGCCATCATTCTCACTCGAGAAGCCATAGGCAGCTTCCAGGAGTCTGAACCTTTCAGTCACATAGACCCAGAGGAGTCAGAGGAGACCACGTTCCTGAATCTCTTAGGAATTATCTTCAAAGGTAATTTCTTTCCCTTGTTCAGTCAATAACAAAACATTTCAGCTGGTCTTTACTGAGCGTTTACTTTATGCTAGACAGTGGCCTGGCTAACAGCCTGGTGCTGAAAGGGCCCAGAGGGGAGTTGGTAGTGCTTCTGCTCTGGACCTAAGAATGATAATCACAGGGTAACTATCCAAACCATTGAGGTCTTTAGGAATCTTTTTTGAGAAAAGAAGATATTTTATTAATATTTTATTTATTTATTTTTTATAGAGACAAGGTCTCATTCTGTTGCCCAGGCTGGAGTGCAGTGGCACAATCACAGCTCACTGTAGTCTCCAGCTTATGGGCTTAAGTAATCCTCCTGCCTCAGCCTCCCAAGTAGCTGGGACTAGACTACAAGTACATGCTGCCACACCCAGCTAATTTTTCTATTTTTTGTTGAGACAGGTTCTCACTGTGTTGCCCAGGCTGTCTCAACCTCCTGGCTTCAAGTGATCCTCCCACCTGGGCCTCCCAAAGTGTTAGGATTACAGGCATGAGCCACCACATCCAATCTTTGTGGTTTTTTTGTTTGTTTGTTTTGTTTTTTAAGATAGGGTCTCACTCTCTTGTCCAGGCTGGAACACAATGGTACAGTCATAGCTCACTGTGATCTTGAACTCCTGGGCTCAAGCAATCCTCCCACCTCAGCCTCCCAAAGTATTGGGATTATAGGTGTGAGCCACCATACCTGGCTAAGAAATGAAGACATTTTAGAATATGTCTACTTTCATATCTTCACATTTCGGAAAGAAATATCCAGGGATGTTGACAGCTGTTGGATTCCCCCACATAATCCTTCAACAAAAACCAACCCATATGTCTCTAACTCCTAGGCCCGGCAGCTTCTACACAGCAGAAGACCAGGTCTGCAGGGAACATGGTCCCAGGACAGGTCTCAGGACAGACTGTCTGTAAAGACAAGCCCAAGGTGTCAGAGCCTGAGGAATCCAGGGAAAGTGATGAACTGGTGAAACAGGAGATGCTGGTGCAGTATCTGCAGGATGCCTACACCTTCTCTCGGAAGATTACCGAGGCCATTGGCATTATCAGCAAGATGATGTATGAAAACACAACTTCAGGTATGCCAGAGGCCTTTTCTGTAAGGGACTAGGTCTTGGGCTTCCCCCCTCTCCTTTTTTCTTTTTCATTTAGGAGACAGAGCTGGGCGTGGTGATGCATGCCTGTAGTCCCAGGTACTTGGGAGGCTGAGGCAGGAGGATCGCTGAGTTCAGGAGTTTGAGTTATGGTGAGCTATGATGATGCCATGGCACTCTAGCTGGGGTGACGGAGTGAG
>VBSM01003218.1:628002-639127 GCA_008086735.1 Cheirogaleus medius | reverse complement strand
GCCTCGGCCTCCCAGAGTGCTAGGATTACAGGCGTGAGCCACCGAGCCCAGCCCCCAGGCTCGTCTTGAACTCCTCGCCTCAAGCAATCCAACCACCTCAGTCCCCTACAGTGCTGGGATTATAGGCGTGAGCCACCACACCCAGCTGATCTTGGGGTTCCTGTCCATATTTATTGATATGTATCTGCTCCTTTAAAAGGCAGGGGTTCTTCGTTTCCATTTGCTTCATCTAGCCCTTTGTAGCTTAGGTATTTTAATGCATATAGTATTTCGTGATAAGGCATTATAGGAGATGACATTTTCAGAGAAAATGAGGAAGGCCTCTACTTGTATGTTGCTATAATCAGAAAGGTTCTATCTTTAGGTATTGGGAGAGTTTTGCCAAGTAGATGGGTGACATTTGTATCTCCTCTCAGTGGTGCAGGAGGTGATTGAATTCTTTGTGATGGTGTTCCAATTTGGGGTACCCCAGGCCCTGTTTGGGGTGCGTCGCATGCTGCCTCTCATCTGGTCTAAGGATCCTGGTGTCCGGGAAGCGGTGCTTAATGCCTACCGCCAACTGTACCTCAATCCCAAAGGGAACTCTGCCAGGTATATGGGGTACTTTTACCTTTACTGACTTTTCTGAGATCGGATTCTTATAGGACTTTTCAGGTCTCCTAAAGGAAGTGGGGTACATCTTTCCAGAGGAGTTACAAACTCATAGGCAGTAGGTCCATGATGGGACGCAGGGTGGGGCTGAATTTCCAGTGAAGCTCATCCTAAGCAGTGATTTGACACTGTGGTGGGATACCCCTAATAATTTGCCAAGATCAACTTATCAGTCTTTCAATGACCCCTATTCCCACAGAGCCAAGGCCCAGGCTTTGATTCAGAATCTATCTTTGCTACTAGTGGATGCCTCAGTTGGGACAATTCAGTGTCTTGAGGAAATTGTAAGTCTTCTCACTTTCTCTTTATTCATTCAACAAGTTTTATTGAGTTATTACTATGTGTTGAGCAATTTTACTCAGTTCCATACAGAAGTATATGGCTATTTCCTTTCATGTTCCCAAGTTTAAAGGAACCAACAGTCTAATTGGTAGCCAAAAAACACAAAACATTTTTACAACAATGCAGCAGATAGATAATTAAGTGCTAGAATAAGTGGCACGGGTAATGATTGAAATAGCTATGATGATAACACACTTACGTGGTATTTAATAGATGCCAGGCACTATTCTTAGCACTTTACTCATATTAACTTGTTTAATCCTCACAATGCTATGAGACAGTGTCTGCATTTTACAATGAGCAATCTGAGACACAGCTGAAGGAACTTGGCTAGTTACAGCTAGTTAGTGGCAAAGTTTGAGATTTAAACTCAGGCAGTAAGAGTTCCAGAAAACATACTCTTAACTTCGCTGCTTTACTGGGGAGTACAGAGTAGAAAACAAAGCAGTTTAAGGTAGAATGGTCAAGGAAAGCTTCCTGAAGGTGGCAGGACTTATGTTGGGTCTTAAAAGATGAGTAGGATTTAGAGAATTAGAGAAAGTAGGGAGAGCATTTCAGACAGAAACCCTAGAAAGAGCACAGCCCGTGTTGTAGAATGAGGAGGAT
Organism: Cheirogaleus medius; assembly: GCA_008086735.1. NCBI lineage: Eukaryota > Metazoa > Chordata > Mammalia > Primates > Cheirogaleidae > Cheirogaleus > Cheirogaleus medius. Next base: position 637,528 of record VBSM01003218.1, on the reverse strand, counting down.
TGTGCTCTGGTTCAAAGTTATTATCTGGAAAAGATAATAAAGTTGAGAATGTAGGTTGAAACTAAATTGTGAGGGTCCCTGAATGACTTCAGGAGTCTAAGACTTTAACTGTTAGCAGGGACCCAGCATTTCAGTGAGGCAAATCTGCTCTGAAGCATTTGTGTCGTGGGCACAGAGTAGAAGTGGTGCCAACCTCCAGCTGCCACTGGGAGGAGTACTCCTGCTAGCCACCATTGTCCTCCTCGCTGGGGGAAAAAGAAGAGAGCCTGGTGGTGGCAATTAGCCCAAGATCTCCTAGGCCAGCTATGGGCAGGAGCCCTACAATAGGCAGGGGAGAACGACTGCAAGATGAGCAGCAGCGTGATGAGGTGAAACAGATGTTGGGGGGCTTACTCGGCAGCAGCACATAAGCTGGTTGGTGAGGAGGCGAGGGCAGGACGGGAGGCTGGAGGAGGGCTCGTGGTGTGCCATGATAAGGGGCTGGACTTGGGACTGCAGGCTACAGAATGGACCTAATGGAAGACAGATTTTAAAGGAAAAATATGTAGGACTAAGTGATTGATAAAAAATTAGGTGACTGAAATTTTAAGCATATGTAACTGAGTGAGTGTTGGAACAGCTGGCAAAATGAAAAGGCAAGGAAGGATGACAGCTGCCATTTTAGACATGTTAAGTCTATGGTAACAGCAAGAAAACCTACTGGAAATCTCCAGAACTATGGATCCACATGGAACTCAAAAGCATCCATGTCATCAGTTACAATGTCACTTTAATAAATGTAGTTTTGAAGGCATGAGAGTAAAAAAGTCAAGAATGGAGAGAGAAATACCTCCCCAATCCCCTGCTTTACATTTTGAGCCTCCTTCCTTTTTCATTCCGAAGTATTGCCTTTGCCCACTTCGAGTTCTCGATATTATCTTCAGAGATGTGGACCAGGGATTGGGGAATTGTTATTTTTTTTTTTTTTTTTTTTGGCTTGAGCCTTTTTCTTTTCTCCACAGCTCTGTGAGTTTGTGCAGAAGGATGAGTTGAAACCAGCAGTGACCCAACTGCTGTGGGAGCGGGCCACCGAGAAGGTCCCCTGCTCTCCTCTGGAGCGCTGTTCCTCTGTCATGCTTCTTGGCATGATGGCACGGTGAGGCTGAGGTCAGACAGGCAGTAGGGTGGGAGAGGAAAGGAAGGTTCCTTTTCCTTCAGTAGTAGCAATGAAGCCCAGCTGAGCTCTGCTGTGACTTAGCCACCTAAATGGAAAAGAAAGAGTACCAGCCCCCCCTGCCTACTAAAAATGGTGGGATTCAGTAGAAGAAGAGGGACTCAGGGGGCTGGCCCCATGTCGGAGCCTCACCATAGTGTTCCAAGGCTCTGGACACCCTTATGTTTGGTGCTGGTACCTACCCCTGTTGGCATTATCCTCCACACGAGGTCCTGCCCTTAACTCTGGCTTCCTTCCCCTAGAGGAAAACCAGAAATTGTGGGAAGCAACTTGGACACACTGGTGAGCATAGGGCTGGATGAGAAGTTTCCACAGGACTATAGGCTGGCCCAACAGGTGTGCCATGCCATTGCCAACATCTCTGACAGGAGAAAGGTATGTAGGGCTGGTATGTCCAAACTAAGGAGAGTGGAGATCCTCTTGTCCACCCTATACAGACACCCACATTTTCTCCTCCACAGCCTTCTCTGGGCAAACGTCACCCTCCTTTCCGGCTGCCTCAGGAACACAGGTTATTTGAGCGGCTGCGGGAGACAGTCACAAAAGGTGAGCTATCAAGAAGGGGGTTGAGGCTGGGCGCAGTGGCTCACACCTATAATCCTAGCACTCTGGGAGGCCAAGGGGACAATCACTCAAGGTCAGGAGTTCAAGACCAACGTGAGCAAAAGTGAGACCCTGTCTTTACAAAAAATAGAAAAAAAAGGAGGATCGCTCGAGCCCAGGAGTCGGAGGTTGCAGTGATCCTTGGGCAGAATTGAGACCTTCGTCTGCAGCGAAGGTCTACTTCTCTGTTCTCCTATGCAGGCTTTGTCCACCCAGACCCACTCTGGATCCCATTCAAAGAAGTGGCAGTGACCCTCATTTACCAACTGGCAGAGGGCCCCGAGGTGCTGTGTGCCCATATATTGCATATCTGTGCAAAGCAGGCCCTGGAGAAGCTGGAGGAGGAGAGCACCTCCCAAGAGGACCCAAGTGAGTGGGCAGGGAGTTGATGGGCCCACTGGGGGGCAGCCAGCTTCTGCTGTTTTCCCCACAGGGCCAGAAGCCACTGCCACCACCACTTTCTATAGCAGCCTGTCAGCGTACACTGTCTTGTTTTTGTCCAAGTTGAAGTTGGGCCACTTAGTATCGCCAACCCCCACCCCTATGTCTTATTCACTAGTTTCAATAGCACATGAGCAAGGGGAAGGGATTCAGGTTTGACGGGACTTGATTATATCTCTTCTTCCTGCCTTCTCCCTCCCTGTCCTCCAGAGGAGACCCCGCCTATGCTCCCCACTTTCCTGTTGATGAACCTGCTGTCCCTGGCTGGGGATGTGGCTCTGCAGCAGCTGGTACATTTGGAACAGGCAGTGAGTGGAGAGCTCTGTCGGCGCCGAGTTCTTCAGGAAGAACAGGAGCATAAGACAAAAGATCCAAAGGAGAAGGTACATGGAGCACCTGGGTGACTGGGATCTTGTCCTAAGCATTTCCTAGATATATTTCATGACCTCAGCTCAGAATATTTCCTTCTGGGGATCTCTGTTTCTCTGCTATTAAATGAAGTGAGGATCTCTGCCTCTTTGTTGCTGCTACCCTGGGAAAGAATGTGCACACAGATGGACCAGTCTGTCTGTGATCACCCAGGAATGAATGTTTTAGGTAAATATAGGGTATGGAGTTAGAAACTTCAACATGAAATGTAGGCTGTCTCTGAGACAGTTTGTTGTAACATGAATGCACACACCCCCTTTTCCATCAGCCTTCATTACTTGCCTGGCACCTGATGGGATCTTGTATTCTCTCCACTAGAGGCAGTGATGTCTTGCAGACAAATCAGACTTAGAGCCTTCCAGCAGTAGGGTAAGGTCTGACCTTCTCTGTGACCTTGATCCACTGTCTGGCATGATTCACCTGTTGACTATATACAGGAAATTATGTCTTCTATGAGGAAGAGGTAGAAACATGCTTTGGCAACTTAAAAGCAATAGGGACCTAGTTCTTTTCCTGTTTAGTTTGGGAATCCTTTCTCTTTACAGACACATTTGACAATTCTGTGAATGGCTTTGTAGAATTTGCCTTTCCTCACATCACTCTTGCAAAATGAAGTATAAGCCGGAATCAAAAATGTTGTCTCTGCTCACCCATGATCCCTGGCTTCGTTGCGTTTAGCATACAAGCTCTGAGACCACCATGGAGGAGGAGCTGGGGCTGGTTGGGGCGACTGCTGATGACACAGAGGCAGAACTGATCCGTGGCATCTGTGAGATGGAACTATTGGATGGTAAGAAAAATGGCTGCACTTAGCAGTTTCTCCCCAAGTGAGATAACCTATCCCGAACCTGAAGTTATTCTTCCAACAGGCAAACAGACACTTGCTGCCTTTGTTCCACTTTTGCTTAAAGTCTGTAACAACCCTGGCCTCTATAGCAACCCAGACCTGTCTGCAGCTGCTTCACTTGCCCTTGGCAAGTTCTGCATGATCAGGTAGGCCCTGGGGCTGGTCCCACCTTCTCAGGGAGGATGGCGTGATATGTTTTCTTGATGGCCCTCTCCTTGCCCCTAGTGCCACCTTCTGTGACTCCCAGCTTCGTCTTCTGTTCACCATGCTAGAAAAGTCTTCACTCCCCACTGTCCGGTCTAACCTCATGGTTGCCACTGGGGATCTGGCCATCCGCTTCCCAAACCTAGTGGACCCCTGGACACCTCATCTCTATGCTCGGTAAGAGATCCTCACGGTGCAACAGTGGTCCCTGAGAGCTCTGGAGTCAGGTATGTCAGTGTGAGAATCACTAAGACCCTGTTCCCCCAGTTTTTAGCATTACCTTGAACATCTGCTTGAACTTTACCTGTATGGGCCCCTAGCTCAGTATGACCCTAAAGGGAGTGAAGCTTCTGGCTGGAAGCTTTGCCTTTTTCCCCAACTCCAGCTTTCAACTCTAGACAGCTTTCTCACTGCCTCTAGAATGTGTGTATGTGGGGTGACGAATTCCTGCTGAGGCCTTTTCTGCCAGTGTTTGGGTATAGCCCAGAGGTTTTGGTCCCAATGACTTGAGACTCTATTCCTAGCCTCCGGGACCCAGCTCAGCAAGTGCGGAAAACAGCAGGGCTGGTGATGACCCACCTGATCCTCAAAGACATGGTGAAGGTGAAGGGGCAGGTGAGTGAGATGGCGGTGCTGCTCATCGACCCCGAGCCTCAGATTGCTGCCCTGGCCAAGAACTTCTTCAATGAGCTTTCCCACAAGGTGAGAGGCACAGAGGTAGAGAGGCGGCTGAGGGCTTGCTGCAGAGGCAGTATGTAGGTCACCTCATCTCTCTCTCTCTCTCTGTCTTACAGGGCAACGCAATCTATAATCTCCTTCCAGATATCATCAGCCGCCTGTCAGACCCTGAGGCGGGAGTGGAGGAAGTGCCTTTCCACACCATCATGCGGTATAGTTCCCTGGGCCTTGGAGCACATTTTTCACATAGCACAGGCTCAGGAATCAGACAGGCCTGTATTTGAATTCCAGCTCTGCTTTTTTTAGCTGTGTAGCCTTCAGTGATAACCTCTCTGTGCATATTGCCTTTCTTATAAAATGAGGCCAATAATGTGTGCCCCTTAGTTCTTAAGAATATTAAATAAGGTTTCTAACATGGTGGTAGGCACATAGTAGTGTTCACTAAATAGCAGCTGTTGTTAGTTTCTATTCACAGTGAAAATTCCTGGGGAGAGGGGCTTTTCTCATGTATGGGAGAGGGCAAGGGGTGGTGAGGCAGGCAGGGGCCATGGCAGAGAACTTCAGAGAATCTGGTGCTAGGGGACGGTCCAGGGTTGGTCTTAGTGGATGACAAAGCTGGCCCTGGGCCATGGCACATCTTTATCTCCCCTTCCTGCAGGCAGCTCCTCTCCTACATCACCAAGGACAAGCAGACAGAGAGCTTGGTGGAAAAGCTGTGTCAGCGGTTTCGCACAGCCCGGTACTCTGCCTTCCCTGAGAGCCTTTGTGCTCGGAGGGGCCCTGCAAGGGAAAGAACCTGTACCCTCCCCTCCCCGCATGTGAGCCTTCATGTCCTGGATCTGGCTGCGCCTCACAAAGCCTTTCTCATCTGCAGAACTGAGCGGCAGCACCGGGACCTGGCCTACTGTGTGTCACAGCTGCCCCTTACAGAGCGAGGCCTCCGCAAAATGCTTGACAATTTTGACTGCTTTGGAGATAAACTGTCAGATGAGTCCATCTTCAATGCTTTTTTGTCCGTTGTAGGCAAACTACGGCGTGGGGCCAAGCCTGAGGGCAAGGTGAGCAGTCCAGGGACATTTGGGCACCTGCTGGGTTCCAGGCCAGGTTGCTACATCTGCTCTGCCTAATAAGCTGTATTCTAAGGCTCTTTGAGTCACGTTAGTGTCTTACCTTATCCCCAGCTTGATTGCAACCAACCTGTTAGAGTGACCCCAGACCAGATTTTCTGTCTCCGATTCTTGGTTGTTTTTTTTTTCTATTTTAGAGCAATTTTAGGTTCAAAGCAAAATTGAATCCACCAGGCTCCCACATCTGAAAAGGAGTAATAATTAAAAAAAAAAAAAGCAAAATTGAGCAAAAAGTACAGAGACTTCCCATATATCCCCATGTCCCTCCACATGCAGCCTTCCTCACCATCAACATGCTGCACCAGCGTGGTACATTTGTTACAGTCATCGAAGTTACACTGGCACGTCATCTCCCTAAGTCCATAGTTTCCATCAGGGCTCGCTATGTAATGACATGTACCCACCACTGCAGTATCATACAGAATAGTTTCATTGCCCTAAAAATCTCTGTGCTCCACCTATTCATCCCTCCCTCCCCGCAACCCCTGATCTTTTTACTGTGTCCATAAGCTTTGCCTTTGCCAGAATGTCATGTAGTTAGAATCATATGGCATGTAGGCTTTTCAGATTGGCTTTTGCCACTTAGTATTATGCACTTAAGGTTCCTCCATGTCTTTCATGGCCCTGTTTCTTTTTAATCATAGAAAAAGCTATGTTCCAGGCCTGCTCTTGATCTTTGTTCCCTCTAGGCTATAATAGATGAATTTGAGCAGAAGCTGCGGGCCTTTCACACCAGAGGGTTGGATGGAATAGAGGAGCTTGAGATTGGCCAAGGAGGTAGCCAGAGAGCTCCATCAGCCAGGAAACAATCCACTGGTATGTGAAGCAGCCACGTGCAGGCCAGACCAGGCCCTCCCCTCAAGCAGTGGTTATTTTCTTTTTTTAAAAACATCATGTCTCCCTGCCTTTCTAGTCTCTAGGCACCAGCCTCTGGCTTCTGCAATCTCAGACAATGATTTTGTCACACCTGAGCCCCTCCGGGCTACCGGCCGGGCTACCCGTCGGCACCCAAACACTGAGCAGCGAGTTTCCAAAAAGAAACCCAAAGTTGTCTTCTCAAGTGATGAGTCCAGTGAAGAAGGTATGATGCCCCTTCCTGGCCCCATCCCAGAAGGAACATAGCTGGGGTGAGGAAGGCTGGTTTCAGTAGGGTCCTGCTGTGGGGTCCCCACTGCCCCCTGGTGTCTTCCTGTGCAGTTCGGGTTTTATTTCTGCAGTGTGGTTGGGGTTGTCCCATTTGTTCTCGGAACATTATTTTTCACCATCTTTGTGACTCAGCTTTTTCTTACCTTCCAATTCTTTGAATAGAGCTTTCAGCAGAGATGACAGAAGATGAGACACCCAAGAAAACAACCCCCATCCGCAGAGCATCCACTCGCAGGCACAGATCCTAGCAAGTCTTCTTGCCTTTTCCCATCCCTCCTGTGCAGGGTATCTTATTGGATGCCTTGAATTCCAATTCCGTTCCCCTTGTAAAATATTTATTTGCCTGTCTCCTATGTATTTTTTTAAATACATAAATGATCTTTAAAATGCAGGGCATTTCTCTTAAACTAGCATAACTGAACTTCATTCCACTGCTTTCACTTTGGAATATATGTTTGGCAATCTCCTTGTTTTCTAACAATAAATGCTTTTATAGACTTTTAGACATTTTTCCTAAGCTTGTCTTTGTTTCACCTTTCACATTAGCCCAGACTCTCGCAGCAAATGGAGGGTTATCAGTCCAGAGGGTGAGTCCCGGAGTGCAGATGAGCCCCCTGCTCCCCTCCCCTGCCTGCAAAAGTGACCAGATGCCTGGCTGGAGAATTGCAATGTCTAGGCTCCATATCAGTGCTGCTTAGCTGGGGGCCATTCTGCCTGCCAGAGAACATTTGACAATGCCTAGAGACTTTTTTGTTGTCACAGTCTGGTAGGGGAAAGGCTGCTACCAGCATCCAGTGGGCAAAGACCAGGGATCCTACAGTGCACAGGACAGCCCCCCCAACAAAGAGTTCTTCTGCCCAAAATGTCAATAGAGCCTGCCCCAGACCCACAGATGCTTTCCTCTGTGCCCTGCCCCACCCCCACTGGTGTTCCCTAGTCCATCTCCAAAGACTGGCAACTGCCCTAGCCGGGTGGGAGGTGGGGTCTTGCTCTCCTTTGGCTCTGTAGGAGACAAGGTCTGTCTACCAGGCAGTCCTCACTCTGTTACAGGTCTGCAGGAGGTTGAGCCCCTCAGGTGCAGCCTGTGTGGCTGGTGGTCTGCCCCCTGAAGCCTTTGTATCCCTCAGCTCCCCAAGTCTTATGTGCTGAGTCACGGGGAACAGGAGGCGGTGAGGCTGCCATCATGACCACACTGGTGTCTGCTGTCATGACAACAGCACATTGCGTCAGTAGTGCTCCCTGGCACTGAGCTCCCTCTTTTGTTTCGGGGGGTGGGTGGAGAGGACAGTAATGAAAAATGACAAGTATGAGGCAACAGGGAAGATGGTACCTCAGAGTCACACTTTGGGTAGTGCAGGAACATGCAGGGCTCTTCAGGGCCTCTGCTGTGAAAGGTTAAGGGTCCACTTTGGTTTGGTTGTGCTTTTGCAGGGATAAGTGTCTTCTCAGAGGTGGGGGGCCTCCACTACCCCAGGCTCCACTGGAGCACTTCTCACCATCTCACCATGGAGCTCTCTTGCCCTGCTCTTGGTGACCCTAAAAAGCCTGGGCACCAACCATGCCAATGGCTGCCAGATGTGGACACAGTCTTGGCTCTGGGGCCCCAAGGAGGGAGGGCAATCCCAGAAAGACTGGACGGGGGCTGGAGTCCGGATGCAGGGCAGTGTGCTCAGTGCCTTTTAAGCAAAGATTAACACCAAGCTGGCTAAACTTAGCCCCAGGCTTTTAGCTAGAAGGGCAGGGGGCTGGTGTCAGGTTATGCTGGGCCAGCAAAGAGGCCCCAAGATCCCCCTCCCCTGCACCTGCTGATGGGCAAAGGCCACCCCGCCCCGCCCCCTTCAAACCCTCATTCCTTTCAAGTGCTGGGCACCTGGCCCTTCCTCTATCGTTAGCTCACAAGCCAAGCCTGGCCCAGCACAGGCTCTACTCCCCTAGGAGGGAAGGGATCCCTTCCTCTACCTCCCGAGTGTGGGAAGGGGCGAGGGCCTGTGCCCACCATGGGCCCAAGACCTCTTCTCCCCTTTTTTTCCCCTTGTGGACTCACCCTGCCCTCAACATCACCTGGGCAAGGCCAGTGAAGGGGAGTCCCTGGCTCCTGGGCTTGCCCGCTTATCTCGGGAGGGGGAGGGACTTCCGCCCTGGGCTGCAGGGGATGAAAGGGACACTGTCTCCTACCTCAGGTTCCCAGGGGTGACTGTGGGAGACCTCTGGGCCCCCACCGGCCCAGCCCCCAACAGCGAGCGATCTGGTCCTCTCCCAGGGGCTTCAGCCCAAGGGAGAGAAGCTGGGCCTCGTTTGTTTGCCCCAAACGACCCAATGCCCGGGCTGCAGGACATCGTGACCTTCCGTGCAGAAACCTCCCCCTCAAGCTTCCTCCCAAGCCTCCTTCCTCTCCAGGCCCCCACTGCCCAGTGCCCGGCCCAGGCCCCCGTCCCAGAGAGGCTGGGAGCCAGGAGAGCGGGAGGGGGAAGGGGATCTGGGAACGGCCCCTCCAGGGCCTTTGCCTCCGCTTTTCCTCTGTCACTACCGAAGAGCCTCGAGGAGAAGTTCCTCAACTTTTCCGCCTCTCAGCCTCTGAAATAAAAGGGACTGGGGGCTGGCCATGTGCAGCCGCGAGCCGTCCTGAATGGGCTCTGGCTCCAATTCCCCATCCCACCAGTTCTCAAAGTCCTCCTGTTTCATCTGTGCAGCAAATTTAAAGTCCCTGGCTCCCGGATGTCCTAAGTTCTCACCAGGGGCCCCGGTCTGGGAGTCCTGGAGTCCCGAGTCTCCTGCGTGCCCACAGTCCCGTCCTGAGAACCATCCCCGATCACCTTCCCGTCGGGGCAATCTCTGTCC
>VBSM01003218.1:607007-627902 GCA_008086735.1 Cheirogaleus medius | reverse complement strand
CCCTGCGTCCACTGGCGCAGCCAAGGCCGTGGGCAAGGTCATCCCTGAGCTGAACGGGTGAGGTGTTGCTGCCCTTGGGAAGCGGGAGGCAGACAGAGGGCTGAGAGAGCGGACACTGACCTGCCTCCGTGCCCACAGGAAGCTCACTGGCATGGCCTTCCGCGTGCCCACTGCCAACGTGTCCGTGGTGGACCTGACCTGCCGTCTGGAGAAGCCGGTGCGAGCGGGTTGGAAAGGCGTGGTAGGCTGGGGGGTTGTCTCTGTTAAAGTGAAGTAGAACTTGAATACCTGCCTTGTTTTTACCTTATTAGGCCAAGTATGATGACATCAAGAAGGTGGTGAAGCAGGCGGCGGATGGCCCCCTCAAGGGCATCCTGGGCTACACTGAGCACCAGGTACTGGGCAGGGAGCTGGTGTCCCCACGGCCACACTGACCAGGACTGGGCCTGTGTACTTAGCCCTCTCTCTTTCCTAGGTTGTCTCCTCTGACTTCAACAGTGACACCCACTCTTCCACCTTTGACGCTGGGGCTGGCATTGCCCTCAACGACCACTTTGTAAAGCTTGTTGCCTGGTATGTGGCTGGGGTAGGGACAAGGCTCATGAAAGTGGTTTGGGGTCTGGCGCCCTCTGGTGGCTGGCTCAGAAGAATAACCCTTAATGACTGTCACTCATTTTCTAGGTATGACAATGAATTTGGCTACAGCAACAGGGTGGTGGACCTCATGGCCCACATGGCCACCAAGGAGTAAGAGCCTCGGACCACCAGCCCCAGCCAGAGCACAGAGGAAGAGAGAGGCCTCAGCTGCTGGGGTGTCCCTGCCTACTCAGTCCCCACCTCACTGAGAATCTCCCCTCCTCACAACGCAGTTTCCATGCCAGAGCCCCTGAGGAATGGGCGGGGCCTAGGGAGCCCCGCCTTGTCATGTACCATCAATAAAGTTCCCTGTACTAGGCCAACTCTGTTTTATCTTATCCTGGGGTCTAGGTTAACAGGGAGGGGTGCTGGGTGGGGGCTGAGGGGAAACACCTCTTGCTGAGGAGGGGTCCTGGCGTGGCCGGGCACCCAGACAGCCTGACGGAGGTGTGCGTGCCCTCGGCCTCTCCTGTCTGAGGCCTCTGGATGCCACAGAGGCCAGTGCTGCCACGTCAGAGAACAAAGCTATTTCCTCGCCCTGCTCCAGGAGCCCCAGATCACAGGAAGGACCTCTGCCCGGCACCCCCAGGGAGGGCAGGCTAGCATAGGGGCTTTGGAGTTGGGCTCCCTGACCTCAGCCAGTTAGCAGGGTGTGCCGTGAGATACAGAGCAAGTTCTGTGCCCTGGTACTTGATCTGGAAAATGAGGATATGATGGTAGTCAGCGCCTAAGGTCTGCAGCAGGATTAAATTAGGTCAACCATATAAGTGCCTAGAGCCGTGCCCAAGATGGTGAGTGCTATATAATTTTAAGGTTCAGGCCCACCTCATCATTTTGGGGAAGATGAACTGAGATATATGAAGTGTCAGGATGACATTTCCAGCATCATCCTTAGGGGAGGGGAGGCACGTGGGCTCTGCCACTTAAAGGCTCTGGCTGTGGGCAAGCTACTCAACCTGTGCTCAGCACACGCACACATGTAAAGTGGAGACGATGAGAACAATGGCACAAACCTCGGTTAAAACTAGTTACCATCAGAAAGTGCTTGAAACAGTGACACAAAAGTGCTCAGTAAATACTCTGTTTCATTGTTATAAGGAGTCCATTCCAATGTCAGCTCAGCACAGCCTCCCATAGTGAGGTATTCTGAACCATGTCTCCCCGGTTTCTTCAGGCCTTTCCAAATCGGGGACGACTTCTTAGCCTGTTGGTCTTGGTGTGTGGCAGACACAGCAGAGGCACATCTTCAGCTGATACCCAAGAAACCCAGACCCTGAGCACACACCCTTGTGCACATAGAGGGAGCTTCATGTTCTGTCACTCAGCAGTGACTGGGAAACAAGAGCTTCCACCTCCCTTCAGGATGCTGCACCCAGTCCCAGGATTTAAGGCCTCTTTAAAGCATGCCCCCCACGAGGGGAGCGTCACAGCCACACACACTGCAGTCGGCAGGCGGACAGCCTGGGCACGTGGAGCAGCGGGGGGAAGCCCTCTCCGCCTGCCACTGCGGAACCTCCAGCTGAATTCCCTTCACACCAGCGCCTAGGCCAGTGAGCTGGCTCTGGACCACAGGGACGGAGGGAAGGTCCCACATTCACATTCCTGACACGTGGAGGTGAGGGGCTGTGATCACTCTGGCAGCAGTTAAAGATGGGGAAGTAGCGGACACCCACACGTGAGGGCAGGAAAACCCCACTGTGGTGGGAGTTGCCCAGGAAGGGCAGGGCCAAGCCTAGCTCCTGACACCCCAGAACCCTGGAGAGGCCAAGCCCAAGGGGGGAAGCCCAAGGCAGGAGTGCCCCAGTCCCCAGGGGCCAGGCTTGGTGCGGTGCTACAGGGATACCCCCTGTGAACCCCTTGCCCTCTGCCTCAGTGCGTTCCCAGCAGCATGGGGCCTGGGGGAGCGAGGTGAGGTGGGTCCCTATCTCATGGAGCTATCAGATGAGACATCACGATCGGAGTCCTCAGTTTCGCTTGGCGGCGGCGGCGGGTCGCTAAACGGGACCGCAGTGAAAGCAGGAGACTTTCTAGAAAAAAATACCAGTTGTCACCTTGGGGCAGGCAGAACTCTGAGGCTGGTGTCCCTCTTCCTGTGGCCTTATCCTCTGGCAGGCAGGTGAGCACCTCGGGCAAGGGCAGGGGGTCCATGGGGGAGGGTGGATGCAGGGGGAGGAAGGGTAGGGGAGAGAATTCTCTCGCGCCCCACCCTGATGGGGGAAATGGTCCCTGTCTCTGTCTTGGACACTCTGAGAGGCTCAGAGGTCAGAAATGTCGGAAGTCACAGTACGAGATGCTGCCTGAGCCTGAGTATACTGACCCTAGGGCCCTGACTTTATGTCTATCTGTAGGATTATTGTGATTTTTTCAAAATTTACTCTTTTGTTGAGGTGTAACTTACACAGGGTCAAATGCACAAATCGAGGCCCTGACATTAGATAAAAATCTGCCCCCATATTCCTTCTGTTCCTTGCTAGTTTTTAAGCTGCCTCTAACCAGGGGAACCACCAGAGCTGGTGGCACTGGGAGGTTTCAGCCCTCTGGCCACGGATAGACACAAGTGTCACCCAACTGCCAAGGAAGAGAAAGCTGTCGATCTGGGCCAACCATACCAGGTGACTCCCAAAGGGCAGCCCCACCTCAACATGTGACCAAGTCACTGTCAGAAGGTCTGCAGGGCTTGCCAGCTGTGAGTTGTGTTCGCCCTCCCTCCCTGCGCCATGCCAGGGGACGCCCCTACCGGTCCCCCGACTGGGTGATGAGCCGGCGGCAGGTCTCCATCTGCACGTCCAGGCCGCGCTTCATGCTGCACATCTCCATGTACTCGTGCAGGTGCCGGTTCATGTCATTCTTGGCTGTGGCCAGCTCCAGCTGTGGCAGGGCAGGCAGGGCCACTGGGGTTAGCAGGCCCAAGGCAGGAGGGGCCACAGCGCCTCTACTCCCCCCCACCAGGAGGCTAACACGCCAAGAGCACCAGCTGGGCTAAGGCCCAGGCAGCCATGGTTGAAGGCTCCAATTTAAAAATAAAACAGATCGAGGCAGAAGGCACTGAATATACTATCATTTCCTCTGGTTTTCCTGAAAATCTTTTGCTTTCGAGGGATGCAAAGGTATCTGCCACAGGCAGCATTCTTTCAGGAGACTGATAAGAGCAACGAGGAAGGAATGTACACGTGGGCAGGATGGAGCAGATCACGGGATCACGGCCCTCGGCCCGGCTCACCATTCATTCTCTGTGCAACACTGCCCGGCTGCCTCCCTGCTGCACCGTGAGTCCCTCGAGGGTTGGCCCTGGGTCGCATTCATCCCTGTGGGCCCAGGCCCTCAAGGGGAATTAACGCGCTCTGTGAAGCGGCTACAAGACTCATACGGGCAGGACGAAACCTGGCTCACTGCTGAGAGGGGCTCATTTCTCATTACTTTATTTTCTCACAAGCCATGCCCAGATACTAAAAGAAAGATTGCCACACTGACTGTCCTATTGATTATAAGATGTGTCCCAGCTTCAGAAATGTTGTACGTGGAGCCGCAGGACTGAGTCAGGCAGTCTCCCTCCTGGCACCCATTCTGTAGCCCGGGCTGAGGCAGCACAAGATGAGGGCCAGGGAGAGTCTGCTGCCTCTTTGTTTTGGGTCCAAGTGCAGTGGCCAGGAGAGGCAGAATCAAACTTCGTGGAGTGATCTGCCTGACTGCCGGAGCGCAGAGAGAGGAAGGGAACTGCCCGTGACTAATCTGAATTGGACAGAGAGGATGGGAACTTGGAGAAAGAAGGAAACGAGTCACAGGGCCAAACAAAAGAGATGCTTGGGACAGTGACATTCGGGGTGAGAGGGTGGCTGGGTGAAGCCTAGTAGGTATGACAGGCTCAGTTCCACAACTGGGGTTCCGCTGGGATCCCACAGCGGTAAGAGGAGCAGGATACGATGGCTGTTCAGTCTAGGGAGAAACTGTGACGCCACCAGCTCTTGTTCAGATCAGCTGCCACCTATACATCAATTTCTCCACCTTGGCAAAGCTGGTGTGGAGGGCTTGGGTCTGGAACCCATTACTCAGGGAGACAGAGAAGAAGGAAATGAACCAAATATGTTGTATCAAAATACGAGGCTAGTACTGCCACCGGTAGTCTCTGCATATTTCCACGTCCTCCTTAATTCATGCCCTTCAAGCAGGCATGAGAAAAGGAGATGACCGTACAAGTTAGGAGATAATAGCCTCAATGCCAACTTGAAAACCCCCAGCTCCAGTGTGAGCAGAGGTGGGTGAGGCAGGGGAGATGGAGTGAGGTGGGACAGGCAGGAAGAACTCCCCCCTACCATTCTGGGCCTGGTCCCTGCCTCTGTCTCAGTGACCTTGAGAGATCAAGGTTGCAAAGACACAGGTCCCTGGCTGCTCCAGATGGATCCCCAGGAGTTCCCTGCGAGCGAAGTCAGCACGTCAGCCCCCCTGCCATCCCCCCCGTCGTCAGTCTACTGGGACAGGAGAGGAGTCGGATGACTCGAAAAAGCTGAAAAGGCACCTTTCCATTGAGGATGTTCTTTTCTTTCTTACCAGGTCATGTTTTATACCAGGCACTCTAGTTCAGGGCAACAGCTGAGTAGAGACAGCAGCCCCAGATCACTGCTCTGGGGCCCCTACTTGGTTGAAGGCACAGCAGAAATACCAAACCTCAAATCTACCATCCAAAAGAGGTGGGCAAGAACCAAGAAAAAAGAGGGGTGGGAGGAGTGAGGCAGGGCAAGCAGGAGAATGGAGATCAGTTCTCCCTGGCCATGTCTTTAGCCAGTAGCATAAATCTGACCGTGCCTTTAAAACTTACCATTAGTCTGCCTGGTCAAAAAAAAAAAGTCTGCTTAGAGAAGCGGGACTATTTGATGTGTGTTAGGAGAATGAGTATATAGGAAAATAATCTCTCAACTTCCTTCTCAAAATGTAGCAGTGTGAGAGCAATCAGAGTATAGTAGCCCCCTATTACAATGGTTTCGCTTTCAGCAATTTCGGTTACTTGTGGTCAACTGTGGTCTAAAAGTATTAAATGATAAATTCCACAAAGAAATAATTCATAAGTTTTAAACTCCATGCTGTTCTGCATAGCATGATGAAATCTCGTGCCATCTGCTTCCGTCCCACCTGGGACGTGAATGCTCCCTTTGTCCAGCAAGTCCACACTGTCTACTCTGCCCACTGTCTACTCTGTTGGTCACTTTAGTAGCCAACTCAGTTATCAGGTCCGCTGTCATGGTATCTTGACAGTTTATTTCATAATGGCCCCAAAGCACAACAGTGATGCTGGCAATTCGGACATGCCAAAAAGAAGCCGGCAAATGCTTCCTTTAAGGGAAAAGGTGAAAGTTCTCAACTTAATAAGAAAAAAAAATCCTATGCTGAGGTTGCTAAGATCTATGGTAAGAAGAAACCTCCTTCCATGAAATTGTGAAAAAGGAAAAAAGAAATCCGTGCTAGTTTTGCTATCATACCTCAAACTGTAAAAGTGACAGCCACGGTGTGTGACAGTGCTTAGGTACCATGGAGAAGGCATCACATTTGTGGGTGGAAGGCATGGACAAAACTGTTTCCTGACTGATGGCCTTGTGCTCAGTACTACCCAAGGTTTCAGGCATCCACGGCAGGCCTGGGACATAGTCCCCTCAGGTAAGGGGGACTGCAGCACGGAAATGCCACGTGGGCTTGAAGAGTCAAGAGTTCAGAGTCAAAGAGTCTCCCTGCCTCATCCCCAAGTCAGAGCGTCAGCAAAGGACCATCTCACACAGGGCAGGACGGCTGGCAAGCAGTCACATCCAACCCTCCCTCCACAGCAACCTCCACTCTGTGGTTCCACAAATCCTTTCTGCAGCCGCTAAAGGCCTAGAGTTTAAGTTAAAGTATCAACTCCACTTGTCATCTCTAGAAGGTTCCTCAAGGCTTGGGAATAAGCATGGAGATTTATCCATTACCTCAAAGGCCAAGTTGAAGAAGCAGGAAAGTTCACATTCATCTCTGAGTGCTACAGCACGGACAGTATTACTAATAATAAGACAAGGACCATTAGGGTATACTTATTATGACCCAGACGCTGAACTAAGCTGTGTGTGTGCATTATTTCACTTGATCTTTTTGTTTGTTTGTTTTCTTGTTTTAAGAGACAGGGTCTCTCCCTGTCACCCAAGCTAGAGTGGCACGATCATAGGTCACTGTAGCCTTTAACTTCTGGGTTCAAGTGATCCTCCTGCCTCAGCCTCCCGAGTAGCTGGGACTACCAGGCACGTGCTACCACACCTAGATAATTTTTCTTTTAATAGAAATGGGGTCTTGCTATGTTGCCCAGGCTACACTCCAACTCCTGGGCTCAACCAATCCTCCTAGCTTGGCCTCCCAAAGTGCTGGGATTATAGGCCAGAGGCACTGTGCCTGGCCCATTTGATCTTCTAAACCCCCCTAAAGGGGAAGTATTAATAAACGCCTCATTTTACAAATAAAGAAACAGGCTCAGAAGAGAACAAGTAACTTGTTACAAGTTAAGAGTGGTTGTAAATGACAGAGCTGAGATTTGAACCCATGTCTGTCTGATTCCAGAGTCTGAGGCCTTAAGGCCCACCAGAGGTAGGTACTACTGCCAAGAGATCACTCCTCCCCACCAAAGAAAGGTGAAAGGCCGGGCGCGGTGGCTCACGCCTGTAATCCTAGCACTCTGGGAGGCCGAGATGGGTGGATCGTTTGAGCTCAAGAGTTCGAGACCAGCCTGAACCAGAGCGAGACCCCATCTCTACTAAAAATAGAAATAAATTAATTAGCCAACTAAAAATATATAAAAAATTAGCTGGGCATGGTGGCACATGCCTGTAGTCCCAGCTACTGGGGAGGCTGAGGCAGTAGGATCGCTTGAGCCCAGGAGTTTGAGGTTGCTGTGAGCTAGGCTGACGCCACGGCACTCTAGCCCGGGCAACAGAGTGAGACTCTGTCTCAAAAAAAAAAAAAAAAGGTGAAAGCCCAGGTGTCCAGGGTCCCCCAGGGATGAGGCTGCTGCACCTGCAGCTCCACTCATGACCCGCCAGGAACTGTGCCTCTTGGCTTCCCCTCACGCCCTTACCTCTATCTGGTCGATGGTTTCCTGATATTCTTTCTCCCGGGTTTTGAACAGGGACTCAGTATCTTTAATTACCTTCTCCAAACTGTCTTCCTGCTGCTGGAGTAGACAGGGGAGCAAGGGGGAGGCCAACCAGGGAGGGTACATCCCACAGGGCCAAGGCAAGGAAGAGAAAGAGAAAGTCGGGTTAAAGGGAACTGGAGAAAGAACAGCGGAAGGATGAAGGCGAGGGGAGAAGCAGGGAAAGCATGATGGCCACATGGGGAGAACAGAGCGAGGAGTGGGGAGACAGGGCATCAGGCTGGAGAGGCGGAACTGGAGGCCCCTGAGGCGGGAGGGGAGGTTACCTCTCCCTGGGCCTCTGCAGCTGCCATGGCATAGCCTGAGAAATCCTCCCAAAGCAGCAGGGTCTCCTCAGTCTCCTCCCAAGTCAGGCTGTCACAGTCGTCCTCAAAATCATACTCCCTCCTAGAGACAGGGAACCCGTGTGTCAAGAAGGGCGGGGGCTGCCTCCTGGCGGACGGGCGGGAGCTCCGGCCTCTAGTGGGGAAGGGCGCCGAGGGGCTGCGGCGCGGGCAGCCACGGACTCACAGCTGGCTGAGCATGCGCTGCATCTCCTCGTTGATGCTGAGGGCTGTGCTCTCCTCCTCATCCCCATCGGGCTGGCGGGGCCCGTCACTCTCCGACAGGGAGGTGTCCTCCTCCACGGCAGCCTTGCGCTCCCGCTTCCGCCCCCCCATGGATGGGACCTTAATGGGAGACAAGTGCAGAGACTACAGAGACGAGGCCGGGTGCGTGAGGAGAAGGGCAGGGCCGGGCCGGGCAGACAGGGGGAGGGGAGAAGCATGAACCAGAGGGAAGGGCGGGGCGGACAGAGAGAAGTCACAGTCACAATGACAGGAACAGAAGCATGCAGAGTCACCAAGGGACAGACACACAGACACACACAGAGGGGCCAGGGCTGCAGGCTGAGAAGGCAGAAAAGGAAGAAATGGAGAAAAGACAAGGGGGGAGTGGCTTGTCAGGACCTCAGTCAGATGTGCCTAAGGGCTAGAGAGGAATTTCTTTTCTAAAGAAAAGTCTTTCTGATAAAATGACTCAACTAAAAATGAAGTTTCAGGCTGCAAGGAGGATGAGGACACAATGTTTCTAAAGGAGAACTTGAATCACATCCAGATCTGGAAAGCCAGGGAGAGAAGGGAGAGAGTGAAATGAAATAAAGAGAATAAGAGAAAAGGAGGGAAGAGCGAGGAAGAGAGAAAGGGAAGAAGAAATCTATGCTGAAGAGCCGGCAGGTCAAAACTGACAGCCAGAGGGCCCAGGTGGTTTAGAAACTGGGACTGGGACATTAATAAGCTTGCATGAGATCACACTAACCAGCTTCTTCTGTGGAGAAAGCAAGAGAGAAGATGAAAGCAAGAGAGGAGAGGAAGCAGGCAGAGGAGAGAGAGGGAGGGAGAGATGGCGTTAGAGACAGCTTCCAAAACTTCTCTCCTGAGGCTGCTCCTGGCCCCCCAGCCTAGTCCCACCGAGGGCCCCAGGAGCCAAGGTAAGGACCCCGATCTGGAGGGCAAGGCCTGTGTTCTAGGCCAGCCAAGATGGAAGCTTCCTCGCCTGCTCCACCCCTTGCCCCGCCGAGAGCTGAGGGCAGCCCCGTCCTCACCTGGAACATCTGGATCATATCCTCACAGTTGCGCTGCTGGGCCACGTCGCACAGTTTGGCAGTGATGTCGATGCGGCGACAGATGTCCATATCTACCTTCATGGCCTTTTCCTGGATCTTGGTGTCCAGCTCTGACAGGTTCTGTCCAAGGAACACGGCGAACAGTGAGGGGCGCCCAGTACTCCAGATGAGACTAATGAGGCCTGGCACAGTCCGCAGACTTCTTGTCACATCACGGGCACCTCCTCCGTGAAGTCTCTGACACCTTAAGCAGAATGCACTTCTTCCTGCATGGCCGCCCCACAGCATTTTGCTCATACACTGGGTGTTGGGCTGCTCGGGCCACTGGCTCCCTGGCCAGACGGGAGCCCTGGGACATGCAAGGGCTCCCTCTACCATCAGCAGTCCTTCCCCTCTTGGAACTTATGTTCCCAGAGGGAAACAGATACTACTAGGAATGATGAGTAGAGAAAGTACTGTAGTAATAACCACAGCTAACACCTACGTAGCTGACACTGCATGCCAGGCACTGTCCTAAGTGCATTATAATCTTCACAGTAATTCTGCAAAGTACGTGCTTTTATTTTCCCCACTCCACACCGGCAGATGAGGGTTCGGAGGTTAAGGGATTCACCCGAGGCCACACTGTGCACAAGGTGCAGAGCTGGGGTCTGTGCCAGGCAGCCAGGCTCCGGCCGTGCTCTCACTGACTGCCCAACAAGCCCTGGTAACAACGGAGGCTGCACACCTCTGCGGTGCAACACTGAGACTTTCTTTCCTTCCCTTTCTCTGGATTTAGGGGGCAACGGGGCAAAAAGGGAAGGACAGCAAAGAAGGGGGTGGTGGACAGGGTATCAACAGGCTAGAACCAGCAGGGCCCACTCCTCCCCGCCTCAGGCAGCTAACTGCACGCACAGCGAGCACGCGGGCCAGTGCGAGGGCTGCACTCACGTTGCTCATGAGCCCCTTGAAGACTACCAGCTCAGCCTTCAACTGCTCCACCTTCGTCGCCAGCTCCTCTTGGCAGGCGTCAGCCTCTTGGGCTTCCTACAGTTGGGAGAAAACCCTGACATCAGTGGCACTGTCAAGGTTGGAAGAAGGTAAAGACAACAAGGAGGGACAGGGAGGCCGCACCAGGGCCTCGGGGCAAAGGGGGGACACCAAGGGAAGAACAGGCAGCAAGGGGGCGGCTACCCTCACCTCCTGGAGCTCATTTACGCGCTCCTGCAGCTGTATCCGCACCGTGTATTCCTCTTCCCACCTGGCAGACATGGGGAAAGGCGGAGAGAACGTAGGTACAGAGCCCTTCCCTGCCCCCACGGCCCCCTGCGCCCACGGCCCCCTGCGCCCCCTCTCTGGCTCAGGCTCAGGCCCCAGGTCTGGCTCCCCAGATGGGGAGGAGCAGCGCACAGGAATGTCTGGCGGGCAGCCGGCGGCCAGCTGCAGCTGTCAGGCGGCTCCACACTTCCTGGCAAGCGCCAAGCTCGCCAGCTGCCTTCCCAGAACCTCCGGGCCATGCACCAGGAACTCTATTTAAGAGCAACTGCGGCTGTTCTGGTCCTTTGCAGTGCCCATCCCTGCTCAGGCCCCAGCTCAACCAGCTGTCTGGCTGGCCTCACCGCCCACCTCCTGCCCCCATCAGACCACCAGGTCGACCCAGCCCAGTCTCCCACCTTCAGTCGCACAGATCCGGTCTCCTGCCCGCACCAGAACAGAGCTCGTCTAGCCTGCTGCCCTGCCTCTTGTGGTACCATTTAACCCTGTAAAAGCATCTGCAGGACACATACCGCATCAACAGAGTTGGTCAAGAGCCTGGCAGGAGACACTTGAAGTCCTTCCCCACAAGCTCCAGGAACTGCCCACCCATCCCCTCTAAGTGAGCCACAGAGAGGTGACAGGGCTGGCCCTGCGACCAGAAGGCCCCCAGCAGCATTACAGCAGTGGACATCTAGAGCCTGGGGTTACTAAGCACCCAAACCCAGAGGGAAAGGGGAAGTAGAGCATGTAACGGGGCCCATTAGGGTGGCGGATGAGAGCCAGAAGCAGCACCTCCCAGGATCCAGAATTCAGAGGCTAAGACCACAGTAGGACAGAAGACACTCTTGGCCACAGGGCAGGGTCCTAGGGCATGTTTCTCAGGACCAGCTTTTCACACCTCATCTGCCACGATAAGCAGTGTACGTTCCATTCCACTCCAGAGATGGAAGGGGGGTGGGGACCTCCATTGCTCAGGATGTGGCCCTGGTGTCTCAGAGCCCACAGGTGGGCTGGCATAGCAGCCCTATTCATGTAAACTCATCACTCTTGCCACATTCTGGAAAGGCTTCTTTCAGTCTGAGAAAGGAGGGGGACTACACCAACAGAGAAACTTAAATATAAGAAAGGCAGTTAGGAAGTGGCAAAGAAGAAAGCAAGAAAATTAAAATGTGAGAGATCAGCTTCTGCAACATCGAGTAAGTCCTGTCCTCCCCAGGCCTTCGTCTGCCTTCCTATCTCGCCCTCCCCAGTCCTGTCTCCTTGCTCCTGAGCTCCCCGCCCACAGCCGCACTGCAGCAGTCCTAATAATAACTCCTCCACATCACCCTGGCCGCCCTCCCCGTGCGCAGGGTGGGAGGAGGCAGCCGGTCCAGCCACCAGCCTGCTAGCTCCCCGCAGCCCAGAGCCTTCCTGGCTCCCCGACCCCGCTCTTCCCTGCCGAGCCACATACGTCCTTTTCCTTTCCACTTGGGCATTCTCAGCCAGACAGAGGTAGTGAGGGCCCTAGTAGCATCGGGTTATATATTTTCTTAGATAAGACCATTATCTTTTCCAGGCCTTGGTTTCTTCATCCACAACACAAAGGCATGGGATGTGGTACCCATGCCCCTGGAACACGCAAGTCCTTGGAGGGGAGAGCAATACTGACAAGGGTGCAATAACCCTGGACAAGATGCATCAGGGAGGGCAGAAGTACTGTTGGTCGCTGAACTCAACAAACTCAGGTGGAAACTTAAGCAAGGAAGTTAGCTAAAGACGAAGATTAATGAAATCTTACAGGGTAAAAAATCTGAAAATGAATCATCTGGAAGCTCACTACAATTCTATTGCTCTCCACCCAGACTTTCACACAAACAGGTACATTTTGGCCTCCCTTCCAATCTGGTCTCACAATGTTCCCTTAATGTGGGCAGAATTTGAACTATTTTTATGTATTCTGCATTGACCAAATACCTCCCTTCCAAATAAACTGTATCCTTGAGTTGAAGAGAGAAAACAGGACCATTTCTATATTGGAAAAACTGAGGCTCAGGGGAAAAGTCCTACAAGGCAAGGGGGCTGAAAATAGAACCCACGAGGCCTCAGGCACTTTACAGTTTAGTGCTCAAGCCATCCCCATGCCTTTCAGACTAAGGACAGGAGTTACAGTGTTGCTATAAAATGCACAGAAGGAGGGCATCTCATGGGTGAAAGGAGAGTAACTGCCAGTGTCACGTGCCACACCAGTCTAGCTACAGGCCCTCTGCACAGCAACGTGCTGCAGAGCGATGAGCTAATCAATCCCCACGAATAACTCTTTGCTGCCCTGGACAGCTGGACCAAGGACAAACACTGTTTCAGTTTAAAAAAAAGAAAATGCTCCTGAGAACAGCAGTTGTTTCTGTGGTTGTGGATGTATTCCAGAACTGTCCCTGTTCCACTGCTGACTGCATTAACTCCTGCAGGGCAGGGCAAGCTGGTTCTGGGTGGCACCTGAATAATGATTTTAGGACAACTGAAATCCCCAAGGACACATAACATGGACCATAACTAAGGAAGCCAGCATACGGACAGGACTCAAGCTCAGAAAGCCTGCCCCTCTGTGACCTGGTAGACTTCAGCTGGTGATAAACCCCTGAAGGTTGCCCCCAGACCCAGAGGTAATCTAGAACATTCGTTCAGTCAGTCCTCACCCACTACTGAACCAGACACCAATTCCTGCTAGGCTGGGTTGCAAAGGTAGTTCCTTGGCCTGCCACAAGGGGTCATAATAGCTGGGCTGAGACGGGAGGTCCCCAAACCAAAGCCTACTTCTGTCACCTCTCCCTGCTCCACCATGGCATGGGTCACAGAGTGTGCAAAGCACTGCCTTTGTTCATGCTCCTGTCCTGTCGACCTGGTTACCGATCATCTTAGGAATCCACTTGGTGTACAGCCAGCACTCTGGCATTACATCCCTTCCCCGTACCCCCTTGGGTCCAGGTTCCTCTCAGAAAGCCAAAACTTCATCTGCAGAATGCACTGGACCCACCCCAAGCCACTTACAGCCCAGGGTGTGTCGGTATTCCCAACTTTTCCCTACTTGGTTCCTTTGCTGGCTCTGTTCACAATTCCTCCCCCTTCAGCTCTTTACTGATCCCCCTATACCAACAACCTGCCCCTTCACCTTGCTCTTCCGCTACAGAATTCTCTTTACTCTCCTTCCCCATTTTTTTACCTACTCCAACCAATACTTTGAGGTGTCATCGTATAGAACCAGGTTTCCATCCAATGGATTCCAGTGGACTCTGTAGAACCTGCTTTCCATCAATATTCCTCTGAGAAACCCTGGGCAGTGGTAGGATCACGCTGCAGGGTGCAGCCCCTCCTCCCTCACCACCCCCTTCCAATTTCACTTAGTTTCCCAAATTTAAGCTATACCCTTAGCCTCCTACTTTTGATCAGTGTGTGAAGCTTCTATCCCAAAATTGCCCCAAGGGCTGAGACTAGTAGGGGCGCAGTGTACTCCAGATGCATACCTTTCAGACCAGAGCCCCTTTCACGCCTCACAAAACCCCAGAGTTAACACAGTCATCCAAACCCTGCAGCCTAGACTGTGAGACAGAGAGACAGCCAGAAGTATGAATCCCCCAGTGGTTTCCTCCTTCTCCCTGTCACGAGTTGGACTTCTGCATTCTCTGCATCCAATTCCTTCCTAGCTCCTCATTATACAGCGGGAACTTACTCTTATTCTATTCACCCTCGATTCCTCGGAATCCACACCGACTCCCCAGGCTGTTGTGAGGGTCATGACACGGAGCCCCGTCCCCACCTTCCTGGTCCCTACCTCCGTTTGTATTCGTCCCTCTCCCGCTTCACTTTGGCCAGCACGTTGTAGAGCGCGCGGATCTCAGGGGTGATGGTGTCGATCTGGACGCCGACCCCGTCGGGGTGCACCCACGACAAGCCAGGCCCTTGCACCAGAGTGGGTTCCAGTCCCGGCCCGAGCCGGCGGGCGTGTGAGAAGGACCAGATGGTGCCCGGCATGAAGCGGGCCGACGAGGAGTAGGCGGTGGAGGTGGAGGTGGAAGTGGAGGTGGATGGCGACGAGTGGCAGGCCGTGGAGGACGCGAGGGGGCCGGCCGGCGAGCGCGCGGGCGAGCCCAGCACCCGCGCTGAAGGGGTGCAGACGGCAGCCGGCCGGGCGCCCAGGGGCAGCCCCAGGGGCCGGATGGGGCTGACGAAGCCAGTCTGCACGGCCTGGTCGCGGCGAGCCAGGCCCCGCCGGCCCTGCTTACCCTCCTCCAGCGCCTGCTGCAGCTGCTTCTCCAGCAGCCGGTTCCGGCGCTCCAACTCGTGCACCTTGGCCAGGAAACAGCGGAACCGGAGGTTCAGGGTCTTGAGCACGTTGATGTTGGAGCCCAGGTCGTTGCGGAGGGCCATGGCGGCAGGCGGGGCCGAGCCCGGCCCGGGCGGCGAGTAGGCAGCGGAGCCGGCCGTGGCGAGAGGCGCCGGTGGCAGGTCCCCTCCCCCGGTGAAGTGGTCGCCTCCCAGGTGGTCCCCCAGCGGGCCGGCCAGGCCCTGCTGCTCCTGCTGTAGGAGGAAGAGATTGGGGCCGAATAACGGATTCATGGCTGCGCCTTCTGCTGGGAGATGGAGACCTGTGCAACAGCAGGGTTGGATGGCGAGCGGGAAGAGCCAATGAGGTGTCCGCGGGCCACGGGCGGCCAATCAGACGCCTCGGCAAAAGGACAGACGTCAGAGGCGGGGCGGGCCGAGAGGAAGCCAATGAAAGGCTCCAAGGAGGTTGGTCCCGGACCTTTCTGGGTCTGAGGCCGGCTGCTAGCCCGTCTCTGGGGTGCGACTGCTTGGAACCCAGCCAAAGTGGTGTAAAAGCCAGGACCTCCAGCATCCCATGGGTTCTGATGGCAGGAAGCCAGTCTTCCCTCCCCCCCCCTCATCTCCCTCCTCTCCCCAGAGTCCAAACACCCTAGCTCTTACTCCATGGCCTTCCTCTCCTGTGGAGGCCAAGAGATCCCAGGAGCCTGAAACTGACCTGATTTCTCAGTAGTTCCCTCTCTTCAGAGGATGCCAGTCCCACCTTCCCACCTCTACCCTTGAAGCAGCAAAGAAAGTACCCAGTCCCCTCAAAAATCACTCAGCGGCCAGAGGTTGTAAAACGTGTATTACATTTCACGTGTATGCACAGTGGGGAAGCCATCCTCACAGAGGTAAGCGTTCCAACCCAGTGACAATAGCAATGAGCCACCTCAGTCTAGTTTTCAACCATCCATCTAAGACAGCAGTGGCTGGCTGTTGTCCCTGGACTGAGATTTCCTCCTTTTTGCTGGTGGGGGCCGGCTGGAACTCCGTGGAGACACCGTGGGAATCTGAGGCCCTTTAGGGGTGCCATTCTGATTCTGGAAAGGCTGCTCTGACAAGTGCTGCTTTGCCTTGTCCGGCCCTTTGGCTTTCCCAAGGGGCTGACGATCCTTAGGCTTCAGGGTGGTCTGGGTCTTGGAGACAGATAGCACAGCAGACATTTCTGTGTCCGTGCTCTTGGGAGGGGCATTCTGCTTCACAAAGGCAACTTTCTTGGAGGACTGCGATTTAGGTGATCGTTGCTTTAGCTTCCCAGTCACCTTTGGTTCCCAAGTTTTTTCAGCTGGCTGACTGCTCCCCTGGAGCTTGGAGGAAGCTTGGGCCTTTGTGACAGCAGGTACAGTGGACAATTCTGCGTCTGCCTCTTTGGAGATGCCATTCAGCTTCTGGAAGGCCTTCTTGGGATGCTGTTGTTTCTGCAACTGCTGCTTTGCCTTTGTAGACCCTTTGGCCTTCTTGGCTGGCTGGCTACTGTTCTTAGACTTGTGGGTGACCTGACCCTTCAGGTCAGGCAAGTCTAGATTTGTAGGGGTGGCTGTTGCAGAATTTCCTGGGGTTAAAATTAAACAGATGGTTTGAGAAAAATGGGCCTCATCACCAATCATTAGTGGAAGAGACAAGTAGAGGTTATTAAAATATGGGAATTGCTATCTCTTGGCCAATAGTTCCACACAATTAGGATACTGCCTAAGAGCAGATTACCTAGATTCCTATTACTAACATCACCTGGCCTTTACTCAATCCTTTTTGAACCTTGTATTAAGAGATCACTGCCTATCCTTGGGCCAAAAGCTTTTCATAGGAAGATGCGCCCCCTTGAGGACAGCAGGTAACAAGACACTCAAGGGGGAAGTGAATCCCAGGGTCTCCAGAACAAATCTGAAGCACTGGTTTTTTCTTTCTTTTCTTCATTTGTTCCATCCTTTATTTTTTTCTTTAAAACCAGAGAAGTTCACACACACACACACACACACACACACAGATGTTGATGAAATGCAGAAAAATTAGAAAGCACATTCACAACAACCAGAAACAACCTAGTGAAACATCAATGGAACTGACATATTAAATACGTTCTTTTCAAGTTACAGCAACTTTTGCTATTTCTTACAGTTTTTGTTCTATATTATCATTCAAATGTGACTTTTCTATGGGCATCATTTAAAAAGGAAAAAAATAACTTAAATCACAGTTTGTATTCTGAGCAACTCTTTTCTTTTTTCCAATTAAACCCAGAATACAGAGTTCTCAAGTTTGTTTCCAAAAACCCCACCCTTCCCTTGAGATCCAGGCCAGACTCCTCAAGATGGCTGAGAAAGTGATCTGCAATTATTGTGAGAGGCTCAGCAAACACCAATAGGTCTGTGGAGCTCTGTTCCAACCCAGTGCTGAGAATGCTGGAACAGCAGACGTATATTATCAATATGTCAACCCTGGGCCAAAAAGAAAAAGAAACCACAACCCACAATTGGAATGCATTTAGTGCTGAACAGCTGCAGCTACTTGGTAAAATAAAGGAAAAGGCCCTCAGCCTTATTAGCACTTTGTTTTTTAAATCTTTTTTGTAGAGATGAGGTCTCACTATGTTGCCCAGGCTGGTCTTGAACTACTGGCTTCAAGTGATCCTCCCACCTCAGCCTCCCAAAGTGCTGGGATTACAAGTGTGAGCCACCACGCCTGGCCCATATGAACCCTTTACTGCACTCAGATGTGGTCCAGGAGTCAAGAACAACTCTAGCTGGGATGAAAGGGATCTTTCATACAAGCATGCAAAGGCTGGGGTAATGGAAGCAGTCTCACCTCATAAGAAAGAGCAAAAAGGTGGTAATGAAGAGTGGAAAGAGCAGATCACTCACCTGTTTGGGGCTGGGGAAAAGAATTGGAGAATTTCTTGAACTTGGCAATAAAGAAACCATCCATATTGTGGGTATGAGGGTAGAAGCGTCGGGTAGAGCGAAGAGAGGGGTGGAAACGCCTTTCTCTAAAGCGGGTAAAACCTTCCTGACCAAAGTCTAGGCCTGTGGGCACCAGTCGCACATTCCTCTTTTTCAGGGCATAGTCTACCACCCACTCATTCTCTTCCACCTAGATGTGTGGGAAGACAAAACAGAAGGGAGGAAAAAGCAGAGCTGGAGGTAAAGGGAGCTCTCAGGGGCAATAAGCCTCTCAAGTCCTGTGTCCCCTGCTCTAGCATGGCAGAAGCCTCACCATGATAGAACAAGTGCAGTAGACAAGGTAGCCTCCTGTCTTGGAGGTGGCGTTGACAGAGTCAATAGCACTCAGGAGCAACTCCTTCTGAAGGTGAGCACAGCGCAGGACGTCCTTCTCATCCTGTCCCGAAGAGAGATCCAGCAGTGTTGGGAGAAGAGGTGAGCAACTGACTGCCAGGAGAACTCCTCTACCTCACTCTCCAATTCTGCAAGACCCAGCCAAGGCCTCTCAGCTGGTCCCACCCCTCGACCCCTCACCTTATTAGTCTTCACAGCTGGGTCCTTGGAAATGACCCCAGTGCCGCTGCAGGGAGCATCCAGCAGCACTCGGTCAAAGCCCCCCACAACCTGGAGAAGAGGGGTAGGTTAATCAAATGTTTTCTGCAACCTGCACCATTTATTTCCTAGGGGCAAGTCTAAACATTCTGATGCCAGGAAGGGAGAGGGTAAACTGGAAAAAGCCTCAGGAGAGACAGACACCCAGAGGAGGAGTCCCACCTTGGGGAACTGGCGCCCATCGTAGTGACTGATGATGGTGTTGGTGACTCCTAGCCGATGCAGGTTGCCCACAACACTCTTGAGCCGCTCAGCATTGGCATCATTGGCAAGGATCACCCCTGTGTTCTTCATCAGCTGGGCTAAAGGGAGGGTGGGCCACAGTGCTGACCAGCTGGCTCCTACGCCTCCACACTTGCTACCCACCCTCCAGCCCAGGAATCCACAAGTGAAGTCTCATCACCTTAAAGCACACTTCACTCCTAACAAGCCTCACTCCCCTCTGCCTACTGCACAGGTTGATCCGGTATGCACTGGCCCCTCATGATCAGCAAGCCTACTGATGTGGTTTTTCCATTTTCACTGAACGTCTTTCTAGTCCTACAGACTAAATTACTTCTTTTAAGTGCTAACAGCTTAATAAAGTAGTTATGGTTGCTTATTATGTGCTGAACAATATGCCACAGACTTCTAAATGCATTATTTCAACTCTCACAGCCCAAGCATAATATAATGGCCAACACAAGAACAATTACTATCCTATTTTACAGATGGCAAAAGAGAATCAGAGCCTTGCCCAAGGTCACATGGGTAGTGGCAAACCTGGCACTCAACCCAGGCGACTCCCGAAACTGTGCTCCTCATTGCTCTGCTAGCTGCCTGTATACTGTGTTCCATGAGCACTAGTGAATCACCAACCCCATCTACTTTCAAAAGCAGAGAGCCAGATAAATCCCATCTCTGCCTGCCCTTCTCATACCTATATAGCTGGTCTTTCCTCCAGGGGCACAACACATGTCCAGGATCCGCTCATGTTCCTGGGGTGCCAAGGCCATGACTGGCAACATGCTGGAGGCTCCCTGCAGCATGTAGTGCCCAGCCAGGTACTCAGGAGTAGCACCTGTGGAGGAGGACTGCTCTGTGACATGATGGAACAAGCAAAGGGGCAGAAGGGCTATTGGGCAGGGGAGGCTTACCAATAGGCACCGAAGAATCATATACCACTAGTCCTGTCTTTGACCACTTGCCCAGAGGATCCAGGTTAACCCCACGATTGATTAGTGCCTAAAGATAAGACAGATAAAGATTTTAAAAACCTTATAGGCAGGCCAAGGCAGAAGGATCACCTGAGGCCAGGAGTTTGAGACTAGCCTTGACATAGTGAGACCTTGTCTCCGCAAAAAACAGAAAAATTAACCAGAAGTGGCAGCACACAT
This sequence comes from Cheirogaleus medius, assembly GCA_008086735.1. Lineage (NCBI taxonomy): Eukaryota > Metazoa > Chordata > Mammalia > Primates > Cheirogaleidae > Cheirogaleus > Cheirogaleus medius. The sequence goes on along the minus strand of VBSM01003218.1, from coordinate 608,006 downwards.
CTGTAGCCCCAGCTACTTGGAAAGATTGTCTGAGCCCAGGAATCTGAGGTTACAGTGAGCTATGATGACACCACTGCATTCCAGCCTGAATGACAGAGCAAGACCTTGTCTCTAAAAAAAAAAAAAAAAAAAAGAGAAAGAGACCCTATTTCAAAAAACAAAACACCAACAAAGAAAAACACCAATCTCGTAATTACCCCAGAACAGATGAAGACACAAAAGCATGGTCATACCAGCAACCAGCAGGTAGGTCCATGGCACTACAATTCCTACAGTGCTTATTCAGAATAGTCACCACAGATGCATTAAGCAGTTTCTCTCCCTCCCATTCCATCCCCTCCCATGGTTCCCTTTCTCTTAACCTCAGCCTCCTAACTCACAGTCTGAATCCAGCCCAATACAGCAGTCTGACACCTCCTGTTATTTATTTTCTGGAAATGGACTCTGATTTTCCAAAAAGCTCAACCCCCTCAACATCCTAAAATTTAATGATATTGGTTATAGCACATTAAAGATAACTATTGGGTTCTCTTCACATCAGGAGATACACAATATACAGAATCATACCATGACTTTAGAACAGGAAGCCTGGGGTCCCTGAACCCTTGGAAACAAGTTTAAAATGCTGATTGTGTGTGTGTCTTTTTCTGGGGTCAGGAATCACAGTTTCCCCAACTTCTCAATGATCTTCCTCCAATTTCCTTGAGAGGCAGTATGTTCATCCTGATGCAGATGTCTCACCCCAGGCACAGGGAGCAGAGACTAGAGGGATGGATTTCTCATTCAACATAGGTCCTAGGCCCTCAGCCTGTCTAGGCCTCTCTTGGTTTGCCTCCTGGGATCATGCTCATCCCAAGAAATGCTTAGTTCTGGCCGGGCACGATGGCTCAAGCCTGTAATCCTAGCACTCTGGGAGGCTTAGATGGGAGGATCACTCAAGGTCAAGAGTTCGAGACCAGCCTGAGCAAAAGCGAGACCCCATCTCTACTAAAAATAGAA
>VBSM01003218.1:588329-601025 GCA_008086735.1 Cheirogaleus medius | reverse complement strand
CGAGTCACATCTGCTTTCATGTCACTCAGCAGTTCTTCCAACTGCTTCAGAACTGCATGGGGAAAAAAAAGGTGGTGAGCTGAGATGGTCACGACAGCTCCTTCTACCCTCGTGGACCAGCCTGCCCCATGGATTCTCAGTGACCAAGTTACTGTGATGTGTTACTGCCTTTTGTCACTGAGTCACTTGACCAGCCTCCACTGTGCTCAAATTCCTATTCCTCATATTCCAGTTCTGACTGTACATGAATCTGTGCTTTTTAAAGACCCTCATTTTCCTTTGCTCTCTATTGTCTGTATTTTCCCCACTTCTTGAGAGCAGCTTATTCCTGTTTCTTTTTCTCACTCTTATCTTACCTCTCAACCTTCTGGATCTGCTTCTCACTTCCCTGATAACAGCCTCATTCTTTTCCTCATTTCACCCCCCTCATGATGTTTTACTTAAATTAGAAAGAAAATGTGGAAAAGTGTCTAGAATTTGATGGGATCTTAAATCACCTGAAGTTACCTCTAAAGTATCCCAGATGGAACTATATTCGCTTTGCTTTCTATCTCAAGAACCTGAATATGTTAAAAGAGGCAAGAACTACTGTCTATTTATTTACTGATATTAACTTCCCCAGGAGAATGACAAAAATTCCTAGCACATCCTTAAGCTTCCAGACAAAAGAAAAGGCTCTGAAAAAGGTTTGGAAACAAAAGGTTTCCATTAGAGGAGGTAGGAGGATGAATCAATCAGCAGGAGGCAGGGGAGCCACTGGCTACCTTTGTGCAAGACTGCATTGGCTGGCTTGTTTCCTGCCATTGACTCCTTGGACAGGTGCTGATGACTTTCCGCCAAACACTCCACCTCAGCAAAGCGGGTGTTCAGGGCCATGGAAGGGTGAGAGGGGTCCTCTGACATGTTCAGGTAAGCTGCCCGGCGCAGCTGTTCCTCAATCACCAAGGCTTGTTCCAAGAGCTGGACAAGGGATAAAGAGGAGACAGGAGTTGGACTGACACTCACTTTGCTCACTGCTGATGGGCCTCTCAGTTTACCTCTTGCTCCAGGTAATGTGAACCTAAAAAGAATTTCATGAATGGCTCCCCAACACCATTTCCAACACCCAAGCAGTCCAATATTGCATTGTTTCTTTTATTCCCTTTGGAGGCCCACATTTTAAAAACTCTCTACCATTTAGATTCTTATAGAAAAATGATAAAAACTTGGCCAGGTGCAGTGGCTCCTGTCTATAATCTTAGCACTTTGGGAGACCAAGGCTGGAAGATCGCTTGATGCCAGGAGTTCAAGACCAGCCTGGGCAACAGCAATAACCCATCTCTGCAAAAGAAAGTTACAAAAAAAAATTAGCCAGGTGTGGTGGCCCACACCTGTAGTCCTAGCTACTCAGGAGGCTCAGGTGGGAGGATGGCTTCAGCCTGGAAGTTGGAGGTTGCAGTGAGCAATGATCACGCCACTGCACTCAAGCCAGGACAACAGAGCAAGACTCTGTTTCAAACAAACAAGCAAAAAACTCGATTCAGAAAATACAGAATATATAAAGAATTAAAAGCACAAATAATCCCACCTACTAGAAATAATACTAACATTCTGATGTTTTTCTTCTGAGGTTTTTCTATGCATATATTTTTACATAATTGAGATCATACTATGTACATATCCATATTATGTTTTCATTCTAAGTTACATGGTTAAGCATGTTTCTTTATCACAAATTACTCTTCAAAAACTTGTTTTAATGGTTGCATTGTACTCCATCCTATGGATATACCTACCATTATCTACCTACCATACTTACCAGGTTCATTTATTTATTTATTTATTTATTTATTTATTGAGACAAGAGTCTTGCCCTGCTGCCAGGGTGACAGAATGAGACTCTGTCCCAAAAAAAAAAAAAAATCAGCCAGTTGTGGTAGGTCTCAGCTACTCAGGAGGCTGAGGTGGGAGGATCACTTGAGCCCAGGAGTTTGAGGTTGCAGGAAGCTATGATGCCACTGCACTCTAGCAGGGGTGACAGAGTGAGACTGTCTCAAAAATATATATATTGTTATTTTATCTCCTTATCTCATTCCCATTCCTTCCTCCCAAAATAGGCAACCTTTCCATTGTACTTACTGTGCTGCCTTTTTTATAGGTTCTTGAAGAATGTCAGTGCTTTTTAGTTCCCCTTTTTTTTGAGACAAAGTCTTACTCTGTCACCTGGACTAGAGTGCAATGTCGTCATCATAGCTCACAGCAACCTCTAACTCCTATGCTCAAGCAATTCTCCTGCCACAGCCTCCTGAGTAGCTGGGACTACATAGGCTTGTGCCACCACACCCAGCTAATTTTTCTATTATTCTTTAGAGATGAGGTCTCGCTCTTGCTCAGGCTGGTGTCAACTCATGGCCTCAAACAATCCTCCTGCTTCAGCTTTCCCAAGTGCTAAGATTACAGGCATAAGCCACTGCACCCTGCCTTATTTTCCTTTAAGAGACAGAGTCTTACCCTGTCATTCAGGCTGGAGTGCAGTGGTACTGTCATAGATCACTGCAGCCTTGAACTCCTGGGCTCAAGCGATCAATCCTTTGGCTTCAGCCTCCCAAGTAGCTGCAGGTACTACAGGTACATGCCATCTTGCCTGGCTAAGACTATTATTGTTTCATATGTGCATTTCTAACTTATAAAGTGATGTTTCCTGTACATATAAGATGCTTACTTCTTCATAACCTTTTAAAAGGTCCATTTGTGTTGGATATTTATGTTGTTACACATGTATTTTGTTGTCTCTGTTGCTTAACACTCCAAGCATGATATGAATCCATGCTTTACCTAGCCAGTCTCCCAGTGTCAAACACTGAGGTTGCTTCCAGGATCCCACCACCAAAAATTGTACTGCTCTGTTAAAGGTTCTTTGAAATAAATCCCAAGAGGCAGAATGCTGGTTCTTAAGTTATAGACAACTTAATTTGCCCAATTTGCCCAAGTATCCACTGGTTCTTAAAGAGTGAATCCATTAGGGACCAGGAAAAAGGATGGTATGAGAACAGGCTATTGTTTCTTTAACAATATCTGGGTCCATCGGGGCCTACAAATTTATTTCCAAATAGACCCATCATCTCCTTTGAATCCACATATCCTGTCTCCTCCACCAGCTCTCTCTTCCTGTCCCAAGCTATGAGCATTCTCCAGGTTTAGCCCTTGGCTCACTGCTGTTCTTTTGAAGCATTCACCCAAGAGATTTCTCCTTTCCTACTGTCAGCCAGCACCTCTGCACAGATGATTTGATGCTCCCCAAATGTGCACCTTGAGCACTGGTTCTGATCCCACTAGTGTATGGTGGTGAGGGTAGCAGCGACACGGGTGTAGATGTGTGACATGTCTAAAGTTGGCTTTATCATTCTTTTCTACAAATTGCTCCCATTTTTTTTTTTTGAGACATGGTCTCACTCTGCTGCCTGGCTTGAGTGCAGTGGTGTATCATCAGCTCACTGCAACCTCAAACTCCTGGACACAAGAGATCCTCCCACCTCAGCCTCCCAAATAGCTGGACTACAGGCAGGCACCTCCATGACTGGCTCATTTTTGTTTGTTTTTTACAGATGGGGTCTTGCTATGTTGTTGCCCAGACTGGTCTCAAACTCTTGGCCTCATATGATCCTCCTGTCTCAGTCTCCCAGAGTGCTGGGATTACAGGCATGAGCTACCATACCCAGCCTCCCTCTCCTCTTAAATGATAATTTAACTTTCTCAGTGACTCTGGCTGAAAATATCAGTTATTTTTGAAGTCTCACTCACTGCTTTGCACCTAAAATGCAGTAAGTTAGGACTTGGCAAACTATGTCTATGAACCAAATCTGTCCCACCACCTATTTTTGTATGGCCCAAGAACTATCAGCAGGTTTTACCTTTTTTTTTTTTTTTTTTTGAGACAGAGTCTCACTCTGTCACCCTGGGTAGGGTACAGTAGCATCATCATAGCAGCTCACCACAACCTCAAACTCCTGAGCTCAAGGAAGTCTGAGCCTCCTGCCTCAGCCTCCTGAGTAGCTGGGACTATAGGCGCACACCACCACGCCCAGATAATTTTTCTTATTTTCTGTAGAGACAGGGGTCTCATTCTTGCTCAGGCTGGTCTTGAACTCCTGAGCTCAAGCAATCCTCCCAGCCTTGGCCTCTCAGAGTCCTTGGATTACAGATGTGAGCCACCGTGCCCCATCAGGTTTTACATTTTCTAAATGTTTGAAAAAAGGCAAAAGACAATTATTTCAAGCCACTTCATGAAAATCATAAGAAACTCAAATTTCAGAGTCCATCAATGAAGTGTCACTGGAACACATCCATACTTATTCATTGATATACCACCTATGGCTGCTTTCACACAACAATGACAAAGTATAGTATTTGAAACAGAGACCATATGTCCCATAAAGCCTAAAGCCTATCTGGCCCTTTAATAGAAAAGGTTTGCTGACCCCTACAGCAAATCAGTAAGTCTGTAAATTCTTTGGTGTTTTGTTTCCTTTATCCTTATCCTCTTCATTGTCCACAACCAGCATCACAGCCCAGGCCCTTAATACCTCATGACTATATGACATTTCTATTATCTCATGAATGCTGTTTCCATTCCCCTTGGTCCTATCAAAACTCTGCTCACAAAACTTCAATGGCTGTCCATTAACCATAGCGTAAAGTCCAGACTGTCTCACCTTGTGCCAAGAACCCACCTACTGACTTCTAGCCCTTACCTCTCTCTTTCCAACCTATCTCCCACCATCACCCAACACAAATGTTTTCTACAGCTCAACGAGGCTACCTGCTGTTCCCAAATACCCTAAGCTTTGCTGCCTCTATGTCTTTGCCCAATCTAATCCCCTTTAGTTCAAACACCCTTCTGATTCTACCCAACAATCTCATCACATTCTTCAAACCTTAATTCCAGGCCGGGCGCGGTGGCTCAGGCCTGGAATCCTAGCACTCTGGGAGGCTGAGGCAGGCGGATCGTTTGAGCTAAGGAGTTCAAGACCAGCCTGAGCAAGAGTGAGATCCCGTCTCTACTAAAAATAGAAAGAAATTAGCTGGACAACTAAAAATATATAGTAAAAATTAGCCGGGCATCATGGCGCATGCCTATAGTCCCAGCTATTCAGGAGGCTGAGGCAGAAGGATTGCTTAAGCCCAGGAGTTTGAGGTTGCTGTGAGCTAGGCTGATGCTACAACACTCTAGTCCTGGCAACAGAGCGAGACTCTGTCTCAAAAAAAAAAAAACCACTTAATTCCAATACCATCATCTCCATAAAGACACTTGTGAGCTTCCTTCCTGCTTCAATTCCTTCTGGAGAACTTCCTCATGCCATTCAGCAGTCTTACTCCTGATATGAAGAATGGCATTCTTTTGATTATACATTTGCTTCTACTTGAAACTGAAAGCTCCTTGAGAACAGGCACCATGCCTTATTTGTCTTTGTATCCCTATGCCAATCATTGCTTGGTACGTACCACTTGAAGGTTATTAGTGTATCTCTCTTATTCCCCCAGTTATACTCAACTTAAGAGATACACGTCTTCAGGGTATCACATCTGATAGCCTGCACACAGGGTACCCTCAATAAACAGTTGCTGAATTTCTGAATGAGACTCCCTTTGGTGGGCTTAACCCTAGTGATTCTGAAAATGGAGCTCTACTTTTGCATCTCCTTTTTGCATCCACCCTAGTACTCTAATCCAGAAAAAAGGACCACCAGCCCACTGACAGCTCTATCTCCTCAGAGTGCCAATTCAATCCCACCTCTGTATCTTTCCTGAACACTCCAACCTGCAGTATTCCCCCAACAAATGCACTGCACTAGTCTGTGGTGTTCATTAGGGACATAGTCACCTATAGCTCATACACAACTGGTTAACTTTCACTTTCAAGTCTGTATGTCTTCAGCCCTAATATTTTAAGTTACTTAGGAGCAAAGCTTTTCATAGAATACACACAGTTCAAACAGAATGGCTGAATGAATAGACTCCCTCCTTTACAGAACCTTCTACACTTAAAGTCTGTCACCTAAACTCTGTATCCCTCCCTCCCCATCCTGCTCACCTTGAACCTTCGAGCTAGAAATTTATTCTTGATCTCTAAGAAATTGCCACGGTTCATTTCACCCTTGAAAGGCTCGTTGAGGATGGCATAGCGTGGGTCATTCTGGATGTCCTGCCACCGGGCATAGCCATGGCTATTGGAAAAGTGCTCAGGAAAAACAAAACAAGGAAAATAAGAACCTCACACAAAGAGATCTTCAGAACCTTTCACCAAGAACCTCAGTCCAGACCCAGGCAAAGGATACTTTATGATGCCAGCTAGGAGCCAGTAGTCATGCCGTCGATGCCAGATCTCGTAAGTCTTCTTGGTTACTGTGGCTGCCCGCTCCTCATTCTGCCAAAGGGAGTGCAACTCTGAGGTGGAATGCAGAGAAGGTTGGAGAGGAGGAGAAAAGGCAAACATCTGTGAGAACTGAAAAAGCTATTTATTCCTGCGCCCTGGCCCCTACCCTGGACACCATCTTAGCATAGTTTGCTGCTGGCTTTCCAGCACAGAACCCAGAGAAGTGCACAAGCAGCCTGGCACTCTCTCATCTAGTAAAGCCTCTGCACCCAGGTTTCTGACAAGAACCCCAATTTCACCTCAGATCCTTCTAACCCCAGTGAGTTCCTCATTTCCATACCAGTAAAACCACCATCTGCGATGTTAAACATGAAACGCTGTTTAATATTTTTCTTCTGTTTCTCATCATTCAAGTCCTTGGGGGTCTCTCCATTCTGAAGCATCACCTCTTTCTTCTCTTCTTCTTCTTTTTTCTCTTCTACAGGATATGCAGAAGAAAAATGTCAGCTCTAGATCCAAAGCCCAGCAGCATGGCCCCTACCCACAGCACTACATACTGTAAGATATCCATCCACCACCACCTTTTCTCTACACAGGTGTCTCTCAAACCCAGAAAAAGTTGCCACCAGCCAACTAACCAAGTGTGGGAACAAAAAAAGTCTTTTATCTTGGGACAGAATGGCTGTATGGCTATGGACAGGGAGGCAGGGGAGGATAAAGTCCTTGCTTCTGGTTTTAGAGTCCTTCTAAACCACAGTCAGCTTCTCCAAACACTCACCTTTATCCTCTACCACAATAGGGGTCAGATCTATTGCTGATTTCTCCTCCACCTTCTCCACATCAGCAACACCTAGGGGAACAGATGGCATTGAAAATATACATAAAGGAAGAATATTCTTTTCTGTTCTACACTCTTATCCAATTGGAACCATCCTACATCTAAATCTCTGTAACTAAAGTCATAAGGCCAGGCGCAGTGGCTCACGACTATAATCCCAGCATTCTGGGAGGCCGAGGTGGGCGGACTGTTTGAGCTCAGGAGTTCAAGACCAGCCTGAGCAAGAACGAGACCCCATCTCTACTAAAAAATAGAAAGAAATTAATTGGCCAACTAAAAATATATAGAAAAAATTAGCCAGGCATGGTGGCACATGCCTGTAGTCCCAGCTACTCGGGAGGCTGAGGCAGGAGGATCACTTAAGCCCAGGAGCTGGAGGTTGCTGTGAGCTAGACTGTCGCCACGGCACTCTAGCCTGGGTGACAGAGTGAGATTCTGTCTCAAAAATAAATAAATAAATAAATAAAATAAAGTCATAAAAATGTCTTGGGGTGGGGGATCGGCAATCTAAAATCAAGGGTACAGGACTCTTCAGCGTGTCACTTCCCCCTGACATTTCAGCCCAGCTAAAAGTCCAGAAGCAACTATGGTTCACACAGGGATCTGTAGTGCTTAAAAGTGTGGGTACCTTTGGGCTCTGTCTCCATAGGTTCCTCTGTTCTCTCCTTCACCTCTGCCTTTTCCACTTTCTCCTCTCCCTCAGGGGGCTCAACAAGGACCTTTTCATCCTCTGAGGCAGGGGCAGGGGGCTGTGTACACTTCAAAGGAAAAAAAAAAAAAGAAGATGAAGCAGACAGGCTAGCACCTAAAGGGAAGAGTGTGCTTATCCCTTTACCTTCAGTATGGCATACAGTCACTCCCATCTCTTACCTCAACAGCAGCCTCAGGGGCTACAGATTTAACCTCCTTTTCTCCTTCCGTGTTCTCTTCTTCTTTGAGGCTATTTTCCTCTATTTTTATCCCATCCTCTGCAGACCAGTAAGAGACAATCAATTAGGAAGAAGGTCCTAGATCAGAGAGGTTATGCCTTCCCAGTTTGTCTCATCTTAAATTGTCCTCTCGTGCCTTTAAGAGCCAGCCCTATTCTTAGGACAGCTCTCCTAAACTGAGAGGGAGATTGCTGTGCGTCCTGCCAGACCGCCCTGTTGGAACTGAACACAGGGAGCAGAACAAGCATAGGCTAGGACAAGAGAGGGATAGAAAATGACAGGACAGGCAGACTTACCAGCAGGTGGGGCAGGTGCAGGAGTGTTAGGCTGCGTGTCCCCTGGAGTGGAGGGTGTAGGAGTCTTTGGGGAGGGTGATCCTGGCTGGGACATCTTTTTGTTTTCCTCTACTTCAGCCAGTTCAGGCATGCTCCAGCGCCCATTAACATGCTCAAACTCCTGAACCTATAGCAATGGGACAAGAAATTAAAGACCCAATTCCAGCTCTAAGTGCCTTTCCTATTGGCCCCCCAGTTTCCTTCAAAATTTTTAACAATGGAGAAAGGCTCAGAGCTCACCTTCTTGCGAATCAAGGACATGACACCAATCCTAGTAAGGACATGCTGGCGAGACAGGCCTTCTCGGGGAACACCATCAGCAAAGGTCTCAGCCCCGTCTGCCCCTGGCTCACATAAATGTCTCATAAAAAGAGAGACGTAAGCCCTATAGCAAAGAAGTAGAGAAATTAGTTAAACTAGGATCATGTCAACTCCTAGATCAGATTCTTTTCCACCTCCAGTTAGGCATTATCACAGGCAATGACTATGGCTCCACCTTGAGGTAAAGCCCACGACTGCACTGGAAGGCTGGTCTCCAGACCCTGCGCCATGCCCCAGGATTCTCTACCAGGAAAGCTAAGAACACAAAGAACCCTTATTACTAACAGCTTCAAGTGCCTACTTCAGCAGAGGAACAGCCCACTTCGATGCATAGCCTGAACCAGTACTGTGGGAAGACCAGAGAGCAGAAGCCCTTGTTCTAGATCAGTCTGTTGCAGCCCTCAAACTTACTTGAACTCTTTCTCTGATTTGCCTCGCAGATCTCTCACAAGCCATTGAGTGGTAAAAGCATCCTGAGGTGGCATCCCATATCGCATAATTGCATTAAGAAAGGCTTTTCGCTGACGAGCATTAAAACCTAGTACCTAGGGGAAAAAAGAACCTAGGTGAGAGGGAGCAGGTCTCACTTCATCAAAGACCCAAATCTGACACTCACCCACCCCTCCTGAGAATTATATTAGGTCATTAAATATGAAAATTCTGATTTCAAATCAAAAGTGTAGTTTATTATATCTCAAACAAGAAGCAGTACAATTGGCCAGGCGCGGTGGCTCACGCCTGTAATCCTAGCACTCTGGTAGGCCGAGGCGGGAGGATCACTCAAGGTCAGGAGTTTGAAACCAGCCTGAGCAAGAGCGAGATCCCGTCTCTACTAAAAATAGAAAGAAATTAATTGGCCAACTAAGAATATATAGAAAAAATTAGCCGGGCATAGTGGTGCATCCCTGTAGTCCCAGCTACTCAGGAGGCTGAGGCAGAAGGATTGCTTGAGCCCAGGAGTTTGAGGTTGCTGTGAGCTAGGCTGACGCCATAGCACTCTAGCCTGGGCAACACAGTGAGACTCTGTCTCAAAAAAAAAGAAGCAGTACAATTAAAGTATGCACCTAAACTATTGACACAGTTTTGCCATCTTAACGGTAGCTCATTTATGCCAGCAGCAAAGAAGCCTGGAGAGCGAGTGATGAAATCGAAAAAAGCATTTGCCACAGCTTGTTGAGAACTGAAAATTTTTCCTTGCAAGAAAAAGCCTGGAAGAAGTGGTAGTCAGCTAGTGCAAGGTCTGGTGAATACTGTGGATGACAGAGTTTCCAAGTTCAGCTCCTATAGTTTGAGCAGCATTGTTTGTGCAACATGTGGTCCAGCACTGTCTTGCAAAAGGATTGGTCTATCTCTATTGACCAGTCTCGGCTGCTTAATTGCAAGCATCCTCATCATTTCATCCAGTTGGTTGCAGTAGACATCCGCTGTAATCGACTGGCCAGGTTTCATGAAGCTGTAGTGGATAATACCAGCACTGGACCACCAAACAGACACCATTAGTTTTAAATGAATATTCGTTTTTGGACTGTGTTTCGCACTTCATTTTATCCAACCATGGTGCCAAACGCTTGGAATTGTCAAAAAGAATCCATTTTTCATCACAAGTCACAATATAGTGTAGAAATGGTTCACCTTTATGTCGTGACAGCAAAGAAAGGAAAGCTTCCAAACGATTTCTCTTCTGATGCTCATTTAATTCAGGCGGAAGCCATCCAGCCAGCTTCTTTACCTTGCCAATTTGTTTCAAATGGTCCAATATTGTTGGAATAGTAACGTCAAACCTTGCTGCTAATTCACAGGTAGATTGAGATGGACTCGCTTCCACTACAGCTTTCAGCTCATCATTGTCCACCTTGGTCTCAGGTCACCCACGTGGCTCATTTTCAAGATTAAAAATCACCAGAACAGAACTTCTCAAACCATCAACATACTATGCACTCATTAGCCACATCCTTCCCAAATACTTTATTGATATTTTGAGCTGTTTGCGCTGTATTGGTTCCACGATGGAACTCATATTCAAAAATAACATGAATTTTTGACTTGTCCAAGGTTTTATAAAAATTGCTCTTAAAAAAATGTGAAAGATAAAGACAAGCCAAAATGTACATTTGAAAGACTGAGGATGTACCTTTACAATAAAAATAAAACAAGAAGTGTCAAAGAAAAATGTCAGAGATATCAACTATCAAACTTAGTACTTAAAGGAAGTTGGACATTTCATACTTAATAACCTTTAATATGCCACTTACTTCAATATTCCCACCAACACGGGCCAACAGAGGAGGCAATGGCTTATCTTTATCATTCCGCAGGCCCTTACGACTGGGCCTGCGGGGAGCTGCAAGAAGAAAAAGATGAATGAGTGACACTGGTAGGGTACTAAACAAAGCAATCTTTAGAAAACCAGCAGAAAAGCACAGCCCTCACCTTCTGAACGTTCATCAAAGTCTTCATCACCTTCCTCTGAGGCCACTGAGTAATCGGACTGGTTGTCGGACTGGTCGTCCTGCCAATCTGGAGGGAGAGAGGGCAGATGAGCGGGGCCCACTGCTCTAGTGGAACGGCCCATGGGTGGGGGACGGGGCCGGCCACACACACCTCGGTCCTCCTGGGAGCCATCATTGTAGTTGACCTGTTTACGGATTCTTTTTCCTTTGCCCAGATTTCGGGCTAGATCTTCTTGCTGCTGCTCATAATGGTGCCGCAGCAATTTCTCCCAGTAGTCAGGATCCACACTTTCTTCCTGTTTTATGATTTCCCGTTCTACCTCCTCTTCCTCCTGGGACAGAGGGAGGACCAGGACTCAGGGGTGCTGAAGTCAGCACCACCAGCTACCCCTGGTCCTCACAGTTCCCACTCTGCTAGCTCCTTTCCATGACTCTTAAATACTTGGTGTGCCTGCTTAGACCTAAGAGCTCAGAAGAAATTTAACTGACAGGGCATGGATCCTCATAATTATGTATAGACCAGCAATCAGCATAACTGAAGAAAAACATGGGATGGGGCTATTATCATAGCAAAGGATGAAGAGACAGGAAGCTTTCTTCTTCTTCTTTTTTTTTTTTTAATTTTTCATAGAGATGGATCTCTCTATGTTGCCCAGGCTGGTCTTGAACTTCTGGCCTCAAGCAATCCAACTGCCTCAGCCTCCCAAAGTGCTGGGATTACAGGTATGAGCCACTGTGCCCAGCCAGGAAGCTTTCTTCTAACCCCTTGTACTGATGCATATACAGTTGGAAGATAGCAAAAAGAAGAAAAGAGAGATTAGAGCTTTCGCAAGCCAGAATGAAGAAGCTTTTGAAATACTGCCAAAGATTTTCATAAGAGATAGAATAGAAGGGCCATAAGCCCTTCTATTCTTCACAAACTTCATAAAAGTTTACCAACAAAATAAACTTAATAAAAGCTTACCAACTGTCTGTAAAAAAAAAAAAATTACATATATCCTCTTATATCCCAATAACATTTTTGCTCCTCTGAAAAGTCTTTAAGTTACATTTTTTTCAGACACTTCAGGGCCGATTGATTCCAAATCCCTTATATTAGAATTAAACTGCTGTTGATAGCATAATATCAGAAACAACCTAAATGCCCATCATTATGAAACTAATTAAATAAATTACAGAATAGTCAGCCCTCCATATCCATGGGGTCTATACCAGTGGATTCAACCAATTGAGGATCAAAAATATTCAGGAAAAAACAAAATTATGTTTGTACTGAACATGTAGAGACTTTTTTTGTCATTATTTCCTAAATAATATAACAACTATTTACATAGCATTACGTTGTATTCAATATTATAAGTAACCTAGTGATGATTTAAAATACACAGGAGGTTAAAAAGAGATATAAAAGGACACTGGATAGGCCGGGCACGGTGGCTCACGCCTGTAATCCTAGCACTCTGGGAGGCCG
>VBSM01003218.1:570485-588229 GCA_008086735.1 Cheirogaleus medius | reverse complement strand
TTTGCGCAATATAAGCCCTACCCCGAAAATAAGACCTAGTGATGGACGTGGCTAACACAGCATATCTGTACAACCCACATTTCGTGGCAGAGCAGTAAAGAGGACAGCAGCCCTTCTCACCTGCCCCATGAGAGCTCTATTGTTCGACATGAGAGATTGGAGCCAATGGTTCTAAAGGAAATAGAGTTGCAAGAAATTCAGGATGGAATTCAGGGTTTGGAGAGTTATGATGGTGTTCCAGAAGACGACGACTTAACTATATTTGAATAAATGTAGATTGTTGTACCCTACTTAAAAAAAATAACACATCCCCTGAAAATAAGCCCTAGTGTCTTCTTGAGGAAAAACAAATATAAGACCCTGTCTTATTTTCAGGGAAACACGGTATGTATAAAAATTACTTTTGTGTTTAAAAGAAAAAGTGGTGTTTATGCGCACATGTGTACATATATAGAGATGTGTACAAATATATGTATAATTCATATGCACATACAATATTTTTGGAAAGATAGATAAGAAAGTGAAAATATTACTTGTCCCCAGAAGGGAACTAGGTTGTTAGAGGACAGGGGGAAAAGAGATAACTGTATCTTTTGAACCACATAAATCTATTAAAAATAAAACTTAAAATCATAAAAGAAATAAACAGCAGCTGAGGTCACTAATCAGCAAACAATGTATATACTTGTATAGTAACCAGCAGAGATCATCCACTTAGCATATGTTCACAGCCACTCACTGCCAATGAGGGGACTGTGGCGCACCCCATCAGGAGGGCCATGTCTGATGAACTACTGGTCTGTAGACTTATGTCAGACTTTTCAGCCACAGATACACATAAACTGAAGTTAGTAGAACTACCTTCAAGAAACAAGATAGGCCGGGCGCGGTGGCTCACACCTATAATCCTAGCACTCTGGGAGGCCAAGGCAGGAGGATCGCTCAAGGTCAAGAGTTCAAAACTAGCCTGAGCAAGAGCGAGACCCTGTCTCTACTAAAAATAGAAAGAAATTAATTGGCCAACTAAAAATATATAGAAAAAATTAGCCGGGCATGGTGACGCATCCCTGTAGTCCCAGCTACTCAGGAGGCTGAGGCAGAAGGATTGCTTGAGCTCAGGAGTTTGACGTTGCTGTGAGCTCATGGCACTCTAGCCCGGGCAACAGAGACTCTGTCTCAAAAAAAAAAAAGAACCAAGATGATAGAAATGTATCAGAAAAATATGGCAAGTAGATGGCTCTGAGTTGGAAGGATGAGAAAAGATGGCAAAGACCACCAAAACCTATGCCAATTCTAAGAACCCTGAGCTGAGGAATTTGAAGGGGACCAGAAGAGAAAGCAAATTTCATTTTTCATTTCATGACCCTCTCTATCATTTGGGAGACAAAACTGTTAAAACAAGCCACACCTTTCTGTTTTAATATTTTTTGGTTTTTTGCTATAAAAACCAAGAAAAAGAAGGGAAGAGGAAAAAAGAGAAATAACTCAACTTTAAAAAAGCATAGGGAGATAGATTATCTAGGTATGTATCTTATCTTCTGCCTTTTCTGCAAAAAGATTTGAGGTAGCATTCAAAAATTTACTTGTAGGGTTAATAAAACACGTAAGAGAAAATCAGATTCTGCAAAGAGCCAATACAATTGTTGTGAGGATGGTATTTGGCTATAAGTTCCTTGATAGCCAAGGCAAAGACGAGAATATTAATTAATCGTATATTATAGGCTTTGTTTTCAAGGGAAAAGGTCTATCAATTCATCAACATACTAATTTGCCTACAGATGTTTTCCTCTTGTCTCAAATATCATCTTGGTCTCAATTCCAATTTTCAGGAAAAGCGCCAAGCACAATTGCCTTGGACTGATACTCACCCCCATTTCTTCTTCTCGTACCACATACTGGGCTACTTTGAATGAGCTCAAATATTCATTCATGCCTTGTAGTTCTGTGTCTTCAGTCTCATCCTGGTTACGGTCCAGCAGCCGTTCAATGGCCTTATCATCATAGTGAATAACGCTGCTATCTTCCCCCTCTTTGTTGTCTCCTCCTATAAAGAATCAGGGGCCCATACCCCCAAAGTCAGCTTCAGTAGCTGCAGTAAAAGAAGCAAGTCCCACAGGACGCTTGGTATCAAAGATTCTCCCTACCCTTCAGAAAGGCCAAGCCCCATATCAAAACCCAAGTTCCTGACTAGCTCACCTCCATCTGTGGCTTCATCCTTGAACAGTTCCTCAGTGCCAAATTTGAGGATATCATCAAGCTCCTGTTTGGACATAGATCCAGTCTTGGAGCCCAGCCCAGGCCGCACCACTAGATGAGTCAGCATCATCTTCTTCTTTGCCACTTGTGTGATGCGCTCCTCCACTGACGCACGGGTCACAAACCGGTAGATCATCACCTTCTTATTTTGACCAATACGGTGAGCTCTACTAAAGGCCTGGAGTTGAGCAGGAAATAAAGCCAGAATCCATATTTTCCTGCTGCCACTCTTGCCTTGACTTCCACATAATAAGTTAAGCCAGTACAAGGCAAGAGCTTGTCTGCATATGAAACTTCCTTTTGTACCCTTGCCCCCAGAGATCACCCTCTATCATGTTATCCAAAATAGGACCATAGCTAACCCAAACTCTCTGGTTTACAATAAAGTAAGCAACATAAAAAGAATCTGTTGTTTCTCACTTAAACAACCAATTCCAGATGGTGGCGCCCTCATAGAGAACACTATGTGTTTCCACTAAGTTACTGTATCTAAGGCTGCCAGCCCTGCTCACCTGGATATCATTATGGGGGTTCCAGTCAGAGTCATAGATAATAACTGTGTCAGCAGTGGCCAGATTGATTCCAAGGCCCCCAGCTCGAGTGGAAAGCAAGAAGCAGAACTGTTGAGCCCCAGGTGCTAATAAAGGAATCAAAAACACCATTAGAAGTGTCTCCTGAATTCTAATTAATAAATGTAAAATGAATGTCAGAAATATACAACGTAATTAGGCAAATACCAGAGTAATAATTGTTGTAAGCAAGGTCCACCAATGGATACTGAAATCAGTGTAAAAGTTTAAGGAGAGAGAAGATATTAGCATAGTCTCAAATATCTCCCTCAAGATATTTATCAATCACACTGGGAAAAAGAATAACTTTACAGTGGAGAAATTCAGCAGACACCACCTTAACCAAGTAATCAGGTAATGGCCTGTGATGGGACATATGAACATCATGTTCATCCCCCAACATGATGCACTGAAAAGGAGACATCTTTTCCATGGCATTCTTTCCAAAATAATCTAATCCAGACAAAACACCAGACAAACCGAAACCCAGACATTATATAAAATAACTGGCCAGTATGCATCAAAGTATCCACATCAAGAAAGAAAAGGAAAAAAATGAAGATATGTCACAGAGAGGAGGAGGCACAATAACTAAGTGTGGGATCTGGGACTGGATCCTGAAACAGAAAAAGGACATTAAGGGAAAAACTAGTGACATTCAATTAAGGACTCTAGTTTTCTTAATAGTATAATACCAGTGTTAATTTTCTGGTTTTGATACAAGTGAATGAGGATGCTTAGAACTAAACCCCCCGCTTCCCTCTTACCATTGAAGCGGTCAATGGCCTCTTGCCGCATGTTCCCAGTGATTCCACCGTCAATACGTTCATATTTATAACCTTCATGTTCCAAGAAATCCTCTAGCAGGTCCAGCATCTTGGTCATCTGTAAAAGCAGCACAGTTTAATCATGGAGGAGTCAGATAATAATCCCTTTCCCTGTGTCACTGAGGGTTGTCTACTATTGTCCTGTATAGCTCCCAGCCCACAGGATACCTGGGAGAAGATGAGTACACGATGCCCACCCTCCTTAAGGTTCTTGAGCATCTTCTGCAGCAGCAACAATTTCCCAGATGCTCTGATAAGGGCACTGCCATCATACATGCCATTAGGCATCTTAGGGGCTTCCTAAGGACAAATGCAAAGAAGAAAAAAATACTGAAAGACATCCCACATGAAGGAGCTCCATCCCAGGAAGAAACAATAGTGGGCACAACATACCATTGCAGCCACAGGGAAGAGGTACGGGTGGTTGCAGCACTTCTTAAGATCCATCACCACATTTAGCAGAGAGACCTGGTTGCCACCACCTCGAGCATTGAGTGCTTCAAAATTTCGAGTGAGGATGTACTTATAGTATTTCCTACACAGGCAAGATGAAAAGATAGGTTTGACTCAAAAGTCTTTAAATGACTAATAATGCATCCCCAATGCCTGAGATCTTTCTTCCAATATATCTCATTTTGAAGCTAAGGAAACCTAACAAGCCCCCCACCACCACCCTCCACCATTTTAAATAAGAGAAGGAATAACTAAGAACTACGTGCTCTAGCTCCCTGGCATCAGGTTTCTTTACACCTTGCTTGATCCTGTCACTAGATGCCTTGAAGCTGAGCTGAGGTTAGAGTAAGAAACACTCTGCAGACTGGCAGATGTCTAACAGTATTTGCAAAATGGTGTCAGTGCTTCTGTCCCTTACAACTCACTTCTGCATAGGGCTCAACTCCACACGCACAATTAGTTCTGTCTTGGATGGCATATTCTTGAACACATCTGCTTTGAGCCGCCGCAACATGTGAGGCCCCAACATGTCATGCAGTTTTTTAATCTGGTCCTCTTTGGCAATGTCAGCAAACTCTTCCAAAAAGCCTTCCAAATTGCTTCAAAAAGAAAAGAAAAAAAGTTGTTGGAGAGGGAGGAGAGAGCAAAATAATTTAGGAAATCGGCAACAGAAGAATGAGAAACAGAATTATGAGTCAATTATGAATAAATACACACTTACTGGAACCTCTCGGGGGTGAGAAAGTTAAGCAGATGAAATAACTCTTCGAGATTGTTTTGTAATGGAGTCCCCGTCAGTAACAGCTTGTGCTGGAGTGAGTAACCATTCAAGACCCGGAAGAACTGGTGAAGCAGATGGAGAAAGGTGAAATTCAATGAAAAGAGGGCTCTAGTATATCTCTGCAAAATTTCAACCTGTTTCACTGCCCAATAGTTAAAGCTCCTACTGCCATCATCATCCTTTAAAAAGGCCTGGCCACTAAGGGCCATCACATATGAGGAAGGCAGGCAGAGACCATTTTTCCCTTTCCTCTCCTCCTCACCTTAATGAGTAAGTGGGGACTATAACCTCCCTCCCTAACCCCTCACCTTAGACTGATTGTTCTTTAGCCGATGGGCTTCATCCACGATGAGGCAGGCCCAATCAATAGAACCCAAGATGGCCATGTCAATGGTGATCAACTCATAGGATGTCAGTAGCACATGGAATTTCACAGATGCCTCTTTCTGTACGTGAAAGCAACATGATCACTACTGGTCAACTCCTCTGGTATAAACACAACCAGGGGACTGATGGGGTTTTCCTCCTCCAAGGGTTACCCTTTTGTCTCACCAGGGGAACAGGTCACAGGAGGCAAACTAAGCCCAAAGCCACAACCCGCTCTCTAGGATGGCCTCCCTACCCTGAGATACCTTCATGCGGGAGGCCTTCTTGCCACCACGAATGGCATTGTCTTCAAAGGAGAATTCATTCTCCCGGATGATGGCACGGCTGTCCTTGTCACCCACATAGGTCACCACATACATATCTGGAGCCCACATTTCAAACTCCCGCTCCCAGTTGATGATGGTAGAAAGAGGAGCACTCACTAGGAAGGGGCCTTTGGAATGACCCTTTGCAGAAGAGAAGAAGCAGAGTTGGGAGTGAGGACCTCAGCACACTGCAACCCCAGCGTCCACCTCTTCCTGCTGCCCCCTCAAGCCGACGGAGGCCTGGTACCTGCAATGCTGTTCCTGCCCTCTCCTTCCTCTATGCAAATGCCCTGCCCACTTATTTCCAAAAACCCAAGGTCCACCCTCACAAGTGAACTTAAAATCTTACTTCTTCCATTAAGTCTTTCCATACTAATTCCACCCATAATTCTGCTTACCTCAACACTTAATTGTTCCCCAGGACTGAGGCTCTATGCACCCACAGTGAATTCTACCTACGGTTCCACATCCTCCAATCTTCTGCTGTGTATGTGTGTCTATCTTACTATCACTTAATAGTGTTCTTCAAAGTCAGACACCAGTTTTTTCTTCCTTCTCTCTCCTCAGAGTATAAGAGAAGACCACAAACACAAAATACCTACACAAGAAACAGCCCCAGCTTGCCTCACCTCTTTGTAGAGAGAATAGAGGAAGACTGCCGTCTGTACAGTCTTCCCAAGGCCCATCTCATCAGCCAAAATGGTGTCGGTGCCCTGAGCCCAGGAGAAACGTAACCAATTCAAGCCCTCCATTTGATAGGGGTGCAGGGTTCCACCTGTAGCATCCAGGTACTCTGGCTGTCGCTCGTACTTCACCGTTGGCTGAAGGATGAAACAGAGAAGTCATGAGCTGGCAAGGAATTCCCTTCCTCCCGTAAGATGGCAACTGCCTCATCCTCATACATCCTCACTAGATCCTCCGTAGGAGAGCCACAAAATATTCTGGGGAAAAAGATCCCCAATGGTCATTTCAATTTCGTGTCTGATTTAGGATGCTACAGGAAGCAGGGCAATTAACCTATCAGGCAAACCTGATCACTGAGGAAAAACACATCAAGACTTCCTAGTAATACAGTAATTCTACTAGTCAGGATCCACCAGGTAAATAACTGTATGTCTCTCCTGGATTGATCTTTTTAACTTTAATCACCCTCAAATTATACTACACATACAGAACCCAGAGGAATTAAGCCATGAATTAAGGGTCAGAAGACCCAGGTTCCCCATGTAAGTTTCATAAAATCTTGGTTGTGTGACCTCTCCCCCTAAATAATACTTCCTCAATCATATAAAATACATCTCTTTTCTTTTCCTGATGATAAAAGGAGAAAGTAATCCTAGTGCTTTCTGATTTCTAGAGATGTAGGAAAGTGGGGAAGTGGACTTCATGAAGCACTTGCAGCTACAAAAGTATTATCTGCAGATCATTACTTAGCGTGTCATCATTACAGTACAGCAGACGAGATTTATTGTCCTACCCAACAAACTGTACCCTCTCTTTTATACTCCAACTCACGTCAACTGTTGGAGTTTCAGGAGGCCTCTCCAACTTCCTCAACTTCACCTTCTTGAGCTTCTTGCCTGGTCGTCCTTCCTCACCCCTCATTAACTCCCTAAAGAAAGACATCACACAGCTGCCCAAGGTCCTTTTCAATAAAAAGTAACTCTAATCCTCACCCCAAATCACTCACCTGTGATTCCAATAGCTTTGTTTAAACAGGTCATAATCCTGTATCTCCACATCCTCACTCTCCCAAGATGCCTGATCATACGGTAAGTCCCGCCACTTGATCAAATAGTGGACATGGCCCTTCTTGTCCACACTGCAAGGTCAAGGAGAGAAAACCCTCAGAGCCAGAAGGCAACCCTCCTCCCCTCCTAAGTTAGTCTTGCTCTCAAACTGATAATAATGTATGTTCCATGCCAGATCTATAGGTATGTCACTGACCCCACATGTATTCAGAGCCTCTACTATACCAGTCTTTGGAGCAAAAATTATCTTTAATCCATATTTTCCTGTAGCTTAAACACCAAGATTCGGTCAGTTAATGGTAACACAGAGTGTCTTCCAAATATAAGTTACTGGTGGCGTCTATTTTCCTAATCCCTTCAGCAGGAGTCTAGTCTCCAATGGAGACACTGCCTCCTACCTCCAGTGTGCCCAGCTGGTACCTGTGGTTCAGGATGCGATGGATCATCATCCACTCAGGTTTTATCCCATAACGATAGAAGCGTTCCTCCATCTCTGCAAATTTAGGGTCCTTGTTTTTTCGCTTTCGGCTCTTCTCTTCGTCACCACCAAAGTCCCCAGAAGGTGGCTCATCCATATCATTCTTCCGCTGATAGTTTCTGAACATCACCTGACAATGCAGCTCCAGCTGTGAGCAGAAAGAGAAAATAAGCCACCAAGGAGTTGGGTTCACTCCCTTCTATCCACAAGGCTGTTTTCTCACTACCCTCTTCACTGGAGTCCCCACATCTCCAGACTATCCTAGACTTACCTGCAGTTCAGACACCCAGGAGCAGTGCCAGTAAGACATGCCTTGCCATTTCACAAAGAACTGCCGCTCTGGCCGCCCCTCCAAGGGCTTGGGGGAGGGAGTATTGGGATCAGCATCTGGAGGCCGAGGCACTGGTGTTGGAGATGGTGGCTGACCCCACTTCCAGATTAGTATCTTCTGCACTTTGCCCTTCAGAGCTGGACACTGAGGAAAAAAAGATGACCTAATCCCAAATCATACCTGGGGAGGAGATGGGACAGCCCACAGCCTCAACTTTGTCAAAGAAATGATTAAAATCTCACTTCAAGTAAGATCTAATCCCAGGTCCCCTTTAGGGAAAGAATACAGGTTGAGGATCCCTTATCTGAAATGCTAGGGACCAGAAGTGTTTTGGCTGAATTTCTTCTCTATTTCTGGACTTTATCCAGGATTTCTATGACACTATCACTCCTATCTGTTTAACAGAGCCAGAAGCTAGACTCTAACAATAACTCAGAACAAGCAGGCAGAGAAAACCCACAGACCCCTAGAGTCTAGAATTCCTCTCTTGAGCAATCAAAAAGCAATAGTAAGTGGCCCTATTAAACATTCTAAGCTACCGAGACCCCAAGGCAGGGTGTCAAGACAGGAACAGATGTTTTCAGCTAGAAGAATATTGCTCCATCCCCTTTTAGAGCTGGCAAGACATCAACTCCTCTGTTAGAAGTTAGTCCTATATTTTCCCAGGACAAAGGTATCCTAAAAATATTAGGTTGGTGCAAAAGTAATTACGGTTTCAGACCATGAATTTTAGCTCAAACATATCTTTATTAATCAAAATAGGAACGATTACAATCAACACATTTTTTGCCAACGAGAAATAAGTTTGTTTATTCCTACAGCGTAAAAATCCAAGCTTCGGGATTCAACGAACTCTTGGAAAGCATTTTCTGCATCCTGCTGGTTGTGGAACCATCTTCCCTACAAAAAGTCGTCCAGATGCTTGAAGAAGTGGTAGTGGGTTGGCGAGAGGTGAGGTGAATATGGCGGATGAGGCAAAACTTCGTAGCCCATTTTGTTCAATATGTGAAGTGTTGGTTGTGCGATATGAGGTCAGGTGTTGTTGGGCGTTGTCGTGGAGAAGAATTAGGCCCTTTCCATTGACCAATGCCGACTGCAGGCATTGCAGTTTTCAGTGCATCTCATTGATTTGCTGAGCAGACTTCTCAGATGTAATGGTTTCACTAGGATTCAAAAAGCTGTAGTGGATCAGACTGGCAGCAGACCACCGAACGGTGACCAGGACCTTTTCTGGTACAAGTTTGGCTTTGGGAAGTGCTTTGGAGCTTCTTCTTGGTCCAACCACTGAGGTGGTCGTTGCCAGTTGTCATATAAAATCCACTTTTTGTCACACGTCACAATCTGATCAAGAAATGGTTCGTTGTTGCTTACAATAAAAAAAGACACTTCAAAACAACGATTTTTTTGATTTTCAGTCAGCTCATGAGGCACCCACTTATCAAGCTTTTTCACCTTTCCAATTTGCTTCAAATGCCAAATGACCATAGAACAGTCCATGTTGAGTTCTTCAGCAACTTCTTGCATAGTTGTAAGAGGATCACCTTCAATGATTGCTCTCAATTGATCGTTGTCAACTTCCGATGGCCGGCCACTGCACCCCTCATTTTTAAGGCTCTCATCTCCTTTGCAAAACTTTTCAACCACCAATGCCCTGTACATTCATTAGCAGTTCCTGGGCCAAATGTGTTACTGATGTTGCTGAGTTACTGCTTTACAACCCATTTAGAACTCAAATAAGAAAATCGCTTGAATTTGCTTTTTGTCTAACATCATTTCCATAGTCTAAAATAAATATAAAATAAACAGCAAGTAATACAAGTCATCGGCAAAAAAACAAAGTGAGAAAGGTGCATTAAAATGATGTATAACAGAACCACATTTATTTAAGAATGCAGTCCAATATCAAATGGCAAATTTCAAAAATGCTAGAACCACGTTTACTTTTGCACCAACCTAATACATGACGAAGGAAAATACATGTCTCAGGGCTAAAAAGTTCATAGTTCTCCAATAACCGCTTCTGCACCTCACCCTCACAATGCCTACATATGAAAGTGATAAACCCTTCTGCTAGACTACACTTCCCACATCTCCTGCTCCAGCTGAGATCAGTCACTCACCGTACAACGGGGACAGAGCCATTCGCCATTGGGGATCTCTGGAAGTGGGGGATTTAGGCAGTGAATGTGGTAGGAAGAAGGACAAGTATCACAACAGAGCAGCTCCCCACCATCCTTGCAGACCCGACAGAATTCCATATGATGGTCATCTTCCTCTTCAGGGTCTCCCCCAACCTCTTCCAGGATCTCCTCACCCTCCGAATTGTCCTCTTTGGCTTCCCACTGGATGCCTTCCTTCTCCTGTAGTAAAAGACGACAGATTCAGATTACTACCACCCCCCACCCACCTGCGTCTGAACCCACTGCCCATCATTCCTTAGAATGCTTCCCCAAAGCTCACAATCAGTAGCACCACCATTTCTATTTCCACCCCGGCCCCAAAGACCTTTATCATCCCACCCTTCCTCTCATGGGTTCCCAGGGGCCACAGTGGCCAGATACTCACGCAGTGCGGGCAGCTCCACTTGCCCTCGGGAGCCTTTTCCATATCCGGATCCAGGCAGACCATGTGGTACGCTCGGGGACAGGTATCACACAGGATGATCTCACCGCCTTGCTGGCACACCTCGCAATAGTCCTGGTGGTCTGTCTCATAACCATCCACAGCAGTCACCTCCTCCTCGCCTGGGCAAGGAAGAGGGAAAGCCCAGTTATTAGAAAAAAACTACCTCCCCCCACCCCTATCTCCTTAGGGAGATTCTTCCCCAGTCATTCCCACCTCATCCCATCACATACAGACAGAGAAAAGAAACACACCTTTCTTTTTCTTCTTAGTGGTTCGGAGTTTCTTGCGGCTGCGGCTACTGCGGCTGGTGGAACCATCCGAAACAGAATAGCTATTGATGCTGGCATCATCGAAGTCAGATTCCACGTCTAAGTCGTCATCCTCGCTCTGGCATGATGAAAATAAATAAGGTTAAAGTTCAAGCCAAGGAGAAGGAGAGAGTGTAGAGAGGGGACCACTCTCTCACTGGGGGTTACCATAATCCCAGCAAAGACTATTGTATATGGAACCAACTCCCCACATTATTATATGCCTACTGAGAAGGAGACATCCGGACATAAGGTAACATCCTTCCTATTAGACATGGCTCCCTACCCAAAGAGATGGGCTAGGCTCTCACCGAGGATCTCTTACGCTTGGAACCAAAACCTCCCAGCTTGATTTTCAGAGGAGCTACTTTCTTAGGTTTAGGCTTCTTTGCATCAGGTACACGAGGGCTGCCCTTGGGCTTTCTCCGAGCATTGGGACCTAAAACCAGAATACATCCAAACATATACCACAAGGCAAAAGATGGGGAAAATAAAATCGTCTCCACCTAAGCTTGCTTCACCATGTCCAGATTCCAGAATTTCCCTCCTAAAACCAAGACTTATTCATCTCTCCTATCTCCTACCTTAGGGCTGACGAGCATTCCCATGCTTTGTCTCTGACATCCTAAGCCCACATTAGTCCCCCCTCCTACTTGCAAGCCCATTTCACCTTTGCCCTCCTTGGTCTTGGCCTTTCGGATAGGCACCTCCACAGGGGGAGGTGGTGGTGCAACCTCAGTGGCTGTCACCATGCTCTCCACCACAGCCACTGCTGCTGCTGCTGCAGCAGCCACTGAAGCCCCAGAACTGCCTTTGAAGGGGTTATTGGTACTGAACTCCCGCCACTTCGCACCCAAAACCATCATCATCTTGGAGACAGCAATCTTGGGGTTTTTGGCAGCAATGAGGGGTCTGGTGGAGAAATGGATAAGAACAGAGAAGAGGGAAATGTTTAAACATAAAACAAAGAAAGAGAAGCAAGAAGGACTCTCCTCCCTACACCCCTAAGACCCTCCTCATTTACCGGACAAACTGGCTGAAAGCCTTATAGTTGGTAAGGGTGCGATAATCTTCCTCTGAGAACACATGATCAATGTCTTCCATGCCCCAGTCTTCCAGGAGCTGAGCAGAAGATTTAGGCTCCTGCAGAGAGAGCAAGGTCAAGGACTTGCCACCTAGTGCCTACACTTGCTAAAGGAATTTGAATTGAAACTACAGGAGCTAAGAGGAAAAAATTAGAATAGAGAGAAAACGTTCTAAGGGGCAGTAGAGTGTCCGCGAAACAAAGGACAGAAGTTAACAATACAGAGAACAGGATGGAGATCCAGGCACCTTTGAATCATCATCATCATCATCTTCCTCCTCCTCCTCCTTCCGCTTGGATTTGCTCTTCTTCTCTTTCTTAGGTCCAAGCTTCTTCTTCTTCTTCTTGCCAGGGGTATAGTCGCTGCCCTCACTGTCTGAGCGCAGAGCCACCTCTTCCTCCTCCTCCACAAACTCTGGCCCCTCCCCAGAGCTGTCCCCCAGCTGCCGGCATAAGAGCATACGCTGGAGCAGGGAAAGGGGGAGAGGGAGACAGACACACACCTGCTACACACATGCTGACCTCAGGAATACCCTGAGGCTCATTTCCCGGACCTGGCCCACTCCTCTGGAGGAAGAAACATGCCCTCAGCCCTTCAACCCTTCTCAGAGCTCCTCCCTTCTTCCTCTGATTCCCCTGTAACATTCAGTCACCCACTCACCTCCTTTTTTTGGCGCTTGCTCTTAGGAATTTTAGGGTCCCTGGGTTTCTTAGGCTTTTTCTTTTTCTTGAGCTTTGGAGTCTCTGCTTCTGACAAATCCTCTTCTGGGTCCTCTTCATTTTCTACATATATTTGGCATAGAGTGGTAGGCAGGGAAAAGATCAATAGCAAAAGGTTAGGGCCCAATCCAGAGGCTTTAGACTTTATTCCCTACCTCTTGTCCCAGATTCCTCTGAAGAGAACTGCTATACTCTCCACAGAAGGAAGCTGATACCCAGGACAAAAACAGACAAAGAGAGAGCTGTATATACTCAAAATAGGCCTGCCAGGCCAGAACAGACCCACCTCAGGCAGCTGTCCAGACCCCTGCCTTCTCTCTCCCGTTCCTACCAGCAGTCCTCTAGATGTTCACCAGTGCAGCTGAATAAAGCTGCTTAGAGTTCACCAAGTAAGAGAACTAAGTCTAGGCCTCCTGTAATTGGTCAAGTATTCTATAAACCAGGGAAAGAGAACGAAAGGTCCTACCCAGAGACAAAAACTACAGAGTATACCCGTACCACATACCCAGAACAATACCAGTTCAGGGGTCCCAGAAACCACACCCTTCCTTCTCTAACTCCTCTGAGGTCATCACTGCTCAAAACAACCAGAACCTCCAAGTCCCATATTCAGTTGCCAGCCCGATCTCACACCCACTCCCAAAACAATTTCCTTTCCCCATCTCCAACTCTAATGTTCCTCCCCAGCCTCTCCTGGGTCAGCAGCCTCTTCTCCCTAGGGGCCCAAATCAGCCCAGCTGTCACCATCTCCCTCCCACCCCAAGCAATCCTCCTCCCATCTGGCTCCACCTCCTCCCCTGGCTGGAAGCACACACAAAGCCTGGGGTAATACTGAAAGCTCCTGGGCAAGGATAGGTGGAAAGGGGCACAGAGGGGGAGGAGAAGGCCAGGAGGCAGGTTCCTTTGTAGCAGACATTCACACCAACACCAGCTCCCTCCTGTCTCTCCCTCTTCCCAAGCCACCATCCCTCCCAAGGTAGGGGGAGAAAGGAGTGGAGAGAAGAAGGGAGTGCCTCACCCACTGAAGAGAGGGAAAATGGCTCCTGACCACAGAAGCCAGCCCAGGGAACCCAGCTGCCAACACAGGACAGACAGGAAGTGGCAGGGTAGGGGGGCGGGGTTGAGAGAGGTAGCCGGGGAAAGACTGCCCTCACAGAAGACTTCCCAAATTATTACCTGGCCCCAGGTCCAAATGCGACTGATCTCTAACACCTACTCTGGGATGACACAGTTACAAGAGGCCATTCTAATGTCCTAAGCAAGGAAACCCAAGGAAAGTAAGACAAACATGAAGGATAATATTATGAGAAAGACTGGATTACTCCCTCAGTCATAATTTTTTTTCAGTCATCAGAGCTAAGATTTAACAAAGGCTCAGTGGAGCTGTGGTCAGAGCTTACAATCTTCTCCCCAAATTCTTTCGATACCCAAAAGATTTAGCTTGAGGAATGGAAGCCCACAAGGAGTCTCTGAAGCTCAGCTTCCTCATCACCTCCACCCAGAGTCCTAGCCAACATATGGGAGTCATGTCCACACTAAAAAAAAAAAAGAAAAGAAAGGAGCAGGACCTACATAGTGGTGAAAAACAATATGCCTCTTTCAATCCCTCACATGTTCTTAGCTCCTGACCCTTCTCAGCTAGCCCTAAAATGTCTATGGCTCCGCCCTCCCTGAGCTAGACAGATACTAGGGAACATGAGACATAAGGCTGGACAAAGCACCATCAGCCTCCCCATTTCTCACTCAGCCCAGGATCAGGCCAGGCACAAGAAAGCCCCTCCCATTCCCTTGAGAATGGTACACCAGCCTGGATCTCACCAGAAAGAATCATTTTCTTAAGGGCTATCCCCAAGTCACTCCCCACAATCAGCTACAGAGTGTCTTCCTCTTTGCCATCCCATAAAGCAGGAAACAAGACAAGGTCAAACCCATGGAGGCAAAGAGGACACCTTTCCATCCACATATAATCCCCAAACTTCTCTGGCAAATAATGTGCTAAAATGACAAGCAGCAAACCGGCTCAGATATAGGAAGATTTGGGAAAGGGGCAGGAATGGGGTGTGGCAAGTGGAAAAACTGGGTCATGCTACAGCTCAGGGCAGAGTTCACCCTAGGAGCCTGCACAGCTTCCAGTCAACATAGGGGGCAGCCCCAGACCAAAAGTCATTGCAAAGCCCAGATGTAGAGCCATCACTGCCTGGATGGCACTTCTATTTCTCATGCCCCTCTTAGAAAGGACAAGCTCACCTCACCACCACCACCACCCTGCTCCCACCTTGGGCAAAAGCACAGAAATCAGTCACCCTACCCTACACAGTGATGAGATCAAGTCTAAATTTCTTATTCCAACAGCTTAAGACTCAGTAACAAGACTAACCCCTCTCCTAAATGGTCTTAGGTTCAAGGGAAGAGTTCCAACTTAGAAAATGCCAAACGAGAAAGCATCTCTCCCAGACCACCTCAACTTCCGGCTGGAGCTAAGAGAAAAGGCAGAAATAAAACATGATGGATGGAAAACAAAAACAGGATCATCAGGCTCCAGAATGAGAAGGTAAGTGGAAGCATAAGGGATGAAGAAAGGGCACATAGGAAAAAAATGAAGCTAGAAAAAAAGAAGGTCAAGGAAACAAATAAGCAATTTAGTAGCTAGGGGCTCTGAAGAAGGAAAGACAGACAAGAGAGAGACATCCACTTAGGAGCATGACATCGATCATCATTTGAGAATAGACAAGGACTACTCCAATCAGGCACGGTGGTTATAACTATACAGGTTTGGCCAGTTCATGGAGCCACCCCAAAACACAGATAGCACAACCCCTAACACACCTACACAAACACTTCACACTGCCAGCCCAAACCCCAGGCTATCTCACAGGGGCAGAAACCTCTAGGAAAAAAGCCAGGATTACGTCCACCCGCTAGGAGAAGCGGGGTGCCCTCCCTACTCTTGCCCCTCCCTACTAGGCTATTAACATCCTCCCCTAACCCCCATCATTTCCCCACTCAAAACATTCCAGCAACATGCCTGGCTAAAAGCGCTCCAGATCCTGTTGAGGAGCGCGATTCAAACTTCACACAGTTGAAACAGCACAGAAAACCGGTAACTAATCAGAAGCTAAAAATAATCAGATAAAGAGTAACCAGCACTCCCTCTTTCCTTTCCACAGCAGCAACCACAGGATCCTACCAGCACAGATGCCCAGCTGGTCTCCTCAAACACAAATCCCCAATACTCCCCCCTCCACCACCACCACCGCCAGCTAGCCTCCAGTGGTCCCAGCTACCTGCATTCCTCCAAGGACCCACACCAGGTAATGCTTGCCAGCCCAGAGAGCTCCCTCAACCGGGAACTGCACAGCATTCCTCAAGACAGAAGAGTGCAGCAAGCTTGCATCTCCATCCGCGGTGCCCAGGAGGCACATGGCTTCCACCCCGCTCACACAAGAGCTCCGCAGAAGGGAACCACTCCCTTCAGATGCCCTCCACTTCAGGCTCTGCCCAGAGAGAGGAGCCACACAACCCTGCCTCACCAGGCACTCGGAAGGGACCAAATGCCTTCCTGCCCTGGGCCCTCGGAAAGATGTTACCTGGGTGGGGTGGGGGCAGGCTGTTGTTCAAAAGTGCATCCATATCCTCCTCCTCACTGCCCACTGAGCAGGGGGACTGGGAGCCCAGGCCCGACGCCATCCCCTTCCGCTCCCGGCCAGGGAATTGGCCCAGCTGCTCCTGCCGGCGGCCTGGGGCCCTCTACACTGGCCCGAGTCACTGTGCGGGGGAGGGGGGAGAGAAAGGGAGAACAGTCAGTGACGCGCACTGTCCCCCTCCCCCACACCCACCCGCTCTTTCCGCCCCCCACCCCAGCCACCCTAGCAGGGCACCCGAACCGCTCAGGCTGAACTTAGTTCCACACTCCTCGGGGGCAGCCCGGAAGCCGGCTCCCCAACAGGCACCCCCACGAAGAGAGGGAGCGACGCCTCCGAGGGCAGGCTGGTGCAAGCGTGGGGAGGGGGGAAGCCGGCCTGGACAGACCAGAGTGTGACGGGGGAGGGGGGGTCCGAGTGGCGGCGGAGCGGGGGGGGCCAGAGGAGGCGGGAGGCGGCGAGGCGCTCGGGGACACAAGGTCACTTGGGGGTGGGGGGGCGCCTCCCTGCGCCCGGGGAGGGGCCAGTCCCCAGACAGGGCAGCTCTCCAAAGGCTGTCCTCTGGGACAACTCAGGTTCTCCTCAGGATCCGCGGAGACGAGGGGGCGTGGAGGCTCGAGCGCTGCGGGGGGCTGGAGGCTGGGACGTGGGGGGACAAGAGAGTTCCCACTGGGAAGGGGGCCGGGCCACGTGTCCCGGGGGGCAAGTGGGCAAAGAGCGAGGGGGCGGGAGCCCGGAACTGTGGGAGACTAAGCCCGAGGTGGGGGTCGCCGGGGACAAGAGTCGGGCAGGGTTAGGGTGGGGGAGTGAAGGGGGAGGCCGGGCACCCTGCAGGGGAGGGAAAGGAAGGGTCGGCTCCTCCGGGCAGGGGGCAGTCTGCCGGTCCAGGGACTCCTGAGGAAGGGGCGGGCGAAGGGATGACCCTCGGGGCTTGTCGGACAGTGAGGGGCGTCTCTTTGGGAACCCCGCACTCTCCTCACCCCGGAGCCGCCGCAGGTCGTGCTGGGTCCGGCCCGGCGTCACTCCCGCTCCAGCTCCTCCTCGCCACGGCCGAAGGGGGGAAAATGGCTCCGACTCTGGCTCCGGCGTCGCCTCTTAAAGGGCCCGAAACACCGGCCGGGAAATCCCACCGCACAGGCCCCGCCCCCCCAAGGACAGCCCATAATAACCTCAACCAACTCCAACCCCCCCTCCACTACCGCCACCCTCCCCTAGGTCTCCCGGGCAA
>VBSM01003218.1:548793-565044 GCA_008086735.1 Cheirogaleus medius | reverse complement strand
CCCCCCCCTTCCGCCCCGCACCCCTTCCTCCCGCCTCCAGTTGGAGCCGGGCCTCACCAGCCCATAATATTCCCCAGTCTCCTAAGGCTGTTCCAGCCCATAATACTCTCCCTGTCTCCTAAGGCCTCTCCATCCCATAATACTGCCAGACGCCTGACCTGTGGGCCAAACCCCAGCCCGTTCCACACATCGAGGCTGTGTCAGCGCCGCCGGTCTCCCTCCTTGTCCCTCCTCCCTCCCTGGTTGGCGCTTTCCCTCCCAGGCTCTCTCCCGCCCTCCTGCCCTGGGCCCCTCTCCCAGCCCCACCCTGTGCCTGCCTGGGCCCTCACTTCCCCTCCAGCCTCCTCCCTTGCCCTTTCTCCATTGCTTGGTTCTTCAACCAGTCTCCCCCCTTCATGCACTTTTGCATCTACTCCTTAGTCTGTGGGATGGACATCGACCTGGTGGAGAGAGAGTGCCCCCAGAGGGCAGTAGGCCTGTCACTGCCCAAGAAGACTGCTTGACCTAGCACCATGGAAACGTGCCCAGCCTGCCTTGCTCACCAGCTCCCCTGGCCATAGTTCTGATTGCTGGCAGAGCTCTGTCAGGGTGAGGATTCACCTGGAACTCTTAAGATCTTCCAGAAAGATACCCCTTGGGCATTGCAAGCAGACTCTACCAGCGGCATCTCCTCCCCATACTGTTGTTGGAAAGCTTCGGTGTAGGGGCCTCTAAAGTGCCTTTCAAAGATGTTCATTGACCCTACAAGTCTGGTAAGTAGACATTATAAGCCCCATTTCACAGAGGAGAAAACAAAGGCTCAGAGAGATTAAGAAATATGCTCGAGTCACATTGCCAAGAAGTGAATAAGCTGAAGTCAGTGCCCAGGTTTGTTTGATTCCAAAGTTCTGGGAGCCTTTGGGATTCTCCAAACTCCCTGTGAGAAACTTCACTTTCCAGTGCTTTCAGTGCTCCTCTGGCAAGGAGAGCACAGTGAGAACCACCCCAGCCTCAGGCCCAAGGCCTCCTGAAAGGATGGAGAAAGAAGGCCCTCAGGTGAGATTAACCTCCCTTTCCCCACTTCTTCCATGGGACCCCAGCTGGCAACCTCATGGGGGTTTTCCCTCAAGATGGTTGAGGACCAAGAAGGAAGCGTCTCTGCCCTCCTTTGGGATCCCTTACCTCTGCCCTGGTTCTCCTAAATTTGCTTTAAGATCAGTGATTGTTACTTTTGCCCCAACTGCTCTCACCACGTGGAGGGACCAGCCTACAGAGGAGACAGACTTCAAGGAACAACTGAGAACCGAGGGATGGTGCCCTCCTCAGTTTAGCTGGTGGACAACCAAGAGTGCTGCCTTGGAGATGGGTACATTCCAGGCCAGGGGAGGAGAGTCACGGCCAAATGCATGAAGTCTAGGCCATCCTGCCTATGTGTGCCATCGACAAGCTACTCCTTGAGCCCTTGATGGGGTGTGTTTTAGGGCATTCTGCAGTCGGAACCCTGGGTGAGCCCTGTTCTTAGCCCCACAAGCAGCACTGTGTCCAACACACGGGCCTGGGGCAAGTGGAGAGGAAAGGGGCGATGGATAAGGAGCATGGGGGAAGAACTGGGAAGAGTGGGGTGGAGAGGATACAGCAGATTCCAGGGGAGACAGGCAGATGAGAGAAGTGGCCTACATGCCCAGGGAAGAAGCAAGGAAAACAGGCATGGTAGGTAACAGGAAAGGAAATGCCTGGGAGGGGAGAGAGAGCAGGAGGTACTGCGAAGAGTAGGAATCTAGGAGCCACTTCCTGGTTGTGTGACCTTAGGATCTCAGATTGCCCAGGGTGTTTCATCTGTAAAATGAGGATAATCACCATCCCTAACTCAGAGGGTTGTTAAAATAATTAAATAAGATAATGCATCTTAAGCACTGAATTGAAATCCTGACACACGGAAGAGCATTTTTTTTTTTTTTTGAGACAGAGTCTCACTTCTGTTGCCCAGGCTAGAGTGCCATGGCGTCAGCTTAGCTCACAGCAACCTCCAACTCCTGGGCTCAAGCAATCCTTCTGCCTCAGCCTCCCTAGTAGCTGGGACTATAGGCATGTGCTACCATGCCTGGCTAATTTTTTCTATATATTTTTAGTTGGCCAATTAATTTCTTTCTATTTTTAGTAGAGACGAGAGTCTCACTCTTGCTCAGGCTGGTTTGGAACTCCTGACCTTGAGCAATCCTCCCGCCTCGGCCTCCCAGAGTGCTAGGATTACAGGCGTGAGCCACCACTCTCAGCCGGAAGAGCATTTTTAAAACCTGCTAATGCTCTTTCCTTCCATCTAGGATTTCTTCCTCCTCCTCCTTTGGACTTTCCTCCACGGTAAATGCGGTAGCCACAGAGCATGCGGTGAGGGCTGTGGACACCTTGCCTCCTTCATAGTGCTGCTCAGTAATTGGGGAATCCTGTGAAAATGGCAGTGGCTGCAAGTTTTCCTAAACCTTCCAGCCTGTGACTTCTCAGGTTCTGTTCATTCCTCCTCTGCCTGCAACATCTCCTTAAATTATTCTTGCCTCTATTCTCATGACAAAAACCCTTTGGATATCTGAGTGTGGGGAACAGTCCACCAAAGCTTTGACACCAGAGATTTCACACTGGAGACAACCCATTTCCATCTACTTCTTCCACAGGCCATGTCACACTTTTCCTCAACTATTGCAGTGGCTCCCTGGCCACCCTTTTTTCCCCTTAGACTCTCCCCACCTAATTTCCCTACAGTTCCTCCTATACGGTATGTCAGTGTGAGCACAGTCTCACTCACAAACCTTCAGTGGCTTCCCATTGCCCACTAAATTAGCTGCCAACACCATTCATTCTTGCATGTTTTGTCTCACCTTATAGTTACTGTGTACTAGTTCTATAGTCCTGGATAGATAGTAAATTACTTCACAGCAAGATCTGACTGTTCATTCACTCAACAAATATTTATTGCGCACTTCCTCCGTGCTGGGCACTGTTCTGGATGCTGGGGATACATCAGATTACCAAACAAAAATCCCTGCCCTCATGGAGCTTACATTCTACCCAGGGGGAGATAGGCAATAAACTATAAAAATTAGAATAAATAAATAATTAAATTACATGGTATGCTAGAAAATGAAATATGCTGAATTTTAATTACTTTGGGATTCACTCATGTACCTGCACATAAAATTACTCAAGTAATGTTTTAAAATTGTGTTCGATTCAGTTTGGATAGGACAAAGTGCTGAGATTTTGGACTATGAGGCTTCATGCTGTTGATGCTCTCAGGACAGGAAGGGCACAGGTCTTGAACCCTGAGGCTGAAGTAGGATGGGGCAGGTGCTAACCACCAGGCCTCCCCCAGAGTAGCTGGAGATAAGTGCCAGGCCCAGGGCTCCAATCTCCACCCAGATGGAGGAAGGCCTGGACTTCATGGCTATCCCTGAGGAATCTAGGTCAGTTCTCCGACTTGGCCACCAGGGGTCATTTTACCCCTGTAAATCGCCATGTGGAGCCTTCGCGTAAAGGTACACACAAAAGGCTTACATGGAACAAAAACACAAGGGAAAACACTGACACTCTCAATCTCATTCTCATTCTCTCTCTCTCTCTCTCTCACACACACACACACAGAAAACATACAATATTGAGAGACATAGGGACAGAAATGCTATAGGTCACACACATAGCAACAACTCCCTCACTCATGTACTAATGTCAGGGTCTGAAGATCTTATAGTGTCAGCTCTGCAGCCCCTCCCAGCCTCCCTACTTGGGTAAGGAAGGAAGGAGCCAGGCACAGTGGCTCATGCCTGTAATCCTTACACTTTGGGAGGCCGAGGTGGGAGGATCAGGCCAGGAGTTCAAGATCAGCCTGAACAACATAGGGAGTCCCCCTCTCTACAAAAATATTTAAAAATTAGCCGGGTGTGGTGGCACATGCGTGTAGTCCCAGCTACTCAAGAGGCTGAGGCAGGAGAATCACTTGAGCCCAGGATTTCAAGGTTGCAGTGAGTTATGATCACACCACTGCCCTCCTCATGCCTGGCAACAGAGCGAGGCTCTGTCTCCAAGAAAAAAGAGGGGAAGGGAACAGTAGATGGGCCCATTTCCCTTGCCACCAGCTTGCTAAGAACGGACAGCCCACCCCAGTCTTCCCTTCTCACTCTTACTTCCTTGTAACTCCTCTCTCCTGGCTGTAGCACAGTTCCCTTTTCCCTTCCCAGAGAAGCCCCCCTGCCCCCAGCAAGTGTTTGTGTGACTACCCTCCTCCCCCACCCCCAGGTTGCTCAGGTAAACCCAGGGTTGTGTTGCATATGATGTACTACTACTAACCACCCCCAGAAAACCCCAAGCCATGAGGACTACCAGTAGCAACTCATTTGTTGAGCACTGCCCCCTCCCTAGTAGTTTGTTTTGTTTTTTTTTTTAACTGTTTATAATGCCCTGGGGAAGAAGTTAGTTATGAACTCTAATACTTTAGTACAAGTATGGTTCTCAAAGTGTGATCCAGGGAGAAACTCTTGGAGGAAGTCCATAAGGTCAAAACTATTTTCGTAATAGTACTACTAAGATGTTATTTGTCCTTTTCACTCTCATTCTCTCACAAGTATACATGGACTTTCCCAGAGGTTTCATGAAGCGTAATGACATGGCTCTCATAGCTAATGGAATGTGTGCTTGAATATTACGGTTTTAAAAATGTATTAACTTTAATTTCTATAATAGTATGGTACATATCAAAAGAACAAAGCACAAGCAAATGCTCTTTGCTCTTGGGATCCTCAATATCTAAGACTGTAAAGGGGTCTGAGACCAAAAAGTTTTGAGAACCAGTGTTTCAGTGCAAAGGATTTTTTCCTTGCTTTGTCCAGAGCATGAGAGAGAGAGTTAGAAGAGGAATATTAAGGACCTAGAATGGAAGAGGCCCTGAAAATGGAGTGTGCTGTAAGAAGGGATGACCTAGAAAGGGGAGCAGGACTGGGATTTTGGGGGGGGGAAACACTAACTCACAGTTTTGCCTTGCCCCAACTACCCATGTTGGGTGTCAGGACTAAATTGCTACAAGTCACTAAACAAGAAGAAATCCCATTCTGTCCATAACAAACTCTTGCATTAGGCCTCTGTGCTGAGCAGGGGAAGCCTAGGTGGAAGAGTGGGGTGGCTTCATCCGTGACCCTAATGGGTCAGCACAGACAGAAGTCGGCAGATGAATGAGCTTCTCAGTAGCTTGGACCACCAAGGCCTGAGACTGTCCAGCTCCCAGACCTCTGTGGCTGGTCTAAATCAAGGATACTCATTTTCCGTTCCATCTACCAGCTTTTATCAGTATTTCATGCCCACGCCCACAGAAGCATTTCATTATCTTCTGCCTCTGCATGGGCAGACTCACTGTATCACTTCCTGCGGACTGCAGGAGGGATCCTCTGCATGC
Organism: Cheirogaleus medius; assembly: GCA_008086735.1. Taxonomy (NCBI): domain Eukaryota; kingdom Metazoa; phylum Chordata; class Mammalia; order Primates; family Cheirogaleidae; genus Cheirogaleus; species Cheirogaleus medius. The sequence continues at coordinate 559,631 of VBSM01003218.1, read as the reverse complement.
TCGCCGCCACCCCTTAAAGAAGCCGTTCCTGGCAGCACTCTTCCTTCCCTGTACCTTGGCTTCCACGCTTTGTTCTCTGCTGCATTCATAAGCTGGAGTTCCCACCCAGAGGGCCAAGTGCCCAGCTCACCTCCCTTGTGTGCACTTCCTGCAAGCCAGCGAGAGTGAAAGGTGCTGGGGACAGAGGGTGGACGGCGCTATGTATAGCACGACGTGCGTTCAAAGGGCCGAATCTTGGGGGCACTGAGTGAAGGGCGTCCCGGTGTTGGAGGGTCGGAGCAGCTCCTGACTGGCGGCATCCGGCCCGGTGGCGTCAATGGTCTCAATGGGCCGCAGGGCGAGCGCCTGCGACCCCCGCGCCCCGTTGGTGACCAAGGTCCTGCCCTGGAGCGGGGTACCCAGGCCGCGCAGGGTGTTGCGGAAACCCTCGGCGCTAAAGTAGTACACCAGCGGGTCCAGCACGCAGTTGGCGCCGGCCAGCAGAACCATCACCATCAGCACCCCGCGCACCTGATCGCGGGCCGCGTGGCTCGCCACCACCAGCTTGCCCCGCAGCAGCCCGTAGACCGCCAGCGTGGCGTTGTAGGGCACGAAGCACAGCAAGAAGATGACGAGGCTGGCCAGCAGGAGGCGCACCGTCTTCCGCCGCCGCTGGCTCCGCGTGGCGTCGGGTCGCGCGAGCGTCCGGAAGACCCGGCCAGACGAGTAGACCACGGCCACTAGGGGCAGCAGGAAGCCTAGCGTCTCGGCCAGCAGCACGAGCGGCAGCAGCCTGCCCTTCCACAGCTCGTCGCTGAAGCTCTCGAAGCACAGGCGCACCTCGAGGCCCTGGTAGCTGCAGAGCGAGGGCCTGTGCACGTAGGCGATGGGCACAGCGAACACCACGATGAGCGCCCACACGCCGAGGCAGAGTAGCCGCGCCACGCGGGGCTGCCGCAGATGGCGCAGCCGCAGCGGGTGCACGATGGCGGCGTAGCGGTCCACGTTAATGAGCATCAGGAAGATGCAGCTGCCGTACATGTTCATCTGGAAGATGGCACCCGCCGTCTGGCACAGGAGGTCCGGGAGGGGCCAGTGGTGCAGTGCGTAGTAGGAGAGGCGAACGGGCAGCGAGAGGGTGAAGAGCAGGTCGCTGGCTGCCAGGTTGCACATGTACACGCTCACGACTGAGTGCACGCGCAGCGCGCGCAGGAAGACCCAGAGGGCCAGGGCATTGAGGGGGAGCCCAGCAGCCAGCACCAGGCTGTAGACCACCATGTGCAGGCGGTGGGTGGGCCGGTAGTCAGGACACTGGAGAACAGAGCTGTTGGTAGAAGAGGTATTGGCCGAAGAGTTAGCCAACATCATGCCAAAGTGCGAGGGGGTGCTGCTAGGCTGATGACATCATGGGGCACGCCAGGCTCAGGGCATTGTGTTCACCTCCAGGGTAGAGGCCTGGTGAGTATACAGAGTCGGTCCCAAAACAAGCAGAGGCAGGGTATGGGAATGTGGGCTGTGGCTGCAGGGACAGGTGGCTGCCAAGGGTTGGGTGCCTTTGGTCACAGATTCATCAGCAGTAGAGACCTAGAATAGGAAGGCAAGCCAGAAGTCAAAGCTAGGCAGGGACAGGGCTGCAGACACAAATGTTTATCCAGCTAAAATGGCTGGTCCTGTGAGTCTTTTCTCAGCCTCAGTTCTTTCCCCTACCTTCCACTGGGCCAGAATAGCTTCCTGCAGCAGGACTGTATAGGGAGCCCGGACTGCTTAGGTTTAAATCCTGGGTTTTCCAACTCGCCTAGCTGTGTGACCTCAGAACAGTTAATCTCTCTGAACCTCATTTTCCTTACCTGGTGGTGGGGGGAGGGGATGAGAGGAGTTTCATGGTAGCCTTACTTCATGAGGTGGTTTGGAGATTAAATAAGATGATGTATATAAAATGCTTAGGTTGTTGTTATTATCTTATAAGATCCCTCCCACTCTCCGTTCCTCCCTTCCTTCCATACATACTGAGCCCACAGAAGGTTCCAGGCATGTTCACAGTAGTGAACAAAACAAAAAGGCAGGAGGATCGCTTGAGCCCAAGAGTTCTAGGCCATAGTGTGCTATGTCACTGGGGTGTTCACACTAAGTTTGGCATCAATATGGCAACCTCCCAAGAGCGGGGGACCCCCACATTGCCTAAGGAAGGGGTGAACCAGCCCCGGTCAGAAATGAAGCAGGTCAGAACTCCTGTGCTGATCAGCAGTGGGATCTCGCCTCTGAATAGCCACTGCACTCTAGCCACAGCAACATAGTGAGACCCTGGCTCTTCAAAAAAATTAAAATTAAAAAATAAAAAGGCTTTGCCTCCACCTACTTTACCTTCCAGTGGAGGGAGATAGATAATAAAGAAGTGCAAGTCAATAGGTAGTATTGGTACAACAGAGCACCTCCCCTGGCCCAGGTACTAGGCTAGCTCTCCATTATCTAAAGAATAAAGTTCAAACTCCTGAGTACAGTATGAAATCCCAGCCTCACTCATCGCATCCTCCTGTGTGGGCTGGATATGTCAGAGTCAGAGTCACCTGGATTCAGCTTAATGGTTTTACCTCTTTAACATTCAGTTTCTTCATCTGTAAAATGGGAATAATAATGAGGCCCCCATAGGCTGATGGCACACCAGCCATGCCCAGAGCCACTTTAGAGTAAACTTGACAGCCCAGTCTTGCCAGGCAGGGAGAAGCCCTGAGGGCTGAGCTTTTCCAGGTGCTCCCCAAGAGGGCCTAACTTCTCAGATGAGTTTCTATGGTAGAGGGGAGATGGTATTAATAGTTTGGTAGTGGGCTCAAAGGGGACCTAAGCCCAGAGAGTGGAGGTGAGACAAGGAAGTATCCTTGGTGCTCACAAGCCTGCCAGAGAGCAGACCACAGCAGCTTCAGTTCACAGGCAAAAGTTGGCTGACAAAGGATGTGACCAAGAGGAAGAGGAGCCAGAGGACAGAATGTGGTTTGAGGATCCCACCTTCTTCAACCCCATAAGGCCACAGAAGCTACCCCTCCATCACAACCCTAGATCCTATTTTGTGTGTGTGAGATAAAATATACATAACTTAAAATTTATTATTTTAAGTGTACAATTCAGTGTCATTATGTACATTGACAATGTTGCATAACCATCACCACTATTTTCCAGAAATAGAACTTTTTCATCATCCTGAACAACTCTATACCCATTAAGCAATAGTGCCCCCCCCACCCCCACACCTACCCCCACCCCTAGCCACTGGTAACTTCTATTTCTACTTTCTGTCTCTATGAATTTGCCTGTCCTAGATGCCTCATATGAATGAAAGTGTATGATATTTGTCCTCATCGTGTCTGGTTTATTGCACTTAGCATACATAATGTTTCCAAGGCCCACCAATGTTGTAGCATGTAACAGAATTTGTTTGTTATGGCGGAATAACATATTCCATTGTATATGTACACTACATTTATCCATTCCTCTGTCAATGGACAACTTGGATTGTTTCCACCTTTTGGCTATTGTGAACAATGCCACCGTGGACATGGATGTCTAGATGTCATCTTAGGGAGAGAAAATGTTTAAGACCCTGAGCAAATATCCCAAGATACTGAGCTTATTCTTTTCAAAAGGCACTGTTTAAATTGTTTAATGGAACTAAGTTGTAAATCTGATTATAACAAGTTATCTTGTGGATATTTGTTTGTTCTCCCTCCAACCACCACCACCAGCAGCAGTTTGAGACTTGTAAGAGGTACAGTAAAGCAGTTAAAGGGAATAAAGAGTATTTCCTCTGCAAAATACCAATCTTAACAACAAAAATCATGCCAAACAGGACTTAACCATGCTGAAAAGCAAATAAAACCAGGCTTGTTTCTGATATCCCCCCCCACCCCCGCCCCTGCTCTTTTGCTCTAATCACACCAAACTCATTTTGCATATGCCTTATGTTTTCAGGACTCTGCCTTTGCCCATGCTGTTTCTTCAACTTGGAATGCCCTTCCTCCCATTCTCCAGCTGGCAAACCCAGTCATTCCTCCGGGTGCTGTGAAGCCTTCGTGCCCCTCCCCCTGCAAGGCAGATTAGCACCCTCACTGTGCTTCCAGGCAGTAGCAGGTTTAGCAGAGCTGTTCCCATGTGTAAGTCCTTAGCTATTCTTGGTCTGCCCCGCCCATCGGACTGTGAACTCCTTGAGGAGGGGGCTATGGACTGTGGCTTATTCATCTTTGTATCCCCAACACCTACCTCAATAAGTGTTGAGTGAATTATAATAGCTATCATTTACTGATCAGTCACCATATCCCAAGATATTTTACATACATAATCCCTAATGCTTCCAACAGTCCTTTGAAGTAGGTGTTTATCCTCATTGTTGCAGGAAAGGAAACATAAACTCAAGAGGACTAAAGTCAGGATTCAGATCTAAGACTGCTCAGCTCCAAAGTCCAGGCTGTACCATGTTGCTCCCGAGAAGAGAGGACAATTGGATATGTGGAAGAATGCTGGATAGAGCACCTGGTCACTTACAGTTGCCTGTATGAAATCTGCCCATACACAGATTATGTACTTCCTCATTTGTCCAGTTGAAATACATACTTTTTAATGACCCACTTTCTTCTTTCTCCCACTTTGAACATTGGTAACAGAAACTCATCTTTCTTTCACACATTAACACAAATATGCCTCCTTACTATTTCCCCTTAAGTACCTACTTAAGCACTTAGCTTGCTGCTTTGGACCTCTCAGTTATTTTACGTGTATTTGTTTCACTTCCGAAACTAGATGGTAAGATCCTGGGATGAGGACCACACCCTGCAGACACTCACTCTTCTGTCTCTGCCTGGCAGGAAATCCACCTCCACCCCCCACCATGTTAGCCTATTCTGGAATCCTGTGATACCTCTTGTACCAATCCAGTCAAGTCACCTAACCACTTCTTCTCTTTTTTTTAAGAGGTGGTGTCTCACTCTGGTTTCCAGGCTGCAGTGCAGTGGCGTGATTGTAGCTCACAGCAACCTCAAACTCCTGGGCTTGAGTGATCCTCCTGCCTCAGCTTCCCTAGTAGCTGGGACTACAGGTGTGCACCAGCACACCTGGCTAATTTTTAAATTTTTTTAGAGATGGGGTCTCACTATGTTGTCTAGGCTTGTCTTGAACTCTTGGCCTCAAGTAATCCTCCCACCTCAGCCTCCCAAAGTGCTAGGATTATAGGCATGAGTCACCTTGCCTGGCTCCTAACCACTTCTTATTACACTCCTGACTATCTTCTCCACATGTATAACTTGCTTACTAAAAGATCATGTCCCTTAAAAGGTCTGTTTGGAAACGGCTTGTGTTAAAGTATCAGTAACAGTTTACACTATAATTACAGTAACACTTTATTATTCTTAACCATTACTTAGAGAACCAGTAGCTCCTTACAATAAGGAAGCACATACTAGACACTGAGTGAATGGATTGTTTTCCAAGAATGGAAAGTCTATCTGTTTAAAAAGTTACAATGTTAAACAGACCAAAATGTGTTAGTTGAGCTGCTACCTAAATGTAAAGTTAAGAATCCTTTAGTAAAGGAAGCGGCAGTACTTCATTACTCTAATCCAACAGGGAGAAGTCCCTGGGTCTCTTTATAGGGTAGCCTATTTGTCACAAATCCACCTCTTTCTGAAAGAGTCACACAGCGTGGCCCGCACTAGGCACTGAGAGCTGCCAGGCCCCTGCCCTTGCCCCAACCCACTCCCTTGCCTGCTGAGCCGTGGGGCTCCGGTCAGTGGAGCTCATTGGCACAGTGCCAGGCCAGATGGCAAAGACGGAAAAAGCTGCCAAAAAAGGAGGCAAACAGGAAATGGAAGGAGGGATCTAGATGTGGGGGAGGAGCAGCCCAGACCCTCTCCCCTAATCTTGGCCTTGAAGAAGAGGTCAGGTTGTAGGGAGAAATGCAGGAATCAAAGAAACAGCAGCTGCCCCAGAAAAAAGGGACACCAGGAAGGAGGGACATGGAGGTCCACATTGGCTTAATAACATCAGCACATACTGGCATCCCACCACATGCACGAGTGTGCGCAAAGACACACAGAAGTATGTGCCCGCTGAGATACGTGCCCACCAGAGCCCCAGTAACATACAAATCAGTGTGGACATCCACCCTGTAATATATTATTAATAATATAAGTATGTGCACAAACAACTGGGCCAGAGGAGGAAGAGAAGACACAGGGCTGCGTTAGCCACAATATCCTTTCACAGCAGGCACGTAGAATCAGGCAGCTTCACAAGCACGTAACCACGTAGATGTGCACAAACAGAGCTTAACCCCAAGGCCCTGAGGGGCAAAGAAAGCACCACACATGTGGCACCCTGGGACTGCTCCTTCCACGTCACCCACCCCCGACATCACTCACGCAGCAGAGCGTGTGCGCCAACCATCCTGCTCCCTGTGTCTGTGTCCTTCAGCTTCCCATGTGTACATCCGGGGCCAGGTCCTTACTTCTCATCGCCTCTGGGACCTGCCCCATTGCCCTCTGAGCTGGGCTGGGCACTGCTCTTTGCTGAGATAAGCCGAGGGGCTGGGCTATTTTCTGCCACAGGCAGGAAGTAAGAATCAGAGTGTAAAAGTGGGCAGGCAGCTAGATCGCGGTCGTCCCCTCACTTCGCCTTGCTCCTCCCGCTTTGCCCTCACACACGCACCATGTGCCTTGCTCTTTGCCTCCTCTTTTAAATAACTCACATCCTCCTGTGTTCTCTGACCCTGATTTCTCCAGGGTCAGAAGTTTGAAAAGAAGGACTCTCTGATGTCCCACCCTCCTTGCCCCTGAAGATCCACTCTGGAATAGCCCCACCCTCATTTTAAATTCTGGTGGCCCATCAGTGTCTCAGCCCCGACAGAGCAAAGACCCCTTTAGTGGGTGCTCTAGACCACAGCTAAATGAGCTGAGCCCACTTCCTCTGCTTCTGGGTTCAGGCAACATTGAGGGGATGCACCTCTCCCCACGCACAAGCTTAGTCCGGAAGACTCCTCACAACCCGAATATTCAGGCTCCCCGAAAGGATCCCAGCTGTGCTGAGCCTCCTGCAGAAGTTTGACTCAGTCTAAAGGCTTTGTGCAAACCTCTGTCCCAGAGCTGCTTTGGGGACACAAATGAACTCTGCTCCTCAGCTTATCCTGGATCTGAGGGGCAGAGATGAGATGGGAGCTCTGTGGTGTAGACACAGTATGGCGTCCCCAAGGTGAGGGGGCCTCCTACTGCCCCAGGCACCATGCTCTTCCCGAAGAGGAGTCCCCGGTGAGGGACATGGTGTTGTTGTCCAGTCTTGTCTTCCCTCCCCCTGGTCCAGGGCTGCCTGCTTCTCCAGCCAAAATTCCTGCTTCAGCCTCTTCCCCACCCTTCCCCACCTGAGCCTGTCTCTTCCTGCATTTCCAACATTGTCCTCAGCTGTGTCTTCTCCTTCCCTGGGTACTCTGACCTCATTCCTCCTGACATTTTTCCAGGAAAAGGCAAAACACAAAGGTAGCCTACAGCTCAATAGCTAGTTTCCCGGATGTGTGGATGACACCTTGACACTTGCACATTTCCCTCCACCCTGCTTTCAAAAGCTAGAAAAACAACGGGGCGCGGTGGCTCACACCTGTGATCCTAGCACTCTGGGAGGTTGAGGCAGGAGGATCGCTTGAGCTCAGGAGTTCAAGAGAGATGAGCCTGAGCAAGACCGAGACCCTGTCTCCACTAAAAATAGGAAAAATTAGCCAGACATGGTGGCAAGCGCCTGTAGTCCCAGCTACTCAGGAGGCTGAGGCAGAAGGATCGTTTGAGCCCAGGAGTTGGAGGTTGCTGTGAGCTAGGCTGACGCCACGGCACTCTAGCCCGGGCAACAGAGTGAGACTCTGTCTCAAAAGATAAATAAATAAATAAATAGAGCTAGAAAAACAGGAAATAAAGGTCCAACCAAGAGAGGCCACTGAGATAGGCCTAGCCCTCCCCACTGACCAGTGCCCTGAGGTGGTCTACCATGCCTGACCCTTGCCTTTAGCCCTAGCAGGTCCTGCCTCCTCAGGGAAATCTCCTGGATGGCCGAGCGCCCACTGTGGCTCACATTATAATCCCAGCACTTTAGGAGGCTGAGGCAGGAGGATGGCTTGAGGCCAGGAGTTTGAGACCAGACTGGGCAACATAGCAAGACTCCATCTCTAAAAAAATTTTTTTTAAATGGCAAGCATGGTAGCACACACCTGTAGTCCCAACTACTCGGGAAGCTGAGGTGGATCGCTTGAGCCCAGGAGTTTAAGGCTACAATGAGCTATGATCGTACCACTGCACTCCAGCCTTAGTGACAAAGTGAGGCCCTATCTCCAAAAAATAAAAATAATGAAAAAAAGAAATCTCCTGAAGCCTGTTGGCCTCCTAGACCTCACCTGAACTTAGTGCACACTGGCGTCAGCCGTCACTCTTTCTGCTGGCTGCTCCTCCTGGGCTTGTTTTACTGCCCCTGGGCATGGAAGGTCCCTGTGTCGGTGAGGTATGCACGGGGGTGGCAGGGTAGGGAGAGCCGTGGAGCTGGGCTCTCCTGCCTCTGGGTGGCCAGGAGGCAAGGCTTACACACACAAGTTCGTCTCCCCTCAAACCCTGTCTCCATCTGCTCTCAGGGGTACAACTTCAGCTCACCCTACAAGGAGGAGTTCTGGAGACACGACTTGCTGGGGGTTCCCTTCTCGTCATGGAGGCCCCACAAACACAAGTAATAGGTAGGCAGCCACCCTCATGGTGTGATGCAAAAGTGTCATAAAGCCCTGCTGGCCCCCAAATACTTCCCGCACCCGAGCCCAATATCTGAGATTCCATCCCCTCATGCCACTTCTGAGCCACATTCTATCGGAGCTTTAGGGACATCAGAGACCATTCGTCCAATCCCCTTTTATAGATGCATTCTTTGGGTTAAGGCAGTGCCCTTGAAGACTCCATTACATACACCTTAGCTATCAGGGAAGGATGACAATGGGAACACATCTGTGCCAGTGAACCATTTGCAAGTTTAATCAGATTAGCTCATTGTCATCTGCGGAGGGCCCGGTCTGGGGGATGGGTGGGGGGGTTGGGGTTTAATTAGGAGTTGGAAAAGGTGGAAACAGTCCCCAGAGGGCCCTCCTGGGGAGGCCCAGGGCTCAGCATGACAGTGGGGGCCTACTTGGGGAGACACAACCTCTGCCAGATGCCCCAGAGCGGGCCTCAAAGCTTCAGAGGGGCACGCAGGGGTGTGCCAGGCATGTTGCCTCTTTCAGTTCAGTCTGCGAGGTCTGTCTGCCTGAGGCAGCTCCTTTTGGCTTTTTACTCTATTCAGAAAGGTTTTCCAGGGCTGCCACCCACCCTCCTCCCTCCCCATCCCACCCAGGCCCCGCAGTTTCCACAGGAGGGCTGCTGCCCCCTGCACCCTTGTGCAGTCAGCCCTACTCGGACACCCCCATACCTGTGCTCCCCGCCACTGTGCCACTTCCCCAAGCCGGCTTCCACTGCCTGCTCTGTCCGGGCTTGGCTGGGCTGGTAGGAACTGCTCCTGGGTCAGGTGGGGACACACCCACCTCCGCAAATCTCAGCACATCCCTCCCTGCTCCTTGTACTCACCCAACCCCACACGGGCCAAGGAGAGGGAGAAGAGGAAGCATCGCCCTCAGAGGCCTTTGCAGACTGGCCAAAGAAGAAACTCCAGCAGCTGAGAACTCAATCCAGTCCCGACACTTGCCGACTAATAACTCCCCGCACCCAGCGCTCGCACACTCCCACAGTTTCCGGGAACTGTCACTGGCACACCCACCTGCCGATGCCAGATGACTAACCCACCAGCCTCTCGTCATCCTCACCAGGGGCCTCTGGGTGTCTGTCTTCCTCTCCTGGGTCTGCAAGGTGGTTTAGCTCATGCCACTCATGGCTGGCACCTCGCCCTGCCCAGAGTCCCTTTGCATGCTGGCATTGTGCCAGGCCCTCCCACCCTGCCCAGCGCACACAGCCCCTCCATCACAGCACTCGCCAGCTGCATGGTTCCCCTTTGCTGAGGTCTGTTTCCCCTGGGCCCCTTGTCTCTGCACAGGCTGAGCACAGGGCTGGGCATGTTGTCCATGAACAAAAACAAGTTCGGGTTTTGGGGTGATAGGTGAAAAAGGCATTATGGTGAAATGAGTTTGGAAAATACTAGGTTAAACAAGTTTCTCTGTTATAGAACTTTGTATAGCCTTTAACAGGCTGTAGAATGATAGGCCACGTGTTGATAAAGCAGTTGGATGAAGGGTGCGTGGAGATGTGTTATACTATTCTATTTTGTGCGTGTTTGAACTTTTCCATAATAAACTATTTTTTTTAACTGCTGTTAATTACCATGACTCTATAGCAGGAGGGGGGACTCTACTGTGTCCTCAAAACACACTTTGGAAGATTTCAAATTATTAAAGGCCAATGCTGGAGTCACACCTCAGTGTATGTTATCAAGATGCAACCAGATTACCCATCCCTGAACCAAATGATTGTGATGAAGATCCAAAAAAAAAAAGATGCAACCAGTTCAACATTCAGATCATCTGGCAAATTCCGATAGTCAAATCAAGGGTTTTCCTGAGCTCCAGACTACAGTTTCTGGTTTCCTTCCTCCTGATGAAGTGCAAGCTATGCCCTATTCCACAGGGTTGGTTCCCCTGGACAAGACCTCAGTCACTCTGGCCTTTATTTTTTGGTGAGGCAATCCTACCTCTCCATCTGACATCATGGGGCCCAGGGCTTCAGAAACAAAGACACATGTTCTCAGGGCCCACAGCCAGTCTCAGACCCCAGCCATGGCCTTCTTCAATCCACTTCCCTCAGTTTTTTTTTTTTTTTTTT
>VBSM01003218.1:525301-545283 GCA_008086735.1 Cheirogaleus medius | reverse complement strand
CCCCCCCCGCCCCCCCGCAGGCCGTGCAGCACGGTACCTGGGTGCCGATGGACAGGCTCTGGGAGGTGAGCAAGGGGCTGACAAAAGGCGTCCTGTGGGAGTGGTCACACGGCTGCCGCTGCAGGTTGGCCTCGGAGTGGCACTGCTCCAGCTTCAAGGAGCAGAAGTCACAGAGGGCACAGGTGGATGTGTGTCGCCGCCCAAGGTTGTCACAGACCTGAGGCAGGATTGTGGGTGAGGCTGAGACTCAGTGGCCTGCCCTCTCCCAGGCCTCAGCCCTCCAGAGCGGGCCTGGCAGGATGTCTTTGAATTAAGTCTCTTCCAAAAGCTTCTCTGGCTTTTCCCTGTGCCTCCCTCCCCAAGGGCTCCTCAAGGACCTTGCCTGGCTCTCTGTTTCTTCACCCTCTTCCTGGATGATTTATCTACTCCTAGGTCATTGTCATCTATCTGCGGATGAAACCCAAATCTTTATGGCCAGCTCTGATCTCTTTCCTGAGCTCCAAATCTTCATTGCCAGCTGCCTGACAGAAAATACACCACTGGGTGACCCACTATCACCCCTAACTTAGCCTCCCTGAAAAGAAGTTGTAACCCCTCCCCTTCTCAATCTCTGCCAATGATAATGCTAATATTTACAAAAGGTAACATAGTGCTGGCTCCATGGCTATAAATGCTCTCATCTCATTTAGCCTTCACAAGAACCCTGTAATAGCATAGACACTAACAATATCCCCATTTACTGATGGGGAAACTGAGGCCAGTGAGGTTGAGTAGGTTGTTCAAAGCCACATGCCTAACAGATGGTAATGTTGGGACATGGATCCAGGTCCTTGTACTCTAAAACTGATGCTCTACCCAAGCACCTGGGTTTGAAACCACCAAGCTCTTGGAGGGTATTCTTCAGAGTGGAGTCCCCATCTCCCTGCTGGACTCTGCCCTGATGGAGCTTCCTCAGCACTAGCTGGAGGAGCGTGCCAAGCAGCATCTTCAGTCAATGCCACCTCCTGTCACAGTGCGTGAATTTTTTTTTTTTCAACCAGGCTGGAGTGCAGCCGTGGCGTGATCACAGCTTACTGCAACCTCGAACTCTTGGGTTCAGGTTATCCTCTTGTCTCAGCCTCCTGAATAGCTGGGACTACAGGTGTGCCCCATCATGCCAGGATAAATTTTTTGTAGACATGGTGTCTTGCTATGTTGCCTACACTGGTTTTGAACTCTCAGCCTCAAGCGATCCTCCTGCCTCTCCCAAAGTACCTGCATGAGATTGCTTACCTCCCCTTGCTTTTTCCTCCCAGCAGCACATAAGGGGGGCATTATCATGTCCCTGACCAAAAATCTCTATTGACTTCTCCTTTCCTATCAAATTAAATATAAATGCTTGAGACTGCCATTCAAGATTTTCATATTATGACCTTATCTCTTTGACCCTGTCCCCTGCTGCTCTGTTCCAAGTAAAATGGACTCCTTACTGTCCCCATATCCAAGCCCTAAAATTCAGTGAGCCCTCTCCATGACCCCTGAACTTCTTACACCTTTTTACAAACCTCTCCCCAGCACCTACACACTCCTTCCGTAACAATACTGTATTGGGATCAACCCCCTCGTGGGCTCTGAGCCCCTTAAGGGCTGAAACAGTATGCTCATTCTTAGTCCTTCATGAAATTCTACTGCTCTCTGCCTCAGAGCCTTTGCACATACTATTCCCTCTACCAGAAGCCTCTACCAGACCCCTTCTTTTGCCTAGCTAGCTTCCTTTTTCTTCAGGTCTCAGTTTAAACATCAGTTCTTCCCCAAAGCATTCTCTAAACCTCCCAAACATGGAGAGTTGTCCCCCCAGCCCATCTGCCCTCTCTGCACTTTGTGTTTACCCCTGTTACAGTGCTGATCCCATCACCGTGTCCTGCATATTTCCTTGTCTCTCTCCCCCACTGGATTCCAAGAGGACAGAGGACTGGACCTACTGTATGCACTGCTAACATCTCAAACACCTAGTAAAGGGTTAGTGCCCCCAAAATCAGCATTTGTTGAACAAATGGGTGAATGGATGGCATATGAGCTCTCAACAAATATTTGCTACATTGTATTATTTGAAAGTTTAAAGTATATTTTCCTGAGAATAGACTTGCTGGGTGTTGAGGATACACTGAGACAGGGATCTCTTTACAGATTCCCTGGAATGGGTTCTATGAAGCCTATGGAAAGAAAGAGAGCTGTGCTTAAGGCAAAGCTACGTACTGAAGACGGTGAACAGATCAAAGGGTGACTCAAAGCCTGACAACTCAGAGAGGAAAACAATAAATTCCAAACTGGATTGGATTCCAGACTAGGTCTTGAGCCTTCCTCCTTTAAAGTAGGCTGGAGATACCTTCCAAAGAAGAAAGTTCCATGGAGAGAATCTCTCCAACTATGTCTCATGTTTTCCCTGCCCACCTCCCAGAGGATGCCCAGTGGCGTGCATCCACTAAACAGTATGGCAGCCATACCGACTTCCCGAAACCAAGGATCTCCTCCTCCATGTACTTCCAGGCCTTGGCAGTGGGGGTGATGATGCAGGTGTTCTCCACAATTGAATAGCACAGCACCAGCAAGGCCTCTGTGTGGGGCAGCTGCAGGAGGCTGCAAGAAGACGGCGCTGACTGTGGGGGTGGGCCGGCCAGCCAGCTGGGCAGAAAGCTACGCCCACTCTCTTCCCTCCCCTTAGCATCTGGTCTTGGTCACGCACGTACAGCATGCTCAGCATGAGGCCTTAGAAGCCTTTGGACCAATTGCCTCCTTTTACAAATGAGGAACTGGGGTCCAGAAAGGAGAAATAACTTTGTCAAGGTTGCAGTACTAATCAGGGCAGAGACAAAACCAGAACCCACGCCTGGCGGCTCCACAGACAGGGCTCCCTCCACTATATCACACAGTGATGAGCCTGTGGGGCAGCGCTCAGGCTGGTGATGGGCACAGAGCGGCTGAGGCAGGCAGTTGCTAGCTGTGCCGGAAGCCCCAGCAGGTCTGCGCAGGTCTACAGGCTGAAGCTGGGAGAGTGGGCTTCTCATTCCCAAAGACAGTAGCAGGGAGGGCAGGGCCAGTGAGGGAGTCAGAACTTCCTCTACCTGCCAGGGTTTTGATTTCTCCAGTTGGGTTCTTCATCGTATATTTCATTCAAATCATCCATTTCCTGTGCTGATCGGATGAGCTCCTGGATGTTCTCCAGCATCATGGGAGTAGACTCCACTTCTCGTACCCGGGGAGTGAAAGAGGAAGGGTTAGAAGATTCAGATTGGAACTTGGGCTCTGTATCTGTCTGCATCCCAGACATCACCTCCAGGCCCTCCTCTGTCCCCTGTCCTTCTTCTTGCTTTCCCTCCTCCTCCTGCTCCTCCTCTTGCTCTTCTTGTTCCTGCCCCTCATCCTGCTTATGTTCTTGTGTCTGTTCCGGCTTGTGCTCCACTCCTTGTTCCTGCTTGTGATCTGTGGCTTGCTCCTGGCCTCCCAGGGACAAGGAGGATTGCAGGAGCTCCTCCACATTGTTGTTAAGCCGCTCAGGCCAGGGTGGGAAGGCCTGTCGTTCCGTGACTGCAGCAGGGTTTGGGAGGGACAGAGAAAGAAAAGGGAAGGAGATGATCAGGCTTCTGGCCCATGAGTGTCTGTTCACAGAAGAACACACACATAAACGCAAAGGCAGAAGAAAGTAGAGCAAATGACACTTATACACATGGTTAAGGAGACAAAACACAGAAAATATAAATATTAAAGTAAAAGGGCATCTCCATGGCAATTGTGGTGTTGGTAACATGTGTCGCCTTCCCACCTCCCTGGCAAGTGCTCCTCTTGCCTAACTCCCACCTTGAATACCACCTTTTGTCCCTTTCCCTTAGGAAACACCAAGTATTCTGAGTAGCTAGCAACTAATTCTTTTAAAGTGAAGATGTTAGCTCATAAAAGTCCCAGAAGACATCCAATACAGAAATGTCTTTGGAGCTAGGAAAAATGGATTCAGGGCAGAATTATATATAATGGCAGAAGAGATTCTGGTCCAGGAGGACCCTAACATGTGTTAATAAAAAAGCAGACTCTTGGCTGGCTGCTGTGGCTCAATCTTGTAATCCCAGCACTTTGGGAGGTCAAGGCGGGAGAATTATTTGAGGCCAGGAGTTTGACACCAGCCAGGGCAACATAGTGAGACCTCATCTCTACAAAATATTAAAAAATCAGCTGGGCATGGTGGTGCACACCTGTGGTCCCAGCTACTCAGGAGGCCAAGGCAGGAGGATTGCTTGAGCCCAGGAGTTCAAGGCTGCAGTGAGCTATGATGATGACACTGCACTCTAGCCTGAGTGACGGAGTGAGACGCCGTCTCAAAAAAAAAAAAAAAAAGTGAACTCTCCCTTCCGTGAATGGCTATTAGTGCCCCCTTCCTGCCCACATGCTTCCCATTTCCCTACCATGGATGCCTTATATCCTGGGCTCTGGGAATCATGGAAGAAGTAGTTAGCTGGTGGTCTCCCAGGCACTGTGAGAGTCTCACCTGTGAAGTGGGGTGAGATGGGGGAGGTCATCGTGGTGGGCGAGACTTCCGCTAGAGCTTCCACCTCCTTGAGAGTGTTAGGTGAGAGAATAGAGACTGGCTGGGAGCACCGGACCCTCTGCAGGAAAAGAAGGAAAATGGGAACACCTTTCCCAAAGGGAGACTTCAGCTCCAGCTGATTACTCAGCCCCTTTTCCAGCATGTCTCATCTCTCACAGTTCCTGGGCAGGGATAAAGAGACATGGTCCTTGATGGAACCCTCTAGACCTGAGAAAAGGTCCCTCTCTGGAAGACAAAACTGTCTGGGCCACACCCCTGCCATCACTCTTTTGCATTTGACTTGGAAATCACTGACCTGTTAGGATAAATGGAAGAGATTGTCCCTTTGCCTCTTCCCATCCCTCTTGCCTACTTTTCTTGCAGTAGTAGGATAGTAATCTGAGTGCCCAAGGTGAGACTGTATTCATACATAATTTGGGTAAATGATTGGCAAATGGCAGGGAAGGAGGATCTAAGGATGGCCCTCCTGGAGCCCTTCCTCAACTCCCCACTGCCACTGCCTCTGCCTTGGCCCTGGGACACCAGACCCAACCTTTGGCCTGGGCCTCACCTTGGCATAGTAGACGTGGTTGGAGCAACGATACTGAGTAAACTGGCAGAAGGACTCAAACCAGGAGGCATAAGGAAGGTCGGAGCAGACAGCACCTGAGAAAGGGTGGAGTGGAGAAGATGAACACACAGGAGAACTGGGGAGGGGCAATGACTCCTTGCTGTCTGGAGTGGAGAACATGGGCTCAGGGTGAGGTGCCTGCATATGCTTTCCTGTCTCGCGTGAGCACAGGGCTTTTGCCCTGAGGTTTGGGTGAACACTCTGGGTGCTTCAGTTTCCCCACTAGTCGGGCCCTCACCGTCGGGCACCAAGCCATGATTTTCATATTGATCCAGCTGGACGAGTGTGGGGTTCCGGCAGCCGTGGGTTGCACGGAGGCGGCAGGTAGTCTCCGCCTTCCAGGTTGGGGTCAGCAGTGCGAAGAAGCGTTCATACTCGGTGGGAGAGAGAGGGCTTCCTGGAGTGGAGGCCAAAGTCGAATCCTGGGCTGGGGCAGGAGTCAGTGGCAGGAGTAGCACTGCAGAGCGGACGAACAGACGGATGGATGGACTGAGCCCCCAAACCTGCTCTGGGTCCAGGACAGACCCAGACTAGCAAATTAGGGACTGGGGGTCCTCAGCGAGTTTTCCCTGCTCACCAGGTGACAGGATTCCAGAGGGGGAGGCAAAGGTCTGACCCCAGGGGGGCGACCAGGGAGGATCTCAGAAGCTAGGAAGCAGACCCAACGCGACCACCAGGAGAAAGCGGTTCAGAAATGGTAAAAGAAGGGCTCTCTGGAGTTGGAGGACTGAGCTGGGGGAGGACGAGTCTGAGCAGGTGGGAACCTCTCACCTTTCAGGACTGAGAGAATGAAGCCCGGGGCTGGCTTCCTCATGGCCCCAGAAGATCAGACCGCCTTTCTAAGATAAAAGCGGCCTCTAACCGGCCAAGCCAGGGAGCCTCGCAGCTGGAGGGGCGGAGGCAGAAGGTGCGGCGGGGACGTCACAAACAGCCGGGGCGCCCGCGGGGCGGGGCTCGGAAACTGACGCGGGCTCTGCAGCCAACCCGGAGCCGGCCGCACGGGCCTCGCGCGCTCCCTGAGCACACTCGAGACAAGGATGGCAAAAGGTACCGCTCACTTCGTGTCTTCAGCGGAGCAGGCCGTGTTGTTCTTTATGTGTATTACCTTATTTAATTGCCATAATGGTGGATACCGTTATCCCTGTTTTACAAATGAGGAAACTGCGTCTTAGGGAAGCAATTTGCCCAAAGGGCAATAAGACCTGGATGTAAGAACAGGCAGAGTTCTGGGGCAGGCAGAGATGGAATGTACAAAACAAAGTTAAGGCTTATCTGGGTAGGAACTCGAGAGGACACGTCCATGCAAGAAACAGAGCAAAGAACAAGAGCAAGGTTCAGATGAGGGAGACTTCAAGGGTAGGATGGCCCAGTGGTCTAATGATATGGTTTCCTAGAGGGAGGTGTGGAAGACAATCCATCTAAGTATGGGAGGAAGATTTTTGTTTTTGTATCTGTTTCATGTTTAAAATAAGAAATCAAGCTAATATTTAGTACAGGAATACACATACATAACACAAATACATCATTTATTGGAAATTAAGTGAAAGATGTTTTATGAAGATGCACAATTTACAAAGTTTTGGAGACCCCTGGTCTGAGGCATGCTCTCCAGCCACCTTTGTCTTTCCCAAGTTGAGAAGTTGTGGGTTCTGGTGCAGAGGTGCCACTTCTGCTTTCATGTCTTATCTTACTTCTGGCATGCCATCCTCCCATCTCTTATTCAACCCATAGGATGCAAAAAGAATGCTTAGCACTTGTACTAAAATAGTGTCTCTACAATAAACACAGCAGGCCAACATGTATAGCTTTTATTTACCTACCCAAATTCCTTTTACATGTGAGTTATCTGCATTCCACCTTGCCCCCTCTCCCATTCACAAGGCCAGGATGAATCGCCTTGGCACAGAGGAAGGGGTGCCCCTTCAACTAGGGGTGTCAGAGCCCAGATGATCTGGGAGATCCCCCACCATGAAAAAAGCAGGAAGAGAATGGAGAAGCAAGTTTATCACACCTAGTGCCCCACAGGGGAGGGGGAATGAAGAGCCCCCCTACAGGGGAAGGGGAATGAAGAGCCCCCCTACAGGGGAGGGGGAATGAAGAATGGAGAAGCAGGTTTATCACAC
Organism: Cheirogaleus medius; assembly: GCA_008086735.1. Lineage (NCBI taxonomy): Eukaryota > Metazoa > Chordata > Mammalia > Primates > Cheirogaleidae > Cheirogaleus > Cheirogaleus medius. The sequence continues at coordinate 537,974 of VBSM01003218.1, read as the reverse complement.
CTAGCCCCCATGCTACTACTGCCCCAGTCTTTAAATACAAAGCAAGGGGAATAAAGAGGACCCTCCCTCTGAAATACAGCACCAACCTCAGCATGGAGGCAAAAGGACAGTGGGCAAGACCACTTCCCTTTGAAGGGGGAGGGCTGAAGGAGAGCACATACCGTAAGTGGCTGCGGCACCCCTCCCTACCAGGGTTTGGATGCAGCCTCAGCACCAGGAGTGGGGAGAGGGGAGGAGAAGGGATGACAGTACTGCGCCATCCACTTCTCCCTGAACCCCCAGCCCCCGCACAGGCAATCCTCTGCCCACTAGCCCAGGTCAGGGGTTGTGGAAGAAACTGTGTTGGAATCCAAGGCTCTTATCTATTTCTTCTTCCGTTCTTGGGAGCAGCGTGGGCAAAACCTGAAAAGGAATATGAAAGAGAAAGGGAGGGAGAAAGTGAATGAAAGTATGCCCTCTAACACTCAGCTTAGGGAACCTCCAACTCCTGCCACAACTCTCTCACGTACCATTTCCCCCGAGGCTTGGTCGTCAGCCCCACACAGGCAAAGTGGAACCACTCGATGGAACACTGGAAGAGGAAGAAGATGAAAGAAGCAGAAGTCAGGGGCCAGGGTATGGCAGAAGAAGGAAAGGAAGTCCCCACATATTCCTCAGCAATGTCCTTTATTCCATCTCTCTGGAGAGTTCTTGGAAGTCCCAAGGCCAACAAGCTCCAACCACCTTCCTTCTATTCTGAAGTCCCACTATTCAACCGTGAGTTTTCCCCTCTTGTATCCACTCTCTCTTTATTCCCCAAAGAATTCCCCATCCTGAGGCAAAACGGTTCTCACATCAGGGTTGTCACAGCCAATCATCTCTCCATATGAGACCTGGTGACAAAGGCAATAGGTGGGTTCGTTGGGATCCACAGGCATATCCAACACATCAGAGGGGTGGACACTGCCAAAGGTCACTGAGGGCATCCCATACTCAGGACTTCTGCATGCCAAGAGGAAGAGAAAATGTCATCTACAAGAAGGGAAGCTACAACCTGAGGCTTTCAGAGGTGGCAGAAGGAGATCCTGGTGGGGCAAATGATTTGTAGCTTCTCCTTTCTATCCAGCAGATCCCAAAACGATAAGAAGAGTTAGTCACTGGCACAGAAGACACAGAAAGTAGCAAGGGGCAGTGCAGCTGCAGGGTGGGAGTAGGGCACTGGGAGAGAAGGGTATGTCGTTTGGCAAAGGACACCCTGATACACTCACGTGCGCACAAGTTTTAACTTTTTCTGGGCAGCCTTGGGGGCTTCTTCATCTGAGTTTTTCCCTTTGGAACGAGCACGAGCAGCTTTCTTCTCCTTTTGGGTCCGGCCTTCTAGGAAAGAAGGGGAAAGCCAGAAGGCAGGAGACAGAAAGATGGGTTAAGTCCTCTCTCTTTCCCCTCTTTCCAACCTGGTGCCCCCTGCCCCATAGATCTTTTCTCCCTTTGGATCCTCACCCCACCTCTCACAGCCCCGCCCCCCTCCTCACTCTTTTTGCCTTTGCTAGAAGAGCTGTCATAGTCACTTGACTCAATCTGTTTCTCCTTCAGATCAGCCTCAAAACGGGCCAGGTCTGTGTCCAGTCGCCGAATGTGTTTGTCCACCTGGGTGGAAAGGAAGAAGACGGGAGAGGTACAAGGCTGGTTCTGATAAAAGAAAACAGGCTGAGGCAGATTCTATGGATCTCCCAGACCCAAGACAGATCCCAACACAGCTGAAGGAGGGGTCTAAGACCCTGAGGATTAGATGGGAGATAAGTGGGGAGCCATGAACAGGGCCATACCATCTCATAGGTCTGCATGGCAAGCTGAACCTTGTCGTCACCAAATTCCTTGCACTTGCCATAGGCTTCCTGGATCTGTTTGAGAAGGGCCAATTTTTCCTCGGAGCTCAAGCTGCGGGCGCTACTCATATACTCAGTGGCCAACTTGTCAATTTCAGCCTTCAGGTCTACAACAGAGACAGAGGCCTGGTCACAATGACCCCTGAGTGGCTAGGTGAAACACACTTCTTCCTCTTGTTCCTTGGACCTTTTCCATTGACCATGATAACCTTCCAACTAAAACGTACTGAACGTTCATTGGTACTGTGCCATGTACTCAAGTAATGCAACATATTGACAATATTTGCTTTAAAGGTGCCTTCAAGGTGCTGAAAACACTGCTATCATAGCTGGAACTTAAATTATTGAAACACAACGAGGGGTCCTTTGCACACCAAGTTAATATGAAGTATATTTTTGTTGATGTCTGAAGATGCTTCTTTGTAGGGCTTGCTGCTTCCTGACCCATGAATTTTGTCTCAAAAGCTGCCTTGTTTCTTGTCTCAAAAACATCCCACAGCATCACTGACTGTTGCAAACCAGGCTGGGTCACCTGCTGCTGCTGGCTTCCAAGTGTGTACATCTGTATCATGCAATTTTAAATTAGGCCCTATTTCATCCAGGTAGTAGTTGTTCTGCTTACCTTACTGCCCACTCTATTTTGCTCATCATTTGCAACTTGCTTATATTTTCCATCACTTTTTTCCTGTTCATCTTAGATATTGCTTCAAACATTTTAATATTGGAAGTCTGGTGATGTCCCAGGACACTGAGACTGTAGACGTCTATTGCCTAATATTTGGTAGGACTCATAAAAATGTCGATGGAAAGAGACAAAAGTCTGACTCTAACATAGTGCAGCAACAGATAACCAGGGGATATGCAAACACACTACGTTTATGCTCCATTTCAGTCCAGGTCCTTGGAAGAAGCTGAAAAAGCATATAATTCCATAATCTCCACCGGTCTTTTTGTGCGTGAACTCAAGAATTAGGATGATATAAGAAAGCAAGCAAGCTGATTCTCACCATTTGGCAAGCAGTTCTTAGGGAATCATGCTCAGGATTTTAGATGATGCTCATCTTTTCATGAGTAAACTTACCCAGAGTAACTTAAGACACAGTTTCATGCATCTCAACACCAGCCTGTAACTTCCTTAAGCATGGCTACATAGGATGGAAGATAAGACATACATATCCTTCAGTGGGTATAGGGATAGGTCCAACAGACATCTTTCATCTTGAAGAGACCAACCTGACCATTGTAGAATAGCCTCCTTCAGGCTCCAAGTGAATGCCCCAATGCAGCCAATTTGCCCAATGTCCAATGCTGAAGATGGTACCAAATGCTTCTGTAAGCTTGAAGAATACAGTGTAGAGATCCTGATATTAATTACTGCTTTTCTTTCTTTCTCTTTTTATGATCTTATACAGCAAAGCTCCCGTCTACCAACATAAGTTGCAGTCTAAAGCCACACTGTGAATTTTGTGATAGTAACATTAACAATGCAGTGAAGTGGAAACATTCTAATCATCCTATAAATATATCAAACATGGAGAGCAGAAATGACTCTAGAGTTGACTTTGGTTTCTTGAATTCTTCTTGGGGAAGGTATACAGAACATAAAATCTTTGAATTCTTGAGGCATTGTTTCAATACTCCATTTGTTATGGAAAAGCTAATATAGAAATGAGGATCATTATCTTCCTTTAAGAATTACAAAAGAGTAAAAGAAGAGAGAGAGATGCCACAGTTCTCCAGATCATACCAGATGATATGATAACACCATGCAGAAAATAAATGATTACACAAACTCATTATACACAGGAATGCCTTAGTCTGTACATACCCTCTGTTCTTTGGTCTAAGTCCCTCATGAGCTGAAAGTTTCTCTGTAATTCAAAGGGGAGGTTTTCAATACCTAGGGAAGAGAGAGAAACTGAGAATCACTGGACTATGCACTGGCTTTATAACTTCTTCTAAAGTACAGTTTTCCCTCCTTCGAACCTCTGGATTTATCTGTGACAGGATCCATCCCTTGTTCCTCTCTCACAAGAGGCCATGCTCACCTCTTTCTCTCCACAACAAACTTTTCCATCTCTGTACAGCTATCCCACCATTTTCCCCTTCGGTGATCTTACTTTACAAATCAGCCTTTCTTTATCCTGTATCTTCAATCTCTGCTTCCAAGCTCCTTGTCCTCAACTTACAAATACTCTCCTGATATCCACTACAGTGACCTTACTTTACAAATCAGCCTTTCTTTATCCTGTATTTTCAATCTCTGCCTCCAAGTTCTTTGTCCTCAACTTACAAATACTCTCCTGGTATCCACTACTACTCAACACACATAACCTTCCAATCGACTCTTTATATAGTGAGAATGTGCTTTTAAGAAATGCAAACATGATCAAGTCAATCCCCTGCTTATAACTTTCCAGTAACTTCCTACTGCTCTTAGGATGTTCTGCACTTTCTAGCCCTTGCTTACCTCACACCAGCCTTAACTCACATCAGTCTACCTTCGTGCTCCCTCTGTTCTGATCACACTGGCCTTCTCTGAGAGCCTCACACTGGCTAGTGCCCTTCCTGCTACTTGGCTTTCCACATGCCGTTCTGTCTGTCTGGAATGCACTGCTTGATCTTCCTCATCTCACCCCCACCATACCTCCTGGCCTACTAAATTTCTATTCGTTCTTCAAAGTTCAGCTCAAATTTGACTTTCCCAGACTCCAAGAAGTACCCTAGATATTATGTCAAGGTCATCTATCTTTTTTAGCACTTATCCAACTGTACTTAAAAAATTGTGCAATTAGTTATTTGGTATCTGTCTCTCCAACCCTCCAGGTGAGCTAAAACATGTTTGTCTTACTTTCTCCTATTTCCCTAGTGTTTAGAATTATAACTCATATACAGAAGGTACTCAATAAGCACTTAAATAAATGCATCAATATTTGTCCCCCCAATATAAGAAAACTCTCTTCCCGAAACTCCACCTCAAACTTTTAAAATGCCTATACTGCTTTAACCTACAACCTCAGGTCTGCTACCACCAGTTTGCTGAGATTAAGTCACCAATGACTTACCAAATCAAATGATCTGTTATTAGTTCTATCCTAGAAAATATCTCTGAGGCAGCTGGCACCATCTTCTCTTCTTTGAGTAACTTTCTTCCTTTTAGGATTTCAAATCTCATCATATACCTTCTGGTAACTACAACATTGACATTTTCTTAGCCTGCACCCTCAATTATTTTTTTCTTAAGAGATGAGGTCTTGAAATGTTGCCCAGGCCAGTCTCGAACTCCTTGGCCTCCAGTGATCTTCCTGCCTCAACCTCCCAAGTAGCTGGGACTACAGGTGTGAGCCACTGTACCTGGCCTGTCCCTTAAATGTTCATGTTTTCTTGAGATTACATTTTAGTCCCCTCAGTTTCTCACTTTACTGGTTTTCCCTGAACGATCTCATTCACTTTTATGGGTAAAATTACCATTCCTATGATTAAGTTTAAACTGACTTAAATATGTTGCTATTACTCCTGAATTTCCTATCTTGTCAATGGTATATTGTCTATCCCACTTTCCAAGAAGGAAGAATCCACCTTAGAGTCTTCCTTCTCTCTCAACCACTTAGTCATTCAGTCAGTCCTACCATATTTAACTCCTGAATACTCTGTCACTCTATAAGATCAGGTTCTCGTCTCTGACCTGGACTGTCATCACTAATTGATCTCCCTGTTATCAATATTATCATGCTCCAATTTACCATACATCAGTTATTTTCATTTATAAAAGTCACATTTGGCCAGGCACAGTGGCTCAGGCCTGGGAAGCTGAGGTGAGAGGACTGCTTCAGGCCAGGAGTTCCAGACCAGCCTGGGGAAAATAGCAAGACATCTCTACAAAAAATAATTTAAAAAAATTAGCAGGGAATGGTAGTGCACACCTGTAGTCCTAGCTACTTGGAGGCTGAGGAGCGAGGATTGCTTGAGACAAGGAGTTCAAGGCTGCAGTGAGCTATGATGACACAACTACATTCTAGCCCAGGAAAAAGTGAGACCCTGTGTCTTAAAAAAAAAAAAATGCAAACTTCCTAGCTTGGCTTAAAAAACCTTGTCTAATCTAGCCTCAGCCTCTCTCTCCAGTCTCAATTCCCAATCTCTCTCATTAGAGATCAAAAACTGTGACGTCACTTTTCCTTGACCTTGCCATAAAACCATCACAGTACATTTGCTGATGCTTTCCCCAATATGGAATTCCCTTCCTCTCTTCTCACTGGCAAACCTTTAAGACACCATTAAAACATCACCTTCTCTTTAAAGCTTTACCTACATCTCTAGGTAATTATCCTCTTTCTCCAATGTTCCCAACTGTCCTTTTAACATATATACATTATTTCACTTGTCACAATGTTTTATTGCAGAATCTGTTTCCTATTAGATTGTGAGCATCTTGAGGGCATGGGCGCTGTGTCTTACTCATTTTTTATCATCCCCAGTGCCTGCTCTTATGTCTGACCCACACTAGGACCTCAATAAAAATTTGTTGAATAAATGACTCCAGACTCTAAGAAAAATAGAAGTGCACAGGGCAATAGGCTTTGTGAAGGGGTGGATTACCCAAATGGCATAAACATAACACCAAATTTTCATTTGGTGGGAACTGAATCTTTACTCCATGAGGAGAAGCGTTCCAGCTCATCATGTGACAGTGGTCACTCTCCACCACCACCCCCAACACCACGAGAAGCCACTTCTGAGGAAGAATTGAGTGGAGGAGATTCAAAGAGGTCTTTGCCGCTGCTCCAAATGGCAGTGGGTGATACGATTCTGCACGACTTTTGGGGAAAAAATCTACCCTGAGGCTGGAGACCCTGTAGAATGGGGGCTAGAAATATCTTCCCGGCTACGCATACTAGCCCTTCAAGACACAGCCCTCAACCCCACCGCGCAGCCCCTCCCTCGTCTACACCCAACAGCGAGGCTTCGATCCTGCTGCCCCGCCCCCTCTTTCTTCACACCCTCCGATATTTCATCCCACGGAACCCCTTCACAATTGTGGCCTTCTCGTCACCGGGACTTCAGGGCCATAAATCCTCTCGGTCCCGATCCCCGCCCCACTCTATGGCCCCTGACCCCCTCCTCCAGCCTGCTCTTACTGTCCAGATAATGTTCCAAATACATCCCGGCAGCCATCTTGAAGCAAAACAAAGCAACTTCCGATCCGCCCCGGAAGTGACTGAAACGCGACAGGAGCCGATTTTTGGGTGAAAACCTTTCCGCCCTCAAAAAGAGAACTTCCGCCCTTAGTAAACTACCCGCCAGGACACATCCGCCAGACCCTGAAACTTTTCCTTTTGCTGGGTAACTACGATCGCCGACCCTGAAACTTTTCCTTTGGCTGGGTAACTACGATCGCCCGTAGCGAGGCGGCGGTAGCCCGCTTCCGCCCTTACAGAGGCCCCAGAACGCGACCGGGGCACGTATTACGTCACTGGGGTCGCCATTTTGCATTCTCTAGCAAACTTTTTTCCCTCCAAATCGGGAATGTGTAGTAATGGGGAGAACAACTGTTTTTTTCAGGATTGTATCCGTAAATATCCCCTTTCAATAACCAGAAAATCCAACTTTTTTCTCTTTTTCAGAATATGAAGCTGATGATTAGCGCAGGTCGCAGCTGAAGCAGGACTTTCTCTAAGGCAGCTATAATAATTTCTTTGAAGTCGGGGAGGAGTATCGGACCTTGAGTGATTTAAACCCTCTGCATTTCTATTCACTCACACAAACACCATCTCCCTAACATTATAACTTTAGAGAGATTAATTTTTTATTAATTTCCTACTTACAAATGCAAAGAATTACAATGAAGCTGTAATTCTGCACAGCTTTTATCAGGCCTCCTGTCCTTTGCACTCAAATACACTTTGACTTATAAAATATTATCTCGGGGCTTGCCCTCTTGCCAGTAAGGGGGAAATCTCATGTTTTTGTTTCCCTTTTTGAATTTATACGTGATGCTAATATCACAATTCTGAAGGGATTGTGGCATGAAACAGTATCACAACTAGGCCAGTTAGATGTCAGCCATCACATTGGTCAGCTATAGTACAGTGAACTCTGCTTTTCATCGGAATGGAAAGCAATCAAGGGCAAGACAGACTGCCACAACACTAGGGAAATGGAAGTCAAAGCCCATAACCTAATAGTGGTGTAAGAAAGTATCTTGGAGATAGTTGCCACCCCTAACTTACACATCCTTCATAATAATTATCAATGCCACATGGCAGGTTTCTTAATATGAAGACAGATTTTTCAGCTACATATCTTAGACCAAATAGGTGATGAAGTGCAAGGTAAAACCCCAGGTTTTCTAGTGTGCAAGTGGTAAGATACAGCAATAAGATCTGGGAGACTTCACTCTAATTAAGAGTCATGCCCTTGAATAAGTAATTTAATCTCTATGCTTATTTCCTTTTCTGTAGGAGAATAACAGTAACTACCTCATAGAGTTGTTGCAAAGAGTGTATCCTTTAAAACAGTGGTCCTCAACCTTTTTGGCACCAGGGACTGGTTTCATGGAAAACAATTTTTCCAGGTGTGGTGGATGGTTTCGGGGTGATTCAAGTGCATTATATTTATTGTGCAGTCAAACCTCTCTGCTAATGATAATCTGCATTTGCAGCTGCTCCCCAGCCATAGCATCACCGCATTGGCTCCACCTCAGATCAGGCATTAGACTCTCATAAGAAGAACGCAACCTAGATCCCTGTCATGCGCAGTTTAGGGTTCAGGTTCCTCTGACAATCTAATGCAGCCGCTGATCTGACAGGAGGTGGAGCTTATGCGGTGATGTGAGCAATGGGCTGCGGCTGTAAATACAAATAAAGCTCCCTGCTCAACCTCCTATGTGGCCCAGTTCTTAATAGGCCACAGACCATACCTGTCTGTGCACTGGAGGTTGGGGACCACAGCTTTAAAAGAATGGATTCTAATACTGGTAATGAAGTTAGAGCTGTCAGGGCCTTTTAAACAGTTGGTTAGAGTGGGAGAAAAAAGCAGTAAATATTCAGGGAGCCAACAAGCATTGGCGTATTTGGTCATACATGATCAATTCATAGCTGTCACACTACATACTGAAACATGATCTCAGGTGCTCACACGAGATATCTAGGCCTAAATTCAGTGGGCATTACTTAACTATCCACATCCTATGTAAGGAGCACCTTTGCCCAGCAGTCCCAAGTGAACCACCAGTTCCCACACGTGGGACCTTGGTCACAACTTTTTCAGGGCCTAAAGCAAGGTTTTTAATTCTCAATAAGGTATCTTGGAAGTTATCTAGTCCAATCCCTTCATTTAACAGTTGAAGATGCATCGTGGCCAACATTTGTCGATGGTAGAGCCAGGGCTGAAGTCTGCATTTCCTGACCACATTCTTCTCCTCAGCTATTACAGCTGTCCTGCATCGCCAATCAATCCTTCCCCCTTAACTGGTCATGGTTTCCACCACTGGACACCTCTGGATAATGAACGTGTACATACACACCTTGCTGACTTAGCACAGGGCCCTTCCACTGATGCTTAGGAAGGAGTGTAGTTCCTTTCAAGAGGCCATGCTCCCGTTTGTTTCTACAGGAAACTTAGCTGTTTTGTTAACACATAACTGAAACCTTGCTCTCACATATTTAGGTAATGCAAGCCCCATGACAATGTTTGTAGAAATCCTCATAAACCAGGATTTCATTTAAGAGGTAATGAATTGTACCCTTCACGTGAAGGAATCACACATGGGAGGCTCATCGCACAAGCACTCATTTGTCACGCACACTCTGGAGTAAATCCTTAGTACTGACCTTGAACATCTCCCCCCAGTCTTTCCCCATGCTCACTCACATCAGTAGCTCCACTGCCTCTCATCCTTTTACATGAATTTATTTCTATACAATGTTCTAAAAACACCCCTTGGTTTGTACATAAGTTTTTTTCTTTTTTTCATTTTTAAATTGCTTTATAACAACTGGTTTCCTGATTTTTTTTTAAATTTCTTTTTCTCTGAAATCTGCCATGATTAAAAAAAAAAAAAGACAAAAAGAAATAAAAATGCCGTGGCCAGAGGACAGGGCGGAGGAAAAAAAGACAAAAATAAAATAAACAAAACATCAAATATGAAAATTCTCAGAGATAATGCATTTATAAACACAGAAATGGTTACAACAAAGATGGCCGTGATGAGTGGGTATATATATATATTTATATATATATATTTATATATAAATCCGTGTCCGGCATCTGACCGTGGCACCTAGGGAGCTAAGTCCAGTCCTGGTGTTTGCCCTGAACTCTCCCTTCTCTGCCACACCCCTTGTTTTGGGGTTTCACAGAGAACAAAGCTCCCACAGCTCCTTGGGGGTTGGGTTGGGGAGGCTGAGAGTATAGGACCTTGGCTGGCAGAGAAGGTGGACAGAGGCTCCAAGGAAAACCATAACCCACACTTCTAAGCCACGCTGACCACCTTGGGAATCTCTGGCCCCTTGGGGACCACATGTCAGCCCTTGCCCCCTTACAAATAAAAGGAGGTCTAATCCCTACCCAATTCTACCAGCAGTAGGCAGGAAGTGAATTGAGACCATGTAGAAGAATAAAATGGCTCTCGGGTTGGAGCACATTAGAAACCTCTGTTCTTTTGCAGGCAAGAATAGAACAGAAGGATGGTTGCATTTAGGGCTCCCTTTCTCTGTAATCTGGAAGGGCCAGCCTCTAGTCTTCTATCAGCCCAAACTTTGAGGATGTAGAGGCAAACTTTGAGGATGTAGGGTAAGTGTCCACACTGGACAAGTTTTTATGAGGTCATAGCAAATCCTTCCCTTGAGCACCAACCCCCAATTTTAAAAGCTTTGCTTGGGAGGGGAGGCTGCTGGATGACACCATCAGCTCAGGATTCTTTTGCCAATCAGGAGGGCTGAGGTTCCTTTGAAGAGGAGTTGAGAAGGATGGTATCCATGCCTTAGGCCCAAGGAAAAAGAGCCAAGGCTTGTCAAGGAAGAGGACTTTTCCCGCCAAGAGTTGGAGAAAGGATGGACCAGAACTTCTTTCTCCTTTTCCCAGTGGGTGGCAGCACGGATCTCTAAGAGCTGGCCAGGTGCTCCACCTGGATGGTGCTGGTGGTGACAGTGAGGCAGATGTCCTTATGATGCTCCGCTGTCTTATAGGGGGTCAGGTCAAAGGAACACTGGGGTGGAGGGTTGGGGTTGCTATCCCCACCCCCTCCACCCTGGGGGGCTGCCCCAGGAGACTGGAAGTGTGGTGGCTGCTGCTGCTGCTGCTGTTGCTGCTGCTGCTGCTGTGATGCCTGGGAGGCCTGGGCCTGGGCTTGGGCTTGGGCTTGGGCTTGGGCCTGAGCCTGGGCCTGAGCTTGAGCTTGAGCCTGGGCCACTGCTGCCGCTGCTGCTGCTGCCTGCACTTGTTGCTGGAGATCAGGAGGGTTGTGTTTGCGCATATGTTTCATAAGGTATGTTTCCTGAGGGAGATGGTAAAAAGAAGTTGAGGGATGAAAGGTAAGGAAAAGAGATTACTTGTAACTAGCAGCCTGGGTTCTAACTCTGCTGTAAGGACAGCAATGTTATACAGAGATATCCTGGAGCCAGGAGTAAGCACAACTCAAGTAGCACTTTCAGTGCTCACTACTAGGTAGAAAGGAAAAGGGGACCTTTAGAAGTCACTGTGAATATTCAACAGGCAAAGGGATAAGCTGCCATATTTCTCAAAGATCTCCGAATGGGACTTTACAATTTCTTCTGGAGTCTAATGGAAAACACCTAACTGCAATCTTGCTCCCCTCAAAATTTCAAGTGGCTTTATTTTGTGTTTAAGTAGAATGAAGAATCATTGTTTATCAATCTCTATAGGCTTAGGGACCATAAATTTCTCAGCTATGAGTCTAATTAATTTCTGAATCTTCACCGATTCTGGTAAGTTGGAATTAGGGGGCAGGGTATTCGCTGCAACAGATCTTTATCCAGAAAGATGGGGTAAAGTGGATTATAGTCCTATAGGACTACTAGGAAGGAAAGAGTAGAAACCGAGCACTCACCGACGTATATGCCCGACTACAGATAGTGCAGGTGTACACCTTGGCATGCTTCACCGTATGTGTAGATAGGTGCACCTCTAGTGAGGCTCCATCTGTGTATGCTCGATGACAGTTGTGGCACTTGAAGGGTTTATCTTTGTTGTGTTGCCGTCTGTGGGACTGAGAAAATTGGGAGAAACCAGGATGAGTGCATTGTACTCTGCCCACCTGCCCCCTTGACCTTTATGGAAAGCCCTGAGGTGTCAGGTTTCCCAACTTCTCTCTCCACCTGAAGGCAACAGAAGTTGCTTCGAATGGAACTTTAGAAGCTAGAGGCTAACGGAGGAAGTATACCTCACACAGCACATACCAAGATCCTGAAATTAGAATGACAGCTTATGGTCTCACCAGTCCAGCATTTTTTTTGTTTTGTTTTTTTGTTTTGCTATTTCCAGGTAGACAGTATAGTCCAGTGACTCTTAAAGTAAGGCATGGGCATCTCTAGGGAACACTAAGACCTTTTTAGGGGTCCCATGAGGTCAAAATTCTTTTCAAATAAGACAGTGTTTGCCATGGGTTTGAACTGCATGGGTTCACTTATACATGGATTTTCTTCTGCCTCTGCCACCTGAGACAGATAGACCAACTTCTCCCTCTTCCTCCTCCTCTTCAGCCTACTCAACGTGAAGACCTTTATGATGATCCTCTTCCATTTAATGAATAGTAAATATATTTTCTCCTTATGATTTTCTTTTTTTTTTTG
>VBSM01003218.1:491786-525201 GCA_008086735.1 Cheirogaleus medius | reverse complement strand
TAACATACAAAAAAAAAAACAGTGTTTGCCTTTTTCACTCTCATCCTCTCATGACTGCACATGATATATGATAATGCAATAAACCATACGCAGCAATGAGAATCTACTCTTCTTCTGTTAAGCCAGACTTTAAAGACGCTTGCAAAAATGTAATACAATGACACTCTTCTCATTAAGTTTTTTCTGGAGTGTTTTACAATATGTAACTTATGTTAACATGCAATGGGTTTCTTATTCTTTCTAAACAGATTACTAAATATTTTTCAGTTTCTCAGTTCCACAATATCTATGTAGATAGATATTACCCATATAAACAAAAGTTCTTTAGGTTCCTTAATCATTTTTTTATTGATTGTTTTTTATTTTTTTATTTTAGAGAGAAGGTCTCGCTTTGTTGCTCAGGCTAGAGTGCAGTGGCATCATCATCATAGCTCACTGCAACCTCAAACTCCTGGACTCAAGTGATCCTCCTGCCTCAGCCTCCCGTGTAGCTGGGACTATAGGCATATGCCACCACATCCAACTAATTTTTCTATTTTTGTAGAGATGGGGGTCTCGCTCTTGCTCAGGCTGGTCTTGAACTCTTGACCTCAAGCAAGCCTCCTGCCTCAACCTCCCAAAGTGCTAGGTTTACAGGGGTGAGCCACCATGCCAGGCCCCTTAATCATTTTTAAGAGTGCAGAGGAGTCCTGAAAAAGTCTGAGAATCACTATACTAGTCAAATGGCACCTTGATCAAGTCTCAGACTCAAACTCTTATGGGGAGGGTGGAACATTTACCTGCAGATTGGAGAGTTGGGTGAAGGCTTTCTCACAGCCTGGGTGTGCACATTTGTATGGTCTATCACCAGTGTGGATTCTGCATGGGATTAGAAGAGAAGAAAGGGAAATGATATCAGCAAGGCCACTTGGGGATTGGCTCCTTAACAAACTTCAAGGCCAATCCTGTCCTCCTAAGCAAGCACATCAGATGGGCCTCCAGGAGCCACCAGCCTTGGTTCCTCTCTGACATGGATCAGGTTATATTGCCTTATATCTGGTCACCACGTGCATCACTTAGCTCAAGCTAAGCCTCGTCTCTGCTGGGGAAGAAGGACTGAGGCCTTAGCACCCAAGGGACAAGCAATTCACAATTTGGCATACAAGCCAGCTCCTACAGTAATTATCCTAATCAACATTCAAAAGCATAAAGTAGACACAATGGCAAGGAAAAAGAAAAACATACTTCCTTCTTGGCCTCACCCTACAGCCAGAAACTATCCCTCAGCCTTGTGTATCACCTCCAGATAAAGTTATAGTATCACACAAAAGCAGAGTCACACTAATTGTGGGGAGTAGCAGTGATATTCATGGAAATGCACAGAAACTCCTAGGGGCTTTTTCCAGTCTAGTCCCCTAATAGCAGGAAATGCCTAGTACCAATTTGAACTCTTCCTGCAACACTACAGGGCCCTTTGCTAAGATGGGCCAAGGACTTCAGGGTGCACTGACACCTGCTCCTCATCAGGGAGTTCAGAACCATCTCTGTGACTAGGTGGTTTTCTGGATCCCTGGTATAAAATCCTGAAAACATCACAGGACATGTCTCTTCTTTGTGAAGAAAGCCTGACTCCTCCTCTTCTCAAAGCAAGATGTCTAATCACTTTACGCTGGGAATATCACATCCACAAGAAGCTGGGTGAGATGGCCTATGCCACCATGTCTGAACTCTAGTCCAACTTGAGATACCACATGAAGGAGATGATCACGCTTCTAGTTGGCAGGTTCACTTCCTCCCAGTCACTCCAGATTCACAAGATGAACAGTGGGCATCCTTATGAAGTGTGAGCGTTTCATTTTGTTTGCTAGTTCTCTGTGAATATTTAGTACATGTTTTGTTTTGTTCTCCATTCCTGGCATCCCTTGGAACGTTGCTTGTTGCAGTGGGTGTCATCAGGCTGGTGCCCAGCTAATGTCTGATTATATCTCTTGTTCGTAATTGGTGAGCTAAGAGCTAGAGGTATGGTCTTCTCTTATAAAATGCCTCTGCTTTGGCATCAAGGAGAAAATCTTGCAAGATGTTTGCCTGGGTATCTTCAGGGAGGGAAATGAAGGAAAGAAAAGTTGTCTCTACTCCAGGTACATCTCTGCCTCCCATGGATCAGGGAATATCACAGTCATTTTATCTCCCTGACGTAGCTCTTGCCCCAGAAAGGCTTTCTTAGCATCCACTTGTGTCTCCAATGTTGTTGCTTGGTCTTCTTTCTCCCAGACGCCAGCCATGTTCTCCTCCAGCCAGGTCTCTCCCCCGCCCCCCGCATGCGGGTTGTTTTGTGTGTCCGGGGCGGGGGTGGGGAGGGCATGCCAGCGGGGCGGGGTCAGTAGCCCGCCACTCTCCCTTACCGTGTGTGCTGCTGGAGGTGGGAGAGCTGGCGGAAGGCCTTCTGGCAGTAGGAACAGTTGTAGGGCTTGGCCCCCGAGTGGATACGGAGGTGCTGGGCCAGGTAGGAGGTGTTGGCGAAGGTCTTGGAGCAGTGCGGGCACTTGTGGGGCTTGATGGTCTCCGTATGCATCTTGGAGTGAATCCTGCCGGAGAGGAGAGGAGGGAAGGGGGGAGGAGGGAGCAGTTCGACACCAGGGGCTCAGCTCTCTGCTGGGTGAAATGATGTTGCTTGAAGGATGAGAGAGCACCCCCTCCTCCCTCCTCCCAAACACACTCCAGCCTGGATAGGCTAATGAAGAGGATACCCAGATCTAGGTTGTTGTTGATCGTAAGTCGGTGGCTAGAATGGCAGTGAGATGATGAAGAGCTGCAACCCATGGCTCCTGGTGACCTTAGTCAGTCTCGTCAACCCTCTGCTTTTTCCTAAGGTTATGCACTCACCACAGATACCCTGCTTCCAAATAGTAATTTGAACAAAGACCAATATCGCCTGTTCCCCATGGACCTGAAGTTGAAAGCACACCTTGGCTCTGAACTGAAGCATATAGTAAAAGCAGGGCCTGCTCTGCAGAAGATTTCCAAACACAGACACAGAGAGAAACCACAAGAATTGTTCCAGACTTTGGGATTGAAGACCACAGTTTTTGAGGCCCTCCCAAATCGCTAGGATATACAATTAATTTCCACATACAATAATAGCAGAGAATTGAAGCTATCAAAGGGCAAAGGTGAAAGGGAAAAAACAATACATGTGGAGAGGGGAGTAGGTGCAAGCAACGTGGCCTTGGGGTTCACGGCCAGGTAGTGGGGTGAAACTGAGAGCAGCCTTACCGGGTGTGCTGCTGGAGGTGGGAGAGCTGGCGGAAGGATTTCTCACAGAAGTTACAACTGTAGGGCTTAGCCCCTGAGTGTATACGGATGTGCTGGGCCAGGTAGGAGCTGTTGGCGAAGGTCTTGGAACAATGTGGGCACTTGTGGGGCTTGGTCTCCGTGTGTGACTTGGAGTGGATCTGCATCTCCGACTTTGAGTAGAATGTCAGTGAGCACATCCGGCACCTGGGCCAAGTGAGGGCAGCAGTTAGAACCCTTCCCACCAAGAAGGCATGGCTGAACACGCTCCTCTACTTCTAAGAGAAGCCCACCCATCTGATATCTCTCCTATTCCAACTTGAGAGTAGGAGCTCTATTTTATTCATCTTTATAGCCTAAACTTCTACCACAATGCCCAGCACATTATAAATATTCAATAAATGTTTGCTGAATGACTAGACTCCCTAAGTATACAAAAACAAGAATTCAACCAGGTAAGGAAGAAAAATTTTGTGGGCTCTGGGCAGATGTAATTTTCACTGGGCCAGGAATATCAGTTAACTTCTGTTTTCCTTCTGCCTCTGACTTGATTTCAAACTGTCAAAGAACTCCTTTCCCTAATTTTCCCACATATAAAGTACATCCCTTGGCATTTCTCAAGCCCCATAGATCAGTGGTCCCCAACCTTTTTGGCACCAGGGACAGGAAAACAATTTTTCCATGGACCGTTGGGGGGTAGGAGCAGGAGGTGGAGCCCAGGCAGTGATGGGAGCAATGGAGAGCAGATGTAAATACAGATGAAACTTCACTGACAGTGAGGAACTGACTAGTTTCTCTCCTGTCTCCACAGATAATTTTCTTCCTCAGATTTTCCCCTACTACCTTTTTGTTTTTGTTTTTTATTAGCCGGTCAAACTTAGCAGTGGGGCGTTATATATCAGCTTTAGTGACACTAATGTTAATAAGTTCTGATAACCCACTACCATGGTACCAGGCACTACTTCCTTTTTGGCAGTGATTCCCAGAGGTATGGGTGCGGGGAAGTACCAGAATTATTTGGAGGGGCTTTTCCAA
Source organism: Cheirogaleus medius (assembly GCA_008086735.1). NCBI lineage: Eukaryota > Metazoa > Chordata > Mammalia > Primates > Cheirogaleidae > Cheirogaleus > Cheirogaleus medius. Next base: position 520,896 of record VBSM01003218.1, on the reverse strand, counting down.
ACCATAATGTCTGGCCTCCACACCCCACTCCACCCCCTGACTCCTTGGCAATCAAGTGAGAACCACTTTTGCAATGAGCCAAGGTAACTGTTGGTCGTGGGTAGTATCCCTCAAGTATTTGAGAGAAAAAGGTTTGCAAAACACCTTTCCACTCTCCTAGCACATGGAGCCAATGTCAGCACCCTGGGTTGACATCAATAGCATCTGAATGTACTTTCATCACCTGAGTTGGTAATGGAAATCCTTCCAGCTCTGACACTGTTCTACATATCAAAGAAGGAAGCCTCTGTGCAAGTTAAACCACAACTATTCGGACTTTACTGGGTAAAAGCTACCTGTATCTAAGCTGGAACCCTGCCATTTTCATAAACAACTCACCAGTGCACAATGTGCGCCAGTAGGAAGGGCAATGGGCTGGAAGCCAGGCTACTAGGGCAAGTCTCTCTTCTTTGGGTTCTCCCTATCTTTGTAAGAGGGGCTTAGGATGATGTGGGGTGATTGTTGATGCACTTTTTTCATCTTGGGAGAATTTATTAGAGAATAACTTGAGATAAAGACTAAAAAGAACACTGAGTTCCTGAGAGAAAACATTATCATTGTTTGTTGGAGTATGGTCCCTATATTAATGCTTTTACTAAAATTCCAATCATTAACAATTTCCATTTCTCTAGTCACTTGGTAACTCTGAAGTTATCCATCCCTGGATGTTGTCTGAGATACCTAATCACTGCACAAGAGAAGGGAAGTTCTGTTTATAGTTAGACATAGCCAATGGGAGTCTGGACACCGGGCTCTACTCAGAGTTCAGTTATAGGCTTGCTCATTAATCTAGACCTCAATTTTCTGGTCTGTAAAATGGAGAGATGAATTTTTGCCCCTAGAAAGGCCAGCAAACACGCAGGACAGTCAAAGGTAAGCCAAGTGTTCTCTAGTAGTAACACTGTATTAATGTTAACAGCCTCAGTGCTAATGGATGAGCTCATGCTACTAAATGTTTCACTAAGACTGAGGTTACAAACCGGACACATTGTCACTCTAAAGAAAAACTGTATTAAGTTGCAAACTAATCTCTTTTGGTTGCTAAAACTTCTCAGATTGGTAGAACAACATGTTTATTTTAACACAAATAAAATCTCAGTTTGTGTGTTAGAGTGTTAAACACATAACTGTGCCCTTAACATAAAAGTTAATTATAAAAAAGAAAACCCTCTTCATCAATGTTTCCAACTAGATAAGAATACACAAAACTTAAATCCATTGATAATGAGCTGACAATAGAATGAGCTGTCTCAAAAGACAGTATAATAATGATGGGCCAGGTACAGTGGCTCATGCCTATAATCCCAGCACTTTGGGAAGTCAAGGTGGGAGGATCACTTGAGGCCAGGAGTTAGAGACCAGCCTGGGCAACATAGGCTAGGAGTTAGAGACCAGCTTGGGCAATATAGCGAGACCCTAACTCTAACACACACAAAAAGATAGTATAATAATAATAACAGTTGCCATTTGTTATTGTGCCTGACAGTGCCAGGCTCTTGGTTAGGCACTTTAAACACATTTTTTCTACTCCTTGCAACAACCTGGCAAGTATTATCCCTGTTTTATAGGAAGGAACACAAAGGCTCAGAAAGTAATTTGCCAAGGGCCAGTTATTCACTATGAACCCATAATGCTAATCTACTTTAAAATTCCTGACACTGGAGGTATTCAAGCAGAGAATGGACAATCACCTGCCAGGTGAAGGGACTGATGTAGGTGACCATTAAAGTACTTCCAACTTGAAAATCCTATGAAGCCAAATAAGTAAAAGTCCTCTAATGCAACATGTTGGGTGGTTGAGAAGAAATTTAATTTAAGGGAATTGTGGCAGTGGGCAGTTAGTAGGGGATAGAAAAGTCAACACCCCATATTACAGGTGCATTACTACAGGGGGCACCACTCACATCCAACACAATGAGAATGGTACCCCTTGGAAGCATGCAGTGCAATAGCCTTGATTACAATGACCACTTTGAATTATTGATCCACTGTTTTCCTAAGATGTTCAAAACAATTTCAAATACTCTGATTTTTCCTCAAAACATTTCCAAAGGATAGGTGAGGGTGTGACTGGTCATCCCATTTTATAGATGGGAACAAAGAGTTAAGAGATAAGTTGATTTGCCCAGAGTAACAGAACCCAATTCCCCCAATACCCAGTTCAAATTCTATTGCCCACTGTAATGGATATTATTGACCCACACACGCATCAAAATAGGGATTCACTGTGATTAAAAAGATTCTTTTCGAACTTCAGAGTTCTGAGTTTCTGAAGAAATTCTGTTCACCTAGAATATAACCAGTCACCCTTAAATTTCAGAGTTCTCTTTAGTTACCTGGGTAAAGGGTCTTTCAAGAATTCGAAAACACTGAGGGTGTGCCAAGTCCTATTGGGCTTTCTTCTAAATGTATATTCACATTTCTTTTAACATACACAGTTTGGGAAGTCCAGAGATAAGCTTTAATGTGGGTCCAAAACACAAACAAGTACAGAAACTTGGCAGAATGAGAGAACCCTGACCCACCAGAAGGGCTCCACGGGGTGACAGAGGATACTCCTACTACTAGAGCAACAAATTTTATATAGATGTATCTCCGTGTCACAATGATCTCACTTTAAACAAACATATAAAAATCCAGATTTCCACAAAATCAATTTTAAAGGGATTTTCATTTTATGAAATGATATATAAAAGAATGTCTTTAAATGAATCAAACTTGTCAGATACCTTTATAATATGATATGATGTAAACATTTTCCAGGAACACTTTTATTGTATAAAGTGGGGTACACCTGTAATAATAAAGCTCCAATGAACTTTCAGATTATGAGCTGGAATTCTGCAGTGCTCAATACTTTCTGCATAGCAACACTCTCCTCATTTTCACTTATAAAGAAGGATCTAAATTCTCATGGCTACTCTCCCCAACAGAACTGTACAACACAAATACAAATAAATGCTAAATCATGACTATTTCTTATTTTTCTTTTCAAGTTCTCAACATTTCAAATCTTATCTGATATATACTCCCAACAAATGGGAGGCATAAACAGAATTCTCCCCATTTTACAGATGAGGAAACTGAGGCCCAGAGAGGGGAAAAGGACTTGCCCAGGGTCACACAGCAAGTTCGTGGTGGAGCCGGGAACTGAATCCATGAGCCCAAGGCTCTGTCCATTTCCTGTGCCGCAGTTCCCTTCGCTCCTAAAATGGGAACAACATTGCCCATCTCGGTACACTAAGGACAGACCCAGTCTCCCAGCCATGCACATCTGCCCCTGTCTGCATCAAAGCTGTAAGTGGTTATCCCACTCTGTATACTGGGACCAAACTCCCCAAACCCACTAGGGCACTTAACAGCTTTCAAAGGGATTAAAAGATGTTCAACTCTCAAAGGGCAAGAAGTTTATTTATGTTAATTATTTTTTTATAGTATCACATGCAAATATGCACATAATGCTTTTTGGTAATAGGCAACTTAGAGGAAGTAGAGGATCAAAATGACTTTCATGAAAGAGAAAGTGAGCAGTCATTCTGTAAGCATATATTCCAAAGGGGGAGGTATCCTATTCCTCCCACCTTCTTATATAGGCCCCTCCCATCATCCCAACCATGCAGGGTCAGGCAGGCTCAGTGCTCAAACATGGCCCAAGAACTGGTGGATGGCACACAGGTTAGGTTAGGTGCTTACCAGAAAGGTTTCTTGGAAAAATAGGAATGGAAAATGTAGAAAGTAAAAAGGAGCTGCAGACAGAGTCTCAAACCCAATCTAAAGCCTTATTACAAGAGAAAAACTCTGTCATGCAAAAATAAGTCAATGCTGATGACCCCCAAAATTAGGGTTAAAAAAGAGGAAGGGGTGCAGTGGGTCTGCATCCTGAGGGAAGAGGCACTGGAGGAGTGACAGCGGCGCTGCCTTGCTGCCCCACGACAGCACACCTGACATGCAAGTGCCTCTGAGGTGGGAAGCTGTCAAGAGTATAGCGCTCAGGGCAGGATACCAAGAGGGCAGGGGAGCTGAGACAGCAATCCTCACCCCATCCTGCCCCTGGCTCTGAGTCTTACCTGTAGGTCTTGCTGTCTTTTTGATGGTCATCGTCATCCTCAGGGGAGAGGACATAAGGGTCATTCATCTCAGGCAGCCCTGACTCCAGCATCCGCTTCTTCTTTCGACCCCGTGGGGGTTTAGGAGCCACACTACCACCTCCACCACCACCTCCGCCTCCTTCCTCTGTTAGGGTCGATGCTACCTTCTTAGAGAGGTCGGGGACCACCTGCAGGGCTTGTGAGCCAGGGGGAAGAGCTGAGACAATCATGGGAGCCGAAATGGGGAAGGTCTGAGCTGATGAGGCTGTGGTCACAAGAGAGCCTGAGGGGGACGTGATTACCAAACCTGGACCTAGGATTGGGAGAAAAAGGAGATGGTGTCATGTTGTTCAGTCCTGATCCTAATCCTATTTCATTTCATTCCGCGCCCCCAAGATCATCTAATTAACCCCTTACCACCACCCCGCAACCCAGACTATACAGGAAACCCAAACCCTATAAAAAAATAATGGTCTCCTAACCCCTGTCCCCACCCCCCTGGTAACAGTGAGATTTACCCCTTGATTGACTCCCTTCTCTTCTCCACCTCTGAGAACAGGAGACTCCTTGATTCAGAGAAGGAAAGAATGTCACCTCCTCAAAGGCAGGGACCGCATCTTCTACTTCTTTGTATCCCCCACAATGCCTAGCACATTGCTAGGCACACAGTAAGCACTTAATAAAAATTTGATTGAGTAATCAAACACATAACCCACTCCCCATGTTCTTGGAGCCCTCCAGCCTGGGGTACTGATCATGGAAGATCAACACCTCAGATTGGAGAAGTGCAGAGTTGCTCACCAGCAGTCATCAGTCCTGTAGATGGCACAGGGACCACTGTGATATTCTGGGTGACGGAAGCCTGGCTGTGTGGGGTCAGCTGGTCTGATTTGGATTCTGTGTCCATACTTATGCCTGAGGGCAAGGACACTGAGGCAGGCACTGTCAGCAAGGTGGGGTAGTGAGGTGGCGCCAGCCCACAGCCCTTCTCTGGCAACAGCTGATCCTTCATCTTGTTGATGAACATTGTATTCTCAATCTAAAACAAAAGGAAGCGGAAGGGGAGTGCCCTCTTTAGACTGAGAGAATCTAATTTTTTAAGTTCCTAAGCAATTTTCAGTGTCTGTCTTTCTCTATGGAGATCAACTTTGGGCTTTCAGAGAGAAGCCAAGACAGAAACACGATATAATTCTCAGTGATAGGGGACCCAGTGAAACACCATGTGGTTTCTCTTGCTTCAGTCTCCACAGTAATAGAACTTACTACTCAGTAATAGCACTTATTATTCAGAGTTGAAAAAATTAAACAATGAAGGACAGCAAAAAAGCAACACCACTTACCTGTCCTGAGACTGTGGGGATAGAAGGCCAGAAGTACGGGTTAGAATTGAAGTGAGATTCTTCCATTCTACCTGAAGAAAGAATGAGATCACATCACACTCAGGAATAAATCTGAAAAAGCTTAGCAATGGAGAAGGTGAGTTGAGTGCTTCCTTGTCTCCTCTTTGGCACCTGGTCACATGGCTGGGAACTGGCAGGTGAGACCTCAGTGTCCAGCACATTAGCCCCCTTGGTCAAAGCCATGTAGCCCTGTATCCCTAGTCAACACAGGCTAGCCTACTCAATGCTTGTGAAAGAACTTGTATGTATCTCATTTACCCACAGAATGTTCTCCATGCCCCAAAGAAAAAGAATCGGTATTACTTTCCTTTATTGACAAGAAGAGAAACTGAAGTCATGAGAGAGGAAGGCATGTGTCCAAGGTCACACGAAGCACATCACTGACAGGCTTGAAAATAGCTAGGGTACCTATCACTGCTCCTCTTTTCCCTCATCCTTCAAATTCATCTTCCTTGAAAAAATGTCAAGAGTTCTGATCAACATGTCTACAGTTCCATACAGCTTGAAATGGTTCCAGGCCACAATACAAAACACCCAAGGTAATTTAAAAAATGAAATCAGCAGGAATCAAAATCAAGATTTTTTTTGAGTACCAGCTGATATCTGGGGACCATGCCCCACTGATCCCATCAAGGTCTAAGAACATTCATGGTGCTGAATGGGGTACTACACACACTGGGCTGAGCAGTGAGAACCAAGGAATCACCAGTTTGAAAAAGAGTTCTGTCACATCTGTAATCCTAGCACTTTGGAAGGCTGAGGTGGACAGATCACTGGAGGCCAGGAGTTAGAGGTCAGCCTGAGCAAGAGTGAGACCCCATCTCTACAAAAAATAGAAAAATAAGCCGGGCATCATGGTTCACACCTGTAGCCCCAGCTACTCTGGAGGTTGGGAGCAGGATCGCTAGAGCCCAGGAGTTTGAAGCTGCAGTGAGCTGTGATGACACCACTGCACTCCAGCTCAGGCGACAGAGCAAGATTGTGTTTCAATAAACAAATGAAAAAAGAGTTCTGGTACCTACAGTTGTAGGCTAGATTTTCAAAGGGATTCAGAATAGGGATAATGGCGGACCAGAACACATACACAGTACTAGACTCTTGCTTTGTATTTCTCAAACACTATGCTTTCAAGAGCTCCAGTTCTTCTCTGTATGTGGATGATAATTAAACTTAAAACTTTGTGAGGAATGAATAAGAAGAAAAGTAATATCTCAGAATCATGTTGCCAAGACATAGATGGGTACAGAGTGCAGGCATCCCACCACTGACTGTCACACTCTGATCACTTCTCGTAGCAAGGTTTAACTGGCAGTATGTTGGTCAAGAGTAGCTTCCCAAAATCCTAGAGTAGGAAAGATCCAGCCCTGAAGAAGGCAAGTGAGGAGAGAGTATGAGACTGCTGCAACGGAGAAATGAGGAACAGCATGAAATAACATTATTACCATGCTGCTAATCTGAGACAAGAGCAACCAAGCTTCAGGTGGGGAAGACCTGTGACATATAGCCAACTGAGACTCACTGAGGATATGCTGGAGACAGATACCAGAGATAGGAAGAGGTAGAGGGTAGGCTGGGCACAGAAACTGGGTTTCGGGTAGTGACTAAGGAAATTAGGAAAGACCTTCAACAAAGGAGTCAAAATTGAAAATTGTTCTAAACATCTGTTCCTTATCCTTCTCTAGAAGGCTCATTACACTTTTTGCTCTACTAAACATCACCCTCATTTTTTATAAAACCTATAAAGGGAAGAACTAAATTTCAGCTTACTTTTTCTCAATAAGTAGCAAAAGAGTAGAATGCACCAAATCTGTGACTACAACAGCTTCACACAAATAAGGCTATTAAATGACTGAGGACCAAGCACAGGCAAATTCTGTTCCCTGAGTTATAAAACAGTCAAAATAACCAGTCTCTGACTGAGGACCAAGCACAGGCAAATTCTGTTCTGAGTTCTAAAACACAGTCAAACTAACCAGTCTCTGACATAGGTGCTAACTCGGTCCTTCTAGTCCTAGCTTTATAAAGTAGTCTCGGGTCACCCTCAAGCAACAGAATCAAGAAACAATCAGATCACAGTTTAAGGGGATCCAACCTTGCCAAGCTTTTTAGGAGGCAATGATCATATTTTCTTCATTTCTATCTTACAACTAACATAGGACCCATCACCCAAAAAGCAATTATATATTTAATGAATTGAACAACAGTGGACTCTATACGTATAGATTTTGAAAACCATGCTAGGGACTCAAACCTTAACTCACAACCCTTATCTGTCTAAACTTGTAGCTGAGAGAAATGAAACAGACAAGAGAGGTGATGGATAGTGGGAATGAAGTAGAATATTAGGCAAGAAAGTAAAAGAAAGGAAGGTCTGATACATAATATCCCCCTAAAGAATTAAGGAAATAAATGCATTATAGATGTGAAAACTTAGAAGGGAGGAACTGAGAATCTGAAAATTAGAACGTCCTCATATAGGATTTCTGTGAAAAAGGTCCCTTCCTCCCCACAAAAAGATTACATCCATTCATATTGTCCTACAAGTGGCTCAGGTGAAGCAGAGTTTCTGAGATACGGTATTCCTGTAAGTTTTTAAAAAGAGGGCATACAAAATGATGTGATGTGGTTGGGTGCAGTGGCTCATGCCTATAATCCCAGCACTTTGGGAGGCCAAGGCAGAAGGATCATTTGAGGCCAAGAGTTCAAGACCAGCCTAAGCAACATACTGAGACCCCACCTCTACAAAAAATAGAAAAATTAGCAAATGTAGTAGTGTGTGCTTGTAGTCCCAGCTACTCAGGAGACAGACGGAGGAGGACTGATTGAGCCCAGGAGTTTGAGATTGCAGTGAGCTATGATCACATTACTGCACTCTAGCCTGGGCAACAGAGCGAGACCTTGTCTTAAAAAAAAAAAATGTGATGGACAATATCACCATCATCACCATTAACATTTATTTAGTGTGACTGTGTTCAAGGTAATGTTCTAAGCACTTTGCAACTCTTATATCATTTACTCCCTGCAACAATTCTATGATAGACACTGTAACCCCTATTTTCAAATGAGAAAATTGGAGGCACAGAGTCAAACAGTAAATAGCGGAGCAGGGATCTGAACCCAGGCACCAAAGAGCAAATTAAGAAAAGAGCTTCTACAAAGGACCAAAACTAAAGTACACACTCTCTGATGTTGTGGCTTGATCCAGAAATTAAAATTTAGAATAATTCCAGGAATCAACTACACATTTTTCAGGCAGTTCTCAATAAATGTTTTCAATATGAAGTTTTTGAAAACAGCAAAATGACATGCAGTTCAGGTCATATTCTGTTCTCATCCTGTGAAACCTCACTTGGCTACCAAGATAAATGATTTTAGAATGATGGAGTCTGAATAAAGAGGCCAGAATTTCTAAGGGAAAACAAATAAAAGCCCCCTCCACTTACCTGGATACCCAGTCTATTGCTCTGCTTTGGTTCTTAAGAGAAGCTGATGGTCAGAACCACAGCTGGTCCTGGGTCAAGACAATATATGTGTCTTACAGGCTTCTGATAAATAGGTCAGCCCAAAAAGGGGCACATAGAGAGTACTGCTTATCCAGCTATAAGGCAATATTTACCTCCAAAATGACACCTGAGAAATGCTATGCCACTGTTCTACTAATGATGCTGACTTTGTAAATGGTGCCCCCTGGAGTTGTGTAACAAGGTGCCCTGGTACCAGATCACTCAAATACCTGTTTACTGTCCACTCACCACTTCATCTTTCAAGGAGGAAATTTCACCGAGCTATCCAAACATCCAAGGAAGCACATATCAACATTCTGTTGACCCCGAAAAAGCCCATTACTATTATAGGGAAAACTCATCTCTACATAGAGAGTACCAGTTTTGATGATTATGACAATACATTTAAAAGAAAAGAAAAGAAAAAAAAGAGTTGGTTTCCCCTAGACTGGGAAGGAAGAGGAAGACTTCTATTATAGCCCTAAAGGACAGAAAACAAAAAACATAATAGATGGAGAGAAGATAGGCAGGTTGAAAATCTGGGTTCTAACTTCAACTTTACTACTACAGCAAGCCTCAAGTATTGTGTTAAGAAGAGAGGTTTACTATAATTAAATTGGACAGTACTTTTCTTTCAAGAGGTTCAAGGAACAACATATTCCTTCTCTAGTTTCAAATGAAATCTCAGAAGCATCAAAGAGGTGAAGAAGAGAGACACTATTAAGTTACTGCCTTGAAACACATAGTAGGACTTGAACTCTTGCACCAAAGCTTTGTCCATCTGACCACATGCTTCCATAATGTTACTAACCAGCCAAGGATAAAAGTGTCATGGCCTGTGACATGTTGTTTTGGCAGATACAGTGAAGACCACTACCTTTTAACCAGAACTTACTAATTAATTTTACTGTTGCTTTTCAAGTAAAGCATAATTTTCTTTCCCCAAGAAAAGAGCACTCCCTAACACAACCAACCTTTAGAAAATCATGAAATACTCATACCCATCAAGTTAAGTAGCTAGAGAATGGACCTAGGAATCAAGACTTGTGGGTTCTAATTCTAGGTCCTACATCAGTGGAAGACTCTGAATAATTACTCTACGAGGTTTCTATTAATATTAGGATGGAAGAGGATGAACCCTTTATGGTAAGTTCGTAAGGCATATGGTGATGGAGGCTGCACAAAAAAGAGAAAAAATAAGATGTTCAAAGTCTTTCTGAAAGGAAGAGAGCTAGAGAAATACTTCCTTGTGATGAGGACTATTAGTGAAAATTACATTAAGACCACATAATTACAAAGGGACTACCCAAAAGTAATGGATCTATAGCCGCCAGCTTAGTAATCTACAAGAAGCATCAACAAGAAAAAGATGCAAAAAACAATAAACTTTCCACTACTGAAAGAACTTAGACACTCTATTGAGAGAAACAGTTCTAAAATGCACAAGTGCAGAAAGCTTGCAATATTAGCTAAGGACTTGAATGAAGAAACACAAAGAAACATTTTTTTCTCAATAAGGAAACAAAATCTCTTTCTCTCAGGTTCTGAAGACATTCAAGAAAGGCCATCCCAATAGGATTTGAGGCCCTCCTACTACTATCCATGAACTCTTCCAAGTTCAAAATAACTCAGAACAGGTTTACCTCAATTCTACTGGGAAAGACCATCATACTCTATAAAAACAGACCAAACAGGACCACTACTACCATGCAGCTGGCAATTTGGGCCAGCAGCTTCTACTTCGGGCATCACTTGATCATTGTCCCCTGTGGAAAAGACAATGTTGTGGTTCTTCCTTGCCCTGCCTGTTCTACTATAAATGATGGATTTGGAAAGAGTGAGGCCAAAAAAAAAAAAAAAAAAAATTAAATAAATAAAGCTGGAGGAAAAAGAACATGTACCTAATATTTAATCATCAACTTGGCTTAGAAACAAACCTAGGGGAATAAATATTATAAACCAGCCTGGAATTTGGTCCTTAAAAGATACCACTAAGGATCATAAGCTCTGAACTCAAAATGTTTTGGGTCCATACACTCTCATTTTCAGGCTACCTAAAATTCTATCGCCAACAAGCCTTATACTGTGAATTCTTCTAGAACTACTTCAGCACCTACTCCATACAGTTTTATTCACTTTAACCCAAACTATCCATGAAACAGTTTTTTTTTTTCCTCCTGAAAACTTCACTCTGCCACACCAAATTCAAATAACTGTGTGTCAGGGATTCTAGTCACTTAACAGATGCACATCAAACACTCCACTGGAATATTAAGGATAGGAACCCCACTCTAACACTCTAAACTCAGCTCTGCTTGTTCCTAATACAGGAAAGCAATTCCATAAGCTATGCCATGAAGACCATATTGGCAATTAGGGCCCATGTGTCCCCAGAGCAGAATAAATTTCTCTTTAGGATGCAATGCAACACTATTCAGTGGTTTCACTTTAGCATTTCACATGTCATTCCTGATGAGTGCTAGTGGGAATTGAAGGGTACAGTGCCAATTTTTTACAAATCAACTTCCTGAGTACCTTCAAGAGATAATAGGAAAAGGCTCATTTTTCTCCCACAGCAAACACCAATATTACAAATGCTATTACTTGAAGTACTCTGTCACACTTTCAAAAAAAACCCCATTTGATTGTGACCCCTTCTCCCCCAAAACCAGAAAAGCCATTAACCCAAAATCGTCTTACCCTCTCTCTCTCTTCCTCCTGTCGTCTTATTCTTTCTCCTTTCCAGGGCTCCTGAACTTTCTGTAAACAAATTGTCTAGGTTACAGGAGCCAGTAAGGGTGCAGCCACCAGAATGCTGTGGAGAGCCTCAGGAATTCTTTGACTGTCAGCAGTCACTCTGGAAGGCAGGCAGACCCCCAACCAACAATCCAAAGATGGAAGGATATAATAACAGGAGTCTAATGTCACCCTCTATGTGGATATAAGGGAAATAGATCCACTTCCCAGAAACTAAGATGAACTCTATCACCAGCCTTTGGGTTCCACTCCTAGGCTCAGACACTGGTTCTTCCTTCCCAGGCCACAGGTAACCAGAGGTCAGATAATAGAAGAGTTGGAAGAGAAAGAGGGTCTCTGCCCCTGAGGACTGGCTTCAGAAGGCAAAGCTGAGGGCTGAGGGGGATGCACAAGCCATTGTGTCAGGCACAGTGCCAGTTCAGGCCCGGCTACTTCCTCTAGCCTCCCCCCTACTTCTTAGAGGACTTCACCCCCTGCCTACCTAAGGCCTTGTGCCAAGAAGTACCTCCCTCAGCCTGCACAGTGGTCTATCTGGAGACCCCTGTTGTCCCCCCAAAACCTTCGCTCCCGAGACCGCCCCTGGTAGCCTTCTCCTGATGTCGCCCCCCACTCCTTCCTCAAAGACCCTTTCTTGGGACGTCCCTCCTTCCCCTCCAGGGAGCTGAACTCTGCCACCCACCAGACAGGCACCCGCCCCCTAAACCCCCCCATTCCTCCCCATCGCCCGCTCCTCCACAACCACTTCCGGTTCCGGGACGGACACACATACAGTCACACCGCGGACCCCCCTCCCCGCCCCCCCCCAAGGAAAAGGGGAGAGGGGAGGAGCAGGGAGCTTGGCGCGCGCCGGCTGCAGCGGGGCGAGACTCACCCGGCGGCGACGGCTGCGGCGGCGCCAGAGCCTGAGCCAGAGCGCGGGAGGGGCGGCGTTTGCTGGGAAAGGAGGGAGCCGAGTGGGGTGGGAGGACCAGAAGGGGACGAGGGAGGGGGGAGCGCAAGGCGGAGCGCGCGGGCACGCACTTCGGGCGCGAGACGAACCCACACGTTCACACGCACGGAATGCGCGCGCGACACCCGCAGGGCGGGGGCGCGAGGCAGTGGGTGGCCCCCTCCCTCCCCCTCCCCTAACACTCACCCGGAAGTGGTGCTGCAGCTCGTGCTCCGGAGAACCCCAATTCCTCCACGCCCCCCTCCCTCCCTCCCTCCCCCACAGGCTCAGAGGAGAGCTCTGCGGAGAGAAGGCGGGAGCGCCGGAAACGAAAAGGGGGGAGGGAGGGAAATAGCAATGTGGGGGGGCGGTAATGGAGAAAGAGGGGAGCGCAAAGGCCGAGTCACTTCCGGGAGTAGCTAGAACACCTCCGGCGCTGCTAGCGCTCCAGCATATTCAGGGCAGAAGTTACGACAAGTAGGGGCGGAAGTAGCTTCTGCGCGGGGACACAGTGAAACCCTCTGTGGATGTGACGCCATAGCGGAAGTGAAAGCGGGTTCTGTTAAGGGCAAAAGCTGATCTTTGAGAAGTGCGGCACCCGGCTTCCGGAAGGGACTTCTAGGGAGGGGGAGGGTGGAAACGCGACAATTTCATGAATTATGCATCACGGTACTAGGGGAGTTGTGGATGGTTAAAAGACCAGGGTCTCGTTCCCTTCCCTCTGGGTGGAATAGGCTGATGTAGGAAGTTGGGCCATTATTTTTTCTTACACTCTCAAGAATGTACCAATTCTTTGAAAATGCAGGAAAGGATAAGGATGGACCTCTTCCAGCCATCAAAATCCGACCCATCCTCCTTTCTGACCACACCCCTTACTCTAGCTTTGGTCTTGTTGCCCTTACCCATATCTCTATCCTCTTACCTGCTTTACTTTTAAATGTAGCACTCATCACTACCCGATACATTGTTTGCTGTTCGCCTCTTCCCACTAAAATATCGGCTCTATGAGGGCAATAACTTTGAATTGTTTGTTGCTGTATTCTCAGGTCCTGGCACTTAGTAAGCGGTCAGTAAACGTTTGTTGCATAAGTGAACTACAGTTGATTATGAACACCTAATATGAACTCTTTCAGGAAGCCTTCCCTGATTGTTCCAGCCTAAAATGGTCCCTTTGTCTGAATACCCACAGCATTTAATCTGTATCTTTTATTGCTATTTTAACTATTTAATACATGTGATTCTGCAGCAAGATTGTCAGCTCTTCAGGGAAGAAACTACACATGTTATCAATTCTTTGCTGAATACATGGTAGATGCTGAATAAATATGTATTGTTTTAGTAAATGAATGCTGTCACAAGCAGGCAACAAGCCTGCACCCTGACATGGCCACAATCCCTCTGGGCTCAGCTCTGTTTTGGCTAGAGCAGAATTGAGGTCCCTCGTATTAACAGTAATAGCCTCTTGCTGAGAAAGCAAAATAACCCTAACAAATAATTATAATGCCCATTTTATAGATAATGAAAATAAGACTCAGCAGGTTTAAGTGATTTTTCCCCCTAGGTTCCAGCAAGGAAGTGACAAAGGACACTTTTAAACATTTAAATATTTATGTTTAAATATAATGTTTAAATAGATGATGTATATCTTTGTTTGTAATTGTAGTTTGTATCTTTTCAAAAGTGTCTTTTGAAAAGATACCCTTTATCACATTGTTGGACTCCCCACTCAGTCTGTGTTAACTGAGTAGCAAGAGTTGGCAGGGCAAGGGTCTTAAGGGCTCAGATGTGACCAGACCTATTGCTGCATGGGTTAGAGATTACTGATTCCAGAAACCTTGCGTTTGGGAGCTGGTATGGAAAAGTGCGAGCCAAAGAGTAGCAATCACTCTAAGTCCTATTTCTCCTATTCTTTCCTATTTACACTAAATATCCACTTCCCAGGCCTCAGTGTCTCCAACTGTCAGCCCTATTGCTGCCCTTGCTGTAAGAAGCAAGTTTTAAGTGCTTTGAACTCTTTAGAGAAAAGCTTTTAGAGCAATAAATGTGGGGCGTAGGGGGAGGAGGGCTGTTAATTTTAGCTTGGGGTTCTCCAGCTGGCACACTGTTTCCATCTTGAATCACTTCCACACCCTGAGCTCTGCCTGGGAGATCCCTCCTCGTGGGGGCTTCCCCATTCCCTGGTTTGGTCTGAGCCACAATGGTAAACATTCCAGAAAAAAACGCTAAGAGAAGCCTAGTTGAGTCATTTGATGCACAGCCCAGGAGGCAAAGAAAGCATGATGATGAGAGACGCTGGTTCCAGTGGTGCCTGTGATGTGTGGCCTCGAAGAACCTTCCAATTCCCAAAAGGGCAGTATGGCTATTGTTTTGTTCTTGGTTAGTGACTCTGCAGTAGCCTTCTGAGGACCTCCCAAGGTCCCATGGTCTTTGTTTCAACTACAGGAGAGAGAAAAGTTAGGGTCTGTTCCCAAGGCCTCATGACTCTTCATGGTTAGCATGACATCATGGTTTAGTTTGGGATCATTCCTTTAGAACAATTCAGAAGACTAGGACAGTCTCCTTTCTCCTCCATCTTTCCTTGCCATCTGACTTGCCAAGGGGGGAAGGAGGGCATTTAGGGAGAGGGAACGGGTGAGGATTTCCAGTGTCTTGCTGGTGTATTTTAATTTATTTAAATTTAGAGAAACAGTGATCTAATCAGGCAATAATTAATTCCCTCTTCATTAGGGGCCTTCATGTGTGCCTTTTGCATATGGATGAGTCACAGGTCATGCTGTCCCTCTGAAGAGAGATCCTTGCTGAAGGTGAGGGCCCAGTGTGCTCCCCAGCACTGAGCTCCTGCCCCTTCTGTGCCAGAGCATCTTTCTCCCCACCCTCACCTGACAAGGACTAGAGTCCTGTGGGGAAAGAAAGGAAAGGTTAATGAAGCTTCCTCTCCCTCCCTCCTCATTGCCTCCAGTACATCCATCAGCACCTCCTCCTGTACCCACATTCAGATCCCTCCAGCCCCCTCTCCCATCAGCTGGTCAGCTGCCTGCTGGGATCTCTTCATGCCCCAGTGGGTTGACTCCTCAGAGTTCCCCTCACATCTCTGCTTTAAGTTGCTTCATCAATCCTTGGCCCTGCTCTGCTGCTTTCCTCTGTAGCAGTCTGTCCTTTTCTTAGGGAGTCTGACGCCCTGAACGCACACACTGCTGCCTGAGAAATACACTGCCTCCTCCTGACACTTACCATTATGTGCTGCATGGACTCTGCCCTCAGCTCACAGTAAAGCTCCTCAACACCTATAAGTACATACCTACTGACACATAGATATTCCTAGTCCTTGCTGCAAAGGTAAACACATGGAGGGATACACAGTCCAGGGCAGGCCAGGCTGCCCTCTTGCATACTACGCCAGCCTCCGATCCTCCCTGAGGCTACCCCATTTCCAGGGAGCAAGTGAGGCACAGATTGAGGTGGGGGAGATGGGACCTAGCTGGTTACTGTGGCAACAGAGCCTAGCAACAGCGGAGACGCTGATGTGTGGGCTTTCACAGGGCTGTCACAGGAGCCAAACCTAGAATTGGGGACTCAGAGGTGACTGATCCCAGCTGGGCAGCCTGCATTCCCTCCCCTAAACACACCCCTGATTCCACCCCCACAGCCCTGCAATGCCTCTCTCAGAGAGGGCAGACTGGGGAAAGCTAATGACTTAACCACAGGGCTTCTAGTGCTGCACAGCTTTTGGGGGGCAGCTGTAGGTGGGGGCAGGTTAGGGAGCAAGGCTGAAAATAAACCAAGCAGGGCAGCCTCTTTCCTGGGGCTCCTTCTCATCTTTTTTCCATTGCTCCATTTTTCTCATTCCTTTCTCCCTTCGCCCTCCATCTACCTTATCAGCTCTTTTTCCTTTTCCTGCTTGCTCCATTGCCTGTCCTTCTACATGATTTTCCCTTTTCTTCTGTCTCCTTTCTCACAGTCTCTCAGGGACAAGTGAGCCCTGGTTCCAGTTCCAGTCTCTCTCTTGCACCGGCTGCTCACTTCAGTCTCTCTCCTCTTCCCACCCTTCCATTTTGTACCAAGTCAAAGCCCTGGTCAGTCCCTAGCTCCAGGTCAGGGCAGGCCAGGTGACATCTGGGCTGGAGGGCTTCCCCACTTCATCCTTCTTTTCCTCCCTGCTGGCTGCCCATCCTATCCCTGTCTCCTCTCTACAGGGGTCACAAGGCAGAACCAGGGACTCAAGTATCTTGCAAAGGCTTTATTTGAAAATTTTGAAACTTACATCCCACAAGAATTCAAGATTATCACCACAAGAAGAAGAAAGAGATAATACAAAAATATATATCACAGCATAGGAGCCAGGTAAGAGGGGCAGAAGGAAGGTGGAAAAACTGGTGAGAAGTAGGGAAAAACCTGAGGAGCAGGAAAGGACAGGAGGCAAAAGGAGGGAGAGGAGAGGAGGAAGGAGGGAGGCAGGGAGGGACATGAGGGAGCCCAGGAAGGGAGGGGGTAGATTGGGAGGCAGAGCTCCCAATGGCCTTGAACCAGCTGGCTCCAGTCCCTAGCAGCCTAGGTGGAGTTAGGGAGGCCTTAAGGGAGGCTTGGAAGTGGAGGACTGGCTCAGGGGCTCTGAATGCTAGAGAGTGACACACACAGACAGTAGGACAGACAAAACAAAGGGGACTTAGGAGGAAGGGAAGGACAAGTGGGAGTCCCTTTCTCATTTAGTGCAGCAGGCGACTCCCCAAAACTCATCTCTCAGACAACAGGATTTAGCAGTGGAGTTGGGGAGAAGTTTGGGGTCTCATTATCCCTGTTCCCATGGGAGAGCCCTCAGGGTGATGCCGGCGCCCTTGGAGTGGGATGGGGGAGACAGGGAAACATGTGACATGGAATGGGATGGGACCGTGACAGATGAGGGCATGAGGAGCCCCCAGCTCACCTCCCACCCACCTTGGGGGCAGCATGCAGGGGCCACAGAAACTAGACCAGTGGATGTTCATGAGGGAGCGTGAGCACACCACACAACACCACGACATCGGGCCGGGAAATGCAGGTGAGAGGTGAAGTGTGTGAGGAACACTGACCACTGAGTGAGTGAGCTGAGCACGGAATGAGGAAGGGAGAGCGAAACGTGAAACAAAAGGGAGACGGTGAGAGAGCCACTGAGCAGAGAGATGTGGAAGTGGGGAGGGCGCAGACTGGCCATCCTGGAGCATGAGTGTGTGCAATGGCCTGTGAGGGTGGAGGTGAGTGTGCAAGGCTTTCATGTGAGTGTGCAAGGGTGGGGATGGGGGGCTGAAGTCACAAATATGTGAGGCCCCCACCTATAGGAGGGCGAGCAGGTAGGATTGCCTGAGGGGCCAGTGAGTGTTCCAGGGTGGTGTGCAAGGGCAGGGGCCAGGAACACCCTCGCCAGGCTCCCCACAGCTGCCCCACCCTCAGCGGGATGGGGGCTATGCCAGCCCCTTGGCCTCCTGCTTGGCAGCACCCCAACCTGGGGGGGGCGTCACAGATTCACCAGGGGAATCCTGAGAGGAAGAGGGAAAGGGCACAGTCAGGAACCAAGGGGCAGGCTAGAATCCAGGTGGAAGTCCAAGACAAAGAGGGGATGGAAGTTAGGAGGGCAGAGCTGGTGTTTAAAGGGCAGCAGAGAATAGGACGGAGATCCTGAGAGAGTGGGAGAAGGAAGGAACCCCCAGAAGAGCTGGTCCAGCCCTCTTGGGAGGGCCTGGGACCAGGCTGAGAAGAAGAGTTGGGGGCTGTGGGATGGCCAAACTGGCCTCCTCACCACCCACCCAGGGAGCACCCACCCAGGGAGCACCCACCCCAGCTCTGGGGACCTGTTGCCTTCCCACCTCATCCTCCCATCCCATTGTCCCTGCCCTCACCGGTTCAACTGGAAGGCTGGAGCCCCCTTGGGCTGGGGCATCCCAGGTCGGGGTCCCCCTCGGGGCTCCTCATGGTCAGGGGTGGGGGTAGGTGAGTCTCCGAAGGCCCCCAGCACAGTGACTCCGGCTGGGGACAGGTCTGTCAGCGGCTGCTGGCTCTCCTCCTGCCTCAGGGCACCTTGCTGACCTGAGGGCCTGCGCCGCTTCTGGCTTCGGTCCCAGCTGGGGCACCAGAAGGAAAGAGGTTCTCTCACACACTCAAGTAGCCGCCCCTTCTGGCATGTGGTGCTGGTCACCCCCAGGCTCCCCCAACATCCTACAGCAGACAAACTGGCCACTAACAGTTCCCTATACTAAATCTCCTGGGGCTATGTGCCCATAACACCACTTCCCCTACCCCTTGGGGGGTTCAGGAATCTAACCATCCTCCCAAGCTGATCCAGATCCACAGAATTAGTACCCGCTCCCCACCAACACATACAGTCCCCCCAAATCACCCCTCCCCCATGCATGCCCAGAAAAGCCATTTCTCTCCTCGGCAGGCACCTGCCAGGTTTAGTTTTAGTTCAAAGTCAGCTAATGACCTGGACACCTGAGTCTAATGATTCTCTCAGTTAAGTGTGAAGGACTGAGTGATCCATTATTAAATGTGTGCAAAGAAAGCTCCAGATTTTCTCCCTTCCCTATAGGCAGCTTTAAGAAGGGGCCCTGCAGACTGGATCAGTTTTCTGTCTTGGAGGAAATGGGGACAAGGGATGCCCGCCTGCCAAAGCCGCCAGTCCACATAAATAATTCCCCCCCCCTCACTTATCCTTGCATTTCTCTGCGAGAGGGAATCTGCCCGGATTTCTCACTGTCTTCCTCCACTCAAATCCTTACTATCTTTTCCAAGGTCTTATCTTCATCCACCATGTCCTATCCCCCCCCCGCCCCGACCCCACCCTGCTTCCAGCGTCCACTGCCAATGTTCAGCCCCCATCTGCCAGCATCCTCCTCCCCTTAGCTTACCAGAACTTGAAGATGATGCCAGTGGCCACAAGAACGATGATGATGGAGATGGTAATTGTAACGTACAGCTGGGGGTCCACACCTGATTGGGGTGGGGAGAAAGTTTTAGGGAGGCCTGAGGCGGTAGGAGCCAGGAGGGGGTCGGCTGTAGGTACAGGAGGAGGAGCTTTGCCACGTGAAGCCACAGTGCCCAACTCTTTCCGCTTCTCTGGAGCCTCCCTCTTCTCATCACCAGCATCTCCCAAAATTGTCAGCTCTTTTCCTCCACTCTCGCAAATGTGTTTCACCAAATCTTATATGTACATGTGATGAGCACGAGGCTCCAAGATCAGAGAGAACCTATCTCTCTGCATAGAAACTTCAGAGTGGAGATGTCCTCCTCTCTGCCCTGGCACAGCCCCAAACCACTGGCCCTGTCCCTCCATCAGCACTCCCTGGGCCAAGACGTTACCCTAATAGTCCCCTTCATCCATGGTGTTCTGCCTGAGAGTATTCTGCCTGAATACTCTCACTCTGTTTTAAGGTCCAGATCAAATGTCAATTCTTTCAAAGGTCCTGATTCCTAGGCAGAAGTAATCTCTCACTTCTCACTTTTCCTAAAAGCATGCTGTACATGCAGAGCATTTATTCCATTGACTCATCCCCAAGCATTTACATATCTGTCTTCTCCAGCAGACCTGAACTCCTCAAGGGCTCACACAGTGTCTCCATCTCCGTGTCCTGTGCCAGCACAGTGCCTGGCACATTTGTTGAAGGAGCTAACAGACAAGGCCTCTAATTCTGCCCCTGGAGTCTTCACCCAGCCTCCCCATCCCTCATATCCCTACCAGCCTCTCCCACTCACCTTCCCCACGGCCCCCGAACAGGAACGGCCGCAGGGTGGCAGGTGCTTCTCCAAGGATGAGGCCATCTCCGTCACCCCGCATAGAGTCTGAGTTGGGGTGTGGGGTAGCAAGCCCATGGGGGGCTGCAAAGCCATAGTCCAGAAATCCAGGATTGGCAGAGTTGGGGTCCCCCCCATCCTCTCGAGAAACCGTGGGACCCCACACAATAGCCCAGGGGTACTGCGAGGAGGGTGGGCCCTCCTCAAAGCCTGATGGGGTGGCAGGGGGTGCAGTGCCTGGCAGGACTTGCCGACGAGATCTTGGGACCCGAGGGGATCGGCTTGGTGGAGGTGCCCGCTCCCACACGCACACGTGACGTGGGGCTGAGGGGCCTCCCCGGGCACAGGGGGGGCGGGCTGGGGCTGGTGGGGTTCGAGGGGAGGAGGAGGAGCCCTGAGCCAGTGGTGGGAGGGGCAGCAACAGGAGTGGCCAGAGAGGGAGGAGGTGGGACAGCAGCAGAGCAGGCCTGCAAGAAGGGAAAGAAAGTGGGTGAGACACAGGCCCATGGTGGGCCCATGGTGGGGAGGGCAGGCTCACACCAGAAGTCCTGGCTGCCCTCCTCCAGGATTCTCTGTGAAAGCCCTCAGGAAGGCAGGCCTTGGATGGGTCTAGGAAGGAAATGGCCATGACCCCCCCAGGAAAGTGGTCTCCAAGCTCCCTCTGCTGGGCCAAACTTACCACATCCTTGACTCCACGTCAGAAGTCTTCCTCAGCTGTGACCCAGATTTTCAGCCTTTACTGGGGGAAAAAGGCGGTTGGTTGTCACACCCCAACCCTGCCCTATGTACTTCCCTGGCTCACTCATCCACCAACTCTACCCCATCTCCCCTCCCAGGCTGCCCAGCCGCCAGCCAGGCTGCTGCCACCCAGGATCCACTGCTTCTTAGCATCTTTCTCAGGAAAAACTCCCCAAGTGGTTTCCTGACCAGCCCCCCCCTCCCCCCCCCCCGCCTCCTCTACAACTTCACGGTCCGGTTACCTCCCCACCATAGGGGCTACTCTGGCTTCTCTGGCTTCCTTCCTTCTCACTTCCTCTACCCACAGCTCCAGGCTTTTCTTGGATCTTAATTTAGAGCCAAGAACCTTGTGATTCCTTGAGCACCTACTGCTAGGGAGGGAGTATGAAGGTAGGGGGAGGGAAAGGGAAGTCAATCTGAGTGAGTGTGTGTGTGTGTGTGTGTGTGTGTGCAGAAGACCCCACTTGCAGTGCCAGGCCTTTCTCTCCGGATTGGCCCCAGGAGCCTGCATCTTCAGGAGAAAGGGAGGAAGAGATGAAAGGACAGAAAGATAGAGACAGAGAAAGAGAGAGGTGGGTGGGAGAAAAACTACAGAATATAATTTCTGCTCTTAATGTTTAATCATCCAAAAGCATAGGTGCCCTCTGAAGGGAGGTGGAGTTGAGAAGAAGCCACCCCCTCAAATGTAGCTTTCCTGGGTAAAGAATGCTGGGAGAATCTGGATGGTTGGTTTTGAAAGAGGAAGGGTATGTTCTCAGAGCTGAGGGTGGCAGAGCCAGGGGGCCAGGCTTCCCAGAGGGAATGAGGAGATAACGCACTGTGTCCTCTGGAATCAGGGTCTAAACCCGTACATCCAATACTCCCAGAGTATGAGGAAGGCAGGGGAAGGGAATGGGGAAGTGGGCAGCAGGGAGAGATGGGAAGGGCCTGAAGGGCTGGGAGAGGGAAGGTTGGTTCAGAGGGCGGAGGAGGACGGTGAATAGGCAGCTGCCTGGAGCGCAAGGTGGGGAGAGCAGGCAGTCCTGGAAAAGAATGGCCCGGGAAGAGAGGAGAGAGGGGCACAGAAGGCCGCTGAGGAGGGAAAAGATAAGAGAAGAGGTCGGGGAGGAGAACTGAGAGGGTGAAGGGGTCACAGGTGCAGGGGGAGAAGGGCAAGGGGCAGGAGGAGAAGGAAAGAGAGGTCCAGGCAGGACGGCCAAAGAAGTGTAGAGAGTGGAAGGGGAGGGGAGAAAGGGGATGACGAGCAGGGATGGGGAGAAAGGAGATGAGAAAGGAGAGAACATAATAGCGAATACAAAATGAGAAGGGACAGGGGCTGGGGGCCAGAGAGCAGGGACGGCAAAGATGGAGGAGTTCGAAATTGTTTCTCGAAATGTAAAGGGCTATGGAGCTATGGAAAGAGATGGGGATGGGGGCATGGTGGGAAGAGGGGAGAGAGGAGGGAGGAGAGTTAGAGCGAACCAGTGAAGCGGAGAAGGGCTCCCAGGGACGTCTGTGACCAGCTGACTCCAGGACTCACTTGCCCCTCAGCCCAGCGTATCCCCTCACCTACGACCAGCGTCAACTCCAGCCCCTGGACCTCGCACCCTTTACCACCCCCTCCAGGAAGCCCGCAGTCCCCAGGCTGGCGCGCCACCCCCACCCTCTCCCTGCTCCTCACCGACCTGTTGTGCGCAGGAGACGAGCTGGGGGTGGGGCGGGAGCCTTGGCGTGGGGGAACCGGGCCCGACCGTCAGGGTTGCCCCCATCCCACAGGCCCGCGCTCCCCGGCGATAGCGGGGGGAAGCCGGGAAAAGGAGGTCGGCAAAGGGACTCTTAGGGAGGGAGCGCCGAGAGCGGAGAGGGGACCCGAGGCAGGAGGATGCTCGCCCCGCCCGCTGAGCCGAAGGCGGGATGGAGGCAGCCGCGGGGATGGAGACCGCTGCACCGGGAAGCAGGCTGGAGTCGGGACCGCGGACGGGTGGAGAGCACGCCGGGGAAGGAGTGCTTGGGGGCTGCAGCCCGGCGAGGGGCCGCGCCGGGAGGGGCGGGAGGCGAAGGGCGCGGAGTCGGGAAGGCCAGGGCCGGGCTCCCTCCGGGTGGGGGCGTGGGGGGTCCCTCTCTCACCTGCATGCCTGGCGCCGCGGCGCGACGACTGCGGGCGCTCAAGGCTGTGCGGGACTTGGGGGTCGCGGAAGCGGGCAGGGTGCGGGGCATGGTCGGCAGGTTTGGCCGGCAGCAGGGCGCTGGATCCGGTGGGGGGCGGGCGCCCGGGGCGCGGGGCGGCGGCGGCGGCGGGAGATGCTCTCGCCTCGGCTCAGCTCGGCTCGGCTCCGGCTGCGCTCGGCTCGGCTGAGCTCGGCGCGGCGGCTGGGACCGCTCGGTGTCCGCCTCCCCCCTCCCGCCTGTAGGCCACGCGCGGTTTAACCCTCCTGCTGCCGCGCTGCAGGAGTCGCGCCCAGCTCTGTCTCAGGTGGAGGGTTGGAGAGGGTAGCGAGGGGGCAGCGACCGCCCGGATACCCGGGTTCTGATGGCGAGCTTCCCCACCCCCTTCACCCCAGCTCCGGGAATACCCGTGGTCGCCCCAGTCAGTTTCTGAAATTCTGAGTCATCCAGTGCTCTGAGTCTACAACTCTGTCCTGTTTTCACCCCCCATCCCTACACAAACACCCGTGGAAAGTGCTCGAGGTCAAGGCTGCAGGCGAGGGGGCGAGAGGTGGAGGGAAGGATGAAGACCACGCACCATCATTGGATTATCCCAAGGGCTTGGTCCCTGATTCCACTCTGGCCTGCTATAATGCATTCTCCCTGAAGCAACCCAAACGACCTTTAAAATAAGTGGCTCAGGTCCCAATTACTGGGCTTTTCCAGCACTTGGAATATCCAAACTCCTTACTGTGACTTAGAAGGCCCTCTATGACCTGGTCCCTAGGTAGCTCTCTGATTTCCTTTCTTAGAGATTTCTATGCCTCAGCCACAGTGGGCCTGATCTATGTTCATAGGAGACAAGCTTAACCTGCCTTAGGGCCTTTGCACTTGCTGTTCCCTCTGTCTGGAATGCTTTTCCCTGACTTTTCACAATGACTGACTCTTTTCATTCCAATCTTGCTTAGACCCAATGTCTTCTGGGAGGCCTTCCTTGATCTCTTTATCAAAAGTAGCCTCCCCTGCCCCTATTCCTACCACCTCCCACCCCATCCCTCTCTATCACATTACCCTGTTTTTCTTCATTGCTCTTCTAGGACATTACACTCTCCTAGTTTCCCTTCAACCTCACTAGCTATTCTTTCTTAGTCTTCCTTGCCTGACCTCTAAATATTGGAGCCTCTTAGGGCTTAGTCCTTGGTTCCCCTCTCTTTTCACATTCTCTGTCCAGTGATCTCATCCAGTCCCAGGACTTAAATACTATGTAAATGTCAGTGAGTCCTAAATTTATATCCAGAGCACCAGACTCATTTATCCAGCAGCCTACTTGACATCTCCACTTGGGTGTCTAATAGCCATGCAAAGCTAATGCGACTAAAATAGATGTCTGAATCCCCCACCCCCAGTCATTTCTCTCCCAGTATTCCCCATTCTGGGAAATGACAACAACTAGTTCTTCAGGCTAAAAACCTAGGAAACATCCTCCCTTTCTTTCCCCCACCCCATACTGATTCCCTCCCTGTGTCTAATTCACAAACAGGTCCTATGGGCTCTGCATCCAAAATATATCCTGACACCATCTACTTCTCTCCACCTTTATTGCTATAGTCCTGGTCCAAGCCATCCTCTGTCATCCAGAATATCACAATAGCTTCTCAGCTGGTCCCTTATTTCCACCCTTTCCCTTCACAAACTAGTCTTCACAATATCAGTAATATTTTAAAAATCTAAATCATATCATGCTCTTCCCTGCTTAAAATGTTCAAATAGTTTTTCATTATAAGTTTTTCCTTGTAAGAAGAAGCCACCAACTTATATTCCCCTTCATACATAATGTTTCTGCCAGATCAGATTTCTTGCTGCACTAGAACATCAGAAATCCTTCTCTTAGCATCCCTGCACTTTTAATTCCCTCTTCCTGGAATGCTTTGCCACTCCTCCTCCCATTTCACTTGGTTGGTTCCTTCTTCTCTGCTCAAAATCTAAAGTGGCCCCCACTCTATTTCATCTCTATGTTTCATTATCTGTCCAACTCATACATTTCTGAATTGATCTTATATTTGTTTACTGTTTATTATCTGTCCCCCTCCTGCCCCCACATCCATTAGAGACCAAATGTCTCATTTGTCTTTTTCACCCTGGATCCCAGCTCCTACCGTAGTGTCTTAGCACATAGTAGAAGCTCAATATTTGCTTCTCAGTGAACTCCTGGGACCCCTGCCCACTCTGAGCTCTTTCTACTCTCTCCTCTGTTGTCCTCCGGACTTTCCTCTCTATCTGCCTGCCCTCCCTGATCTCTGCCCTGTGCTCAGTGCTTCAGGTTTTCTGCTGACATCCACACCCCTCCAGACTCTCCCCTTTTATCACTGCGTTATTACTATCATTAGCCTGGTGCTCCCGCCTCCCAGAAGGAAGCCTGCTGCTCTGACCAGCATCTGCAGCTGCTGCCCTCCTGCTTGCCTGTCCCTGACAGCCCTTCATTCGAGGTCAGAACAGCAGTGTGTGAGCCGTCCTCCTGGTGTCTCCCAGTGGCAGGGGAGAGACAGTGCACATTGGATATGAACCAGGCCATGGGAGGCAAGATGGGCCATTTGTGCCATATCATGGGCCCCGAGAGCCCCAGTGCATCCTGAGGATATGCTGTAAATGGGCTCATTGTGAGGCTGGTGTGAATCGAATTTATCAAGTGAATATTCACTATTAGTGTAGTGTAAGTGCCTTTTACATGAAGGACTTTGGGTCAATATCAGTTGTTTCTATTATTCTTAATTCATTCATTCTTTCAGCGAATATTTTTGGAACATCTACTTCGTGTTGGGTGCTGTGCCACAGCTGGGGATACAGGGAAGAGCAAGTCACCACTGTCTTCATGGAGCTTACCATCTAGCGAGGGGGACAATAAAATATAAAGTGATAAATGTGTCTTGAGGTGAATTTGAGGACCTTCCCACACTCCAGACCCTATAAATTCTCACCTTGTTTCTGGCTGTGCTGGTATCTCTATCACTATCTCTGGGCTCATTTAGGGTTCCCAGAATTTATCAGGGTAAATTTCAGTCTGTTTTCTGCCCAGTATCTTTCTGAACTGTACGTTCTCTCAGCTGCTGATCTTGCTTGCTGCTTTTTTTTTCTTGAGACAGGATGCAGTGGCAGAATCATAGCTCACCACAGCCTTGAACTCCTGGCCTCAAGCGATCCTCCTGCCTTGGCCTCCCATAGTGCTGGGATTCTGAGAAAATAGAAGCATACAGAAGAAAACTTCCTCACTCACACCCCCACATCCCAGCCCCATTGCTGCTCCTGTGAGGGATCTCAGACCTTGTCACCAACCCCAAAGTCAGTCGTCACTTCAGCATCTGTCCCTCCCTATCCTGCAACAGCACTCTCCTCCTGTCTGCTTGATCATTATCAGCAACGTGCAAGCATGCTGTCATTTCTCCCAGCCTAAAACAGGTCCTTCTCAGCTGTGTGTTTGCCCCCAGCCTCTGCCCTTCTCTGCTCCCCTTATAGCAAAGCTTTCTCAGAAGATGGTCTCTATTCACTGTCTCCTCCGCTTCTCCTCCCATTCCTTCTCTTCTCTTTCATCAACTTAAATCTAACTCTTTAATTTTTGTGATTCACCATTTTGAATTGGTAATACATTCATATGCTCAAAACAATGCTTTAAATATGCTAGAAAGATCTCAAGTGAAAGTTCTCATTCTTACCCCTGTCCTTCATCATTCCATTCCGATCCCTGCCCCCAATGTGACTCATTTCTGTATTCTTCTAGAACTTCCTTATTATGTATATACAAGCAAATAGCAATATAAATTCTTATTTCCCTATGTATTTTACATAAAATTTGCATATCATATACACTTTCTTTCTTTGTCTTTCCTGTTTTACTTAACAATGGATCTTTGAGATCTTCCCATGTCAATGACTAGAGAGCATCCTGTCCTTTCCCCCAGCTGTGCAGTATTCTATTGTATGGATGTACTGCCGGTCTCCCTTGAGCCCATTCCCATGAGGCTTCTGCCCAAACTACCCTACTGAAACTCCTGTTAAGGTTACCTGCAACCTCTTTGTTTCCAAATCCAAAGGTCAATTATCAGTGTCATTTTACTTGGTGATCAGCAGCCTTTCATACAGCTGATCATGTTCCCTTCTAGAAACACTGTCTTTCCCTGACTTTTAAGACACTACACTGTCCTGGTTTCCTCCTATCACACTGGCTTCTCCTCAGTCTCCTTTGCTAGTTCCTCTTGGGCTCCCCGACAGCTATGTCTCAATCTCTCCTCTATCTGGTCACTCCCCACGGGATCTCCTTCAGTTTCTGGGCTTTAAAGATCATTCTTTCAGGATGAGTGCAGTGGCTCACTCTTATAATCCCCGCAATTTGGAAGGCAGGAGGATCACTTGAGGCCAGGAGTTCAACACCAGCCTGGGCAACATAGTGAGACCCCTTCTCTACAAAAAAAATTTTTTTAATTAGCCCATTGCAGTGGCGCACACTGGTAGTCCCAGCTACTCAAGAGGCTGAGTTGGGAGGATCACCTGAGCCCAGGAGTTTGAGGCTGCAGTGAGCTATGATCTGCAGCACTGATCAGCTATGATCCGCTGCATTCCAGCCTGGGCAGCAGAGCACAGAGCAAGACCCTGTTTCTAAAACAAAAATTAAAATTAAAAAAATCACTTTTTTCTGATGACTCCCAAATTTTTATCTCCATCCCTGTCCCTTCCCTTCTTCCAGACTTGTCCACCCGACCACAAACCTGGTACTCCTTCAGTGCTTCCTCTCCTAATAAGTGGCATCTCCAGTCTTCCAACTGATCAGGGCAAAAACCTTGAAGTCATTCTTTTTTTCTTTTTAATTTCTCTATGACTGGCTAGTATTTTCATTTGCTGTATTTAACTTTATTTTATATACATGCATATATAAACAAAATATTTTTATTGCTGTAAAATACACATAACAAAATTTTAACTGATTTTAAGTATATGGTTCAGTGATGCTAAATACATTCACTCTAGCCCAGATGACTAAAATAAATAAATACATAGAATAAACAAATAAATTAATAATGTACAACTGTCACTATCATTTATCTCCGTAACTCTTTTCATCTTGTTAAACTGAAACTCTGTGCTTATTAAATAGTAAACCCCCAGTCCTCTATCCCCTGCCAACCCCACCCTACTATCTGTTTCTATGACTTTGACTACTCTAAGTACCTCATATATTTACCATTTGATATACAAGATACAATATATATGTTAGTTATAAAGGAATTAATTCCAGTCTAAATCCTGTGGAACTTTACAAGTTGATTCTCAAATATAGTGAGGGCTAAGAAGTGGCAAGATACTCCTGAAAAAGAGTATATTGGCAAGGTGGTGATTGCTATAGGAGATAGCTAGCTTTGTTTTAAAGCTATAGAATTTAAGAAAGCCTATTATTGGTGCAAGTGCAATAAGAAAATAAAATTAAGCCTGTGAACCCACCACCCCACCCAAGGACTAGAAAGGGGGGTCCTCCCTCTTCCTCTGCCTCCTCCTTATAATCACCATGCCATCAATGTTTTAAATTATTCTGTTTATAAAATATAATTTTCTCACAAGTTAATATGACTCACTCACTATTATACTTCCAGGACTTATCCATACTGTTGCATGTAGCTGGAGTTCATACACTTCCACTGGAATATAATGCGCCACTGTGTGAATGCACCAAATATATCGTAATTTGTCTTTTCTGTTGATGGATTTATGAATTGTTTCCTTTTATTC
>VBSM01003218.1:429310-441865 GCA_008086735.1 Cheirogaleus medius | reverse complement strand
AAAAAAAAAAAGGAGAGGGACTGAACAATGTATGCCTCAGGAGATACAGCCCTGGCCCTGGCAAGGTTATGATCCAAGTGTGGCAAAGTGGAGGGCCATGAACAAAGACCTAGGCGAGAACAGCCTGCCTGGCCGTTGCTGCAGCTGTGGGAGCCAGGATCCCTGACTTCTCATTCCAGCCCTGCTGTTACAACCGTAGCCAATCTCCCTGAGCTTCAGTTTTCTCACCTGTCTAGTGAGATAATGATAGTAACCCACTAAAAGGGATTGTTGTGCATATCGGATAATGAAAAGGCTTTGGAAACGTGTGGTGTACTGGTCTGATTACCCATTAGTGAAGGAGGAAGCAGCCTGCTCTGGTCATGCTAATAATGATATTGAAGACCCTCGAACCCACCTGTGCCCTTCTCTGTCTGCCTCTCTTGGAGGGAGGATCCACCTGGGCCATGGTGATGGCCCTTTCAGCAGAGCACACATGGCCTCAGCAGTACCCTCAAGTCCAGCAGAGGGACAGAGACCTCTATCCCCAATGGTGTGGGTCCCTGTACTTTGGCCACAGACAGCTCTGCCAGGGGCCCTCGGTCCTGTACAGGAAGACAAAATCCTGAAAGCAAGTGGCAGAAAGCCTGCTGAACAGGAGGCATGTGCACATGGTGTCCCACTGGGCCTGTGTGCTGTGCACAAAGCGACACAGAGAGACAGATCATGAGGCTGAAGACCTGTCCTTGTGGAGACCAATGGCCAGGGGCTTAGGGACAGAGAATGGAGAGGGGACACCACCTTTGCTCTGTGCAGGGCCTTAGGGAAAGAGGGGCACCCTCTGAAACCTGCACAGTGAACCCTTTAAGGCAATCTGAGATTCTGAGCCTTAGGATGGTGGTGACTCTTGCCTTGTCACGGGTAGAAAAACAGTAGCACCAGAAAGAGGAAGCTCTGGCACTTGCTAGGGACAATCACACTGTCAAGTGAAGTCCTGAAGTCCCTTTAGAAGCCTCCAAAGCATCACTCCCACCCTCACCATGGGTTGGAGACAGCGGCTGAGGAGACTCCTCAGCTCCCCCCAGGACCGCCCTCTCCACAGCCTTAGTGAAGGCCCCCATGTTTTAGGAGGGCAGGGGTTTCCTGGAAAGTTCTGTGGGCGGCATTTTTCCTTTCTACTAGATAACATCCTATGCCCTTTGGGCTTATGAGAGTAGTCACTGAAGAGTCACTAGGGCCTGTGCAGGGACTTCCCCGTGCTCTTTCATGGAGGGGACAAGGAGCGGACAGAGGCAAAGTGAAGCACCACCTTGTTCCTCCACCCCCTAGAGAAGCGAAGAGCAAAGGCAGGAGGAAGAGGGGCATGAGGGCTGGTGCACACAACGTTTCTCTGTGGGATCTCTCCTGGGGTGACACTCTTGCTCCCAGCCCTCTTCCCGCAGACCCCCACTCCCCATCCAGCAGGATGACCTCCAGACCTTTTTCTATCCTCTAAAGGCCACTAGGAGCCTTGGTTAATTTGCTAGGTGACTCCAAGTTTATCTGTACACCAGCAATCCAGGCTGGGGTCCTGGTAGGGAAGGGGTGTCAGGTGCCGGGAGCTCAGGGAGCTTCAGCGAGTGGGTGGGTGCGTGGGTGGGGTCCTTGAGAAGGAAGGGGAGTATAGGAGTTATCTATTGCTGCATAACAAATCACCCCCAAATTAGTAATTTAATGGGGGAGGAGGGAAATTAGTAATTTTAAATAATAAATGTATTGTCTTACATGGTCAGGAATCCAGGAGCACAGCTTAGCTGAGTAGTTCGGGGACAGGCCTCTTAAAAGGTTGCTGCCAAGACATGGGCCAGGGCTGCAAGCATCTGAAGGCTGGGCTGGGGTGGAGGATCTGCCTCCAGGACAGCTCACTCAGCTCTGGCTGCTGGCCAAGGCCTTACCTCCTCCCAACATGGGGGCTGCACATCTTGCAGCCTGACTTGAAAGAAACGCCAAGAGAGGGGAGGGGCATCTCTGAGGATCTCCAGCCCTACCATGAGCCTGACAGCACCCCCCCATTGTTGGCTACTCAGAAGTTCCAGAGGCCAAATGAGGTCTAGGGCCTTGGCAAGTCAAGTGTGCCAGGCAAGAGGCCATACTGTGCCTTTGAGGCTTGTAGTGGCATTTGCCAGGGCTTCCCCACCCTGACCTGGTCTTCCCAGCTCCACAGGGCAGGGCAGGGGCTGTGTAGGCCCAGAAAGTTCCCTGACCCACCGCCCCTACCAGGCAGAGGTGCTGGGGTTCAGGCCTGAGCCCCTGCTGCTACCCTCCCATCAAAGGAAGCAAGCAAGGAGCTTAGGGTTCCCCGCACAGGCCGAGCCCAAGGTAGAGTTCTTCCTTTGAAGAGAATGGGGTTGGGTGGGGACAGGTTCTATCTGCTCTGCTCTGTGGCTGACAGTTTCTCCAAGGGGCTGCAGGTGTCAGCTGGCTGAGCTCAGGCTGGGCTCTGAAATGTGCCGACTCAAACCTCCCATGGGGTGGGGAAGCCCAGGGACCACCCTCTGAGAGTGACAGGAAGTGGTCCTGGAGCCAGGGAATATGTGTCTGGGGTAGAGATGGGTTCTGCCCTCCTGGACTCTGCTTCCCAGAGAACAGCCCCAGAGACCCCTCCCCAGTGCCCCACCCCAAGCCCTGCCCCCAGTCCCCTTGGCAGAGGGTGTCAGTGCAGCCAAAGTTGCTTCTGGTATGGAGGCCACCGCAAGGTTGCACCTGGGGCTTTCAACTTTCCTACAACACTGGCTGCCCTAGAATCACCTGGTCTCCAGCACTCTGCCAGGAGCCTCTGACGCTGGCTTCCCCCTGCGCCCCACCTCTTTTTCTCCCTGCTTGGCCTCCTACCCCTCCTCCTGCTCCTCCAGCCTAGAGACCCAGCATTCATGCAGCAAAAATAGCTCTCAACCAGGAACCAGCAGACCTCTGGAAACCCCATGGTCCATGCTTTCAGTCATGTGATGGGGCAGATGGCTTAATCTCAGTTTCTTCTGTAAAATGCCTACCAGAAAGATCTGGCATGTGCAAATGCATGTGCAAGTGCTCTGAAAATGCACAATCATCCTGTGGCTGTGAGGATCATGGGGGTGCTAAGCCTCCCAGCCCCTCCTTGCTGTGGGAGAAGACTCCTCTGAGCCATATCAATGGCCCTTCTTTTTGTTCCTTTCTTTTTTTTTTTTTTTTTTTTGAGACAGTCTCACTCTGTTGCCCAGGCTAGAGTGCCGTGGTGTCAGCCTAGCTCACAGCAACCTCAAACTCCTGGGCTCAAGCAATCCTCCTGCCTCAGCCTCCCCAGTAGCTGGGACTACAGGCACGCACCACCATGCCCGGCTAATTTTTTATATATTTTTAGTTGGCCAATTAATTTCTTTCTATTTTTAGTAGAGATGGGGTCTCACTCTTACTCAGGCTGGTTTCGAACTCCTGGCCTTGAGCAATCCGCCCGTCGATGGCCCTTCTTAATGCATAGGACAGGTAGTGCCACAGGTGTGACAATCCAGGCAATGAGGTCCAAGTGGGTAAATTCAAATCCCAGTTCCACCAGTTATGGTTACTCACTCTGTGACCTTTAGCAATTTTTAAAAACTCTTTGAACTTCCGTTTCCTCATCTGTATGGCCTGGAGAACACTACCTATGCCCTATCATTCTTGTGAGGATTAAATAAAAGACACAGCCACGTAGAGCACATGGCAATTCTAAATGGTCACTATAAACGTGCGCTCTTTCTCCCTCTTTTTCTTTTCCTATGTGGAAAGCCAGAGGGAGCACCAGGTTCTTGGGGCTGCTGACTCCCAGGGGCCCATCTCCACAGGCAGTCACAGGCCACAGCCCCAGGGAGCTGGGCGCCCCTCACAGTCCATCTGGTCTATAGGATGCAAACCGGTGGGCCTCAAGGTAGAGTCAGCCCTTGGCCCGCTTTGTTTGATCTACCCAATGTTAAACAAAATCATTGCCAACATTAAAATTAGGAAATATTACATAAATGTCTGGTTTTTCACCTTCTCTCAAAATTTTGGCACACCTGGCAACTCTGGGTTCCCATGCTGGTACAAGATCTACCGTCAGCTCAGCCGGAGCCGCCCTTATGGGATGTTGCTGTACTCACTAGCCTGCCTGGCCCGCACCCTGTCCTCCTGCTCACAGCCCACCTGCTTTTCTATCACATTACCTAGCAGGCTCCGGTCTAAATCTGTGCCCCTGTCCCCCTGCTCTAGTTCAAACCTCTTCATTCAAAAAGTATTCAGCAGCCAGGAACTGGGGAGAAGGAGGGATAAGGAGTTAGTGTTTCATGATACAGAGTTTCAGTGGGAGAAGATGAAAAACTTTCAGATGGTCGCACAACCATGTGAATGTGTTTAATCCCACAGAGAGCTGTACATTTAAAAATGGTTAGGCTGGGACAAGGTGGCTCAGGCCCCTCATCCCAGCACTCTGAGAGGCCTGGGCAGGCAGAATTGCTTGAGGCCAGGAGTTTGAGACCAGCCCAGGCAACATAGTGAGATCCCGTCCCTACAAAAACCAAAAATACTAGCCAGGCATGGTGGTGTGCATCTGTATACCCAACTACTCTGGAAGCTCAGGCGGGAGGATTGCTTGAGCCCAGGAGTTCAAGGTTACAGGGAGCTATGATCACGCCACTGTACTGCAGCTTGGGTGATAAGACCCTGTCTCTAAAAATAAATAAGCAAATAAAAATGGTTAAAATGATAAATTTTATGTTATGTATATTTTGTCACAATTTATTTAATATCAATAAAATTTAATATATATTTAAAAAGTATTCAACCAGCATTAAGGGTCTACCAGGGCCAAGGTGCTCTGCTAGGGTGCTGGGGGTACAGGGCTAAGTAGACAGATGGTCACAGCCCTAGCCTGTGAGCTAGACACTAGACAATGACTAACTTCATTACCATTGGACCAGTGCTACAAAGGAAGAAGTGCAGAGTACTGGGAGATCTTATCATGAGGGAAATTCACTTGACTGAGGAACCTGAGTAGCCTTCTCAGACTATCGGGGGAAAGTCACGCACTGGCAGATGGTAAAGCAACAAGATACAGATAGCCCCAATCCTGGGGTACAGTGGGGTGCTCCCCCACCCCTGAGCCAACCACCTCCAGACTTTCTTCCTTTGCTTGCTTGCTTTCGTTCTTTCTTTTCTTTCTTTCCTCTTTCTTTCTCTCTCTCTCTCTCTCTTCTCTAACCCCATCACAGATTATCAGACTTCTTTCATGTGAGCAATAACTTCCATCTTCCTTAAGCCTCTGTTTTTTGGGCTTTCTTTCCCTTGCAGCACAACCCCAGGCTTCCTAAAACACGCTTCTCCCCGTTGACAGAAGGCTCCCTTGTGATGAGGTCTCCTGGCACTGAGCATCTCCCTCTGTAGCACTTGTCCAGTTGCAATGAAATTATTCATAATCTAGTGTCTGTATCACAAGCTAGAGCAGTGACCATATCTGTCTCACTCAACCTCACATCCCTAGCACCTAGCAGGGTGCTGTGGGCTGGTGGGCAATTAACACTTGTTGAATATATGAATGAATGAATAAGTGAATGGAGAGGTCTGGACTAGAGCAGGGCTCCAAGTGCCTGCAGTAGCCTGCTTGGGACTGTACGTAAGAAAAGCAGGCTGGCTGTGAACAAGAGGGGGGATGTTTGCTTTCCAGCCCACAAGAAAAGAGGGGTTAGGGAAGAGCGCACAGCCTCCATTTAAGGAGCAACTCAGAGGTTGCACCTAACATTTACACTTACACTTACAACCATTAACCTAAATTGAGTCACTTGGACACATCCAGCCTCGAGGGAGGCTGGGAAGTATATCTTAAATCTGGGTAGCTATGAGCTCAGTAAAAAATTGAGGGTTCTATTACTCAGAAGGAGAAAATAGATTTTGGGGACAACTAAAGAAATAGCTAAGATCTTGACGAATGAACAAAAATCAACTAGATCAGTGGTTCTCAAAGCTAAGTGTGGCCTGCAGACTCTTGGGAGTCCCTGAGACCCTTTCAGGGGGTCTTCAAGGTCAAGCTATTTTCATAAAACAACAGTGTTTTTTGCCTTTGTAACTATGTTGACATTGCAATAATGTTGCAAGAGCCATCTGGGTAAAACTGCTGCCTTAGCACAAATGAAGGCAGTGGCGCCAAAATACACTATAGTCTTTGCATTCTTCACTGCCAGGTATTTGCAGTAATAAAAAGAAAAAAAAATTAATGCCAGTTTCACTTAAGAACGCCCCTGATGAAGCAGTAAATATTAATTTTATTAAATCTCAAATTTGAGTACAGTGTGTCATGAAATGAGAAGCAGCACACAGCACTTCGGCTGCAAATGAAGTGCAATGATTGTCTCAAATAGAAGCACTTGTGTTAATTGTTGGCGTTGGGGACTGAACTAGCTACTTTTTTCAGACTGGGGAATGGCATGCTCACATGTGCATCTTTAAATGATCACCCAGCTGCGGTGTGGAGGACGGCCCAGAGGAAGGCGGATGGAGAGCGGACCAGCAAGGAGGCAGGAGCCATAGCAGGCAAAAGATGATGTTGGCATCTTGGATTGGAATGGTGGCAGTGGTGCAGTGACCTCGATAGGTTTGGGAGCCATTTAGAGGTAACATCCACAGGAATTGGCAAATAAATACATAGGAGTGGCTGGGTGCAGGGGAAGTGAAAGGTTACACCCAGTTTACTTGGCTTGGGCAACGTGGTGGATGGTGAAGCCCTCACTGGGTGGGAAATGTGCAGAAGTAGTTTTGGAGGGTCGTCATATGAAGATGGTAAGTTAGGCGGGGACGTGTTGAGTCTGCCATGTCTAGTGAACATACAAGTGGAGATGTCCAGTGAGCAGACGGCTATCTATATCTGGAGCTCGTGCGAGATATAGGCTAGAGAAAAACATCTGAGGCTTGGCCAGGGACTGAGTTCTAGAGGAACAGAGTCTGGTTCATGACCACTCGCGTGTCTCAGGTGTCCTTGTAGGCCCTGGGTGCCCTGGAGGCACCCACGGAACAAAAACCCTCAGAGCCCCGGAGCACAGCACCGTTTGGGAGCTTACCACAGCTGCTCTCATGTCCCCAGCTGCCTCCCACTCCTTTCCCTGCAGCCCAGCCAGATCTGGCAGTATCACTGATGCAGTCTTTTTCCTGCCACCCAACAGTAGCAGTGACGCTCTGGGCTCCCGCCTGGTTCTACTTCACTTTTTCCCTTAACTTTGGCATTTTCACTTTGACATCTTCCCTGAGAGCCAGGGGGGTGGGGACCCCAGCCCCACATGGTGACGTTGGGGGCCGGCCCAGGCCTGGGGTGTGGAGGAGCCTCCCTTCGGGCTTCCTGTCTCTCTTCATTTAAGCACCTCTCTGCAGAAGTCACAAAGCCTTCTCCCCAGTGGGCTCCTGGTTGCAGAGTTCCAAGACCTCACATAGACACACCTGTGCAAGAAGCAGAGTGGAAGAAAGACAGGAGGTAAGACAGTCAGACTCGGCTTCATTCCTTTCCAGGAGCTGGGAAGGGAGGGAACGTGGCAGATGCGCGGGAATGTGCTGGACTCTCAGTTCTCTGCCCACAGCTCTGGCTGCCTTCTGTTGCATTTCTCTTGAAACTGGTCATAAACAGTAATCTCCTGCTGGAGCTGTGAGCTTCCAGAGGCCAGGGACAACACCGTACTCCTCTCTGCGTCCCCACCATGCACAGCTGGGTGCCCAGAACAGCGGGTGCTCCTCGGAGGAGTTTGGACCGGAATTGCAAGACCAGAAAGGGACAGGGACTGAAGAGTGTCCCCCAGGCTGAGAAAGGCAGTGGGAGGCAGCTCGTCATGGGGCAGTGGAGGACAGAAGACTGGAAGAGGGGAAAAGAGGAGAAAAAGAGGGAAGGAAGGGAGGGAACAAATTAGAAAGAATCAATAAATATTAAGGTGGGAGAAGATCCATTAAAAAAATGAAAAGAGAAAAAAGAGTAAAAGTGAGAAAAAGCAAGAGTAGAATCCATCTAGAGACAAATCTCCCAAAATCAATTTTCCTCATAATGCAATCACCAAAAATTCACACAAAAAATCATACCTGCAAGCATTTCATAAGCCACTTGATATCTGCAGCTTCTTTTAACTATCTTTTGCATTTATGTGTATTTTTAAATTTTTGTCTTCTTTGGTGCTTTTTTAGGATTTTTGAACAATATGTACAAAGGCACTTCTACTCCAGTTATCTTTAAAATGATGAATAAAGAGGGAGAGCTAAAATTCTCAGAAAGTGTTGACACTGAGCTCTTACCTATGAAATGCTGTAAAAGTGATAGATACATATTTTTAGGTAAATATATCATTAGAAAAATTGATTTTTTTTTTTTGAGACAGAGTGTCACTCTGTTGCCGGGGTGGTGTCAGCCTAACTCACAGCAACCTTAAACTCCTAGGTTCAAGCGATCCTCCTGCCTCAGCCTCCCGAGCAGCTGGGACTACAGGCATGCACCACCATGCCCGGCTAATTTTTTCTATATATTTTTAGTTGGCCAATTAATTTCTTTCTATTTTTTAGTAGAAACGGGGTCTTGCTCTTGCTCAGGCTGGTTTTGAACTCCTGGCCTTGAGCGATCCTCCCGCCTCGGCCTCCCAGAGTGCTAGGATTACAGGCGTGAGCCACCGCGCCCGGCCAAGAAAAACTGATTCTAAGAGAATTGATTTCAGGTGTCTCAGAAGGCCAGGCGAGTTAGAAGAGGATTTGCAGACCCTGCGGGGCTTGGTGGAGTGTGGGGGAGACGTAGGACTCCACGTCCCTCCCGATGGGAGGCCCTGTACAGTGCCAGCCTCCTGCCTCCACACCCTCAGTCCTTTCCCCACTCTGAAGATCTTGTGGCCTTGAAGCCATGCTGTCCCCCAGTGCCCTCGACTTTCCCTTCATAGACTTATTCTGGGGGAGAGGTCTCCTGGGGTACTGTCTGATCCCTCAAAATAGACAGGCTCCGTTCTTGAGAATTCGAAGGTTTCACTCTGAGTGTGATAGCTATTCCGGAATGTCCTGCTCTTGTGGGGCAAATTTTTAGGGGCGCAAGGCTGAGAGTAGGACCCGATGGGGGAGATCGCTGCTACTACTTCACGTTTTGAGAGAGAATTTCTTGTGCTGTGTCAGATTCTGTAGGCTGATACAAAATGGCCGCCCTCAACAGCAGATGAGCGCGCCGCTGAGGAGTGTTGGCGACACTCAGGAGATGATTTCCCCCTTCCATGTGAGGGCACTTATGTAGAAGTCTACCTCAAAGTAAAAATTCCCCCACCAACTGGTTCCAGGCAAAGTCTTGAAGCAGCCTGAGGCCCTGACCATAATGTCAGGGTGGCGTTGAGGGGAGTCGGGTAGGCCAAGGGTCTTGAACACTGTCGACACCCAATAAATGTTGAAATGAAATAACTTTGATGAGGGTGGGGGATCAGATACCTGGGTGCTGGAAGGGGGTAAATGGGTGGGGGTCGGTGTTCACAAGACTCCAAAGTTGAGCTCCGTTCTGCATCTTTGGGGGGATTAGGGAGGGACCGAGGGC
Source organism: Cheirogaleus medius (assembly GCA_008086735.1). Taxonomy (NCBI): domain Eukaryota; kingdom Metazoa; phylum Chordata; class Mammalia; order Primates; family Cheirogaleidae; genus Cheirogaleus; species Cheirogaleus medius. Next base: position 432,339 of record VBSM01003218.1, on the reverse strand, counting down.
ACAGCCACCCCCATGTGGGCGTCTGAGGCAAAGGAGAGGAGGTGGAGGTTGCAGCCACCGAACCACAAGGGTTCTTAGAGGGGTCATGGTCTCTAGGAAGTTCGTAGGAAGCCAGTCAGCAGTAGACGGGCGTGCTGGGGGGTGCACATCCCGCAGCCTGCTTGAGTGGGCTGCTTGGAGGCTATGGGGAGAAGATAAAAGTGCCTGTGGGACCACAGACTGTCGCTGTGGTGGGGCTGTGCCCTCTTCCTCTCCCCAGCCTCGCTCCTGTTCCATCCCTGGGGGCCAGGGCGAGAGCGGCAGGAACCTCAAGGGCTTTGAGAGAACATGTGCTGCGCAGTGCCAGTTTGCTCTCATCTCTTTCTCGTCTCTCTTTGTCTCTCGTTGGGCCTATTGCTCTGCGCATCTGTCTTGCCTCCCAGAATTTCTTCGTTTCTTTTCCACCCTGCACTTTGTGTATGATTGTGGAGTGTGCTCTTGTGTAGCTGTTGTTTTAAGGAGCTGCTCCTGGTCTGTCCCTCCCCCCCTCCCCTCCTCCCTGGGGGCCTCTGTGCCTTCTTGGGAAATCTGTCCATTTCCTTTTGTCCACAGTGTCCCTCCCACCCTGCAGCGTCTCCCTTACATTTTCCCTCAGCTGCAGGCCGAGCTCTGCGGGCTCCCTTCACATCAAAGCTTGTCCAAAGCCTGCGTTGCCGCCAGAGGCCAGGATGCCTGTGTACAGGCCAGAGGAGAGCTTAGTGGCAGCTGCAGCAGGGAAGGGTGAAGAAGGAGAAGAGGCACGGGTGTTCCAGGCACCCGGGAGAGGCAGCGTGGCCTCCTGGTGCATGAGGCAAAAAGGAAGAGAGACACAGACACGAGCAGCTGGAGGCTGGAGCACAAGCGTGGGGAAGCACAGATACAGAAACGCACAGAGATGAGCAGAGAGACAAGCAGAGGGTGGGGGAGAGAGGGAGGGAGGGAGGGAAGAAAAGGCGCCAGGATCTCCTCAAGGGACCAGCGAGCCCTCCCGTTTCTCAGTCCCTTGGGGTGATGGTGTACAGGATGGTACTGTACTGGGGCAGAGCACCTCTGGGGACGCTGAGGATGTGGGAACCAAAGGCCAGCTCTCTGGGGTGGCAGCGGAAGCCCAAAGCACCAAAGAAAGCAGCAGCTGGAAACCCACAGCCTCCTCCCCTAAGCTGCGCCCTGAGGTAAGATGGGCGGTGCGGGGAGCTGGAGGCAGGGAAGTGGCTCTCTGCACCGACTCAACACTCAACGACTCAACGTGGCCACCATATGGGGAAGTGTCAAGATGTCCCTAGCCTCTGCAGGCATCTCACCCGGGTGAGCTGAATCAGGATATCCCAGGGAAGGATTATCCTGTATGGAGACTTTGTCCTGTCTTCACTGCTCATCCAGTTCAGTCAATCTGGGATGGGGGACAGTGGGAGTCACCTTGAGTGGAAGTGGAAGGCTGCCCCTGCCCCACTCTTCTCAGCCAGCTTTCCCCTGAGTGCTTCCCATGCCCCAGGCTAACTTGTAAACAACCTCACTGTGACTAGGACTGGTCTCCCTCCTTCCTTTCCTGGAAACCCCCTTCCTGACCTCTTATGTTCCTACTTACCTGTTTAAACAATATCTATCAGCCAGGCACGATGGCTCACACCTATAATCCCAGCACTTTGTGAGGCCGAGGCAGGAAGACCACTTGAGGCCAGGAGTTTGAGCCCAGCCTGGGCAACATAGTGAGACCCTGTCTCTACAAAAAATAGAAAGATTGCCAAGTGCTCACTCCTGTAGTCCCAACTACTCAGGAGGCTGAGGCAGGAGGATCACTTGAGCCCAGGAGTTGAGGCTGCAGTGAGCTATGATGATGCCACTACACTCAGCCTGGGTGACAGACCAAGACCCTGTCTCAAAAAAAAAAAAAATCTGTCTGTCTGTCTGTCTATCTATCCCAAGCACCTACCACATGTTAGGCTGTGGGTAATTCCTCTTCCAAGCAGATGGAGTAACTGGAGCAGCTTTTTTTATCTTCTCCCAAACCTCAGTAGGAGGACCAAGCCCCCAGCATGTCCTGTGAGTGCTACATCCCTACCACTGGTTGTGTATTAGTGACCAACAGGAAACAGAATCTACTTGAGATGGTTCAAGAGACTGTAGAAGGGGGGTTATTTACAGAAGGGGATCCAGCCAACATGTTGAGGTATCCAGACACTATTAGCAGCAAGAAGAGTCCTGAAAAGGCAAAAATGGTGTTTCTGGAACCCAAGACACACAGCTATGGACAGAAAATATGCCCAGGGGAGGGAGAGAGCAGGGGAAATAACCCAGCCTCTCTCCCCGACCCTCCCATTTCAACTCCCGTGGGCTCTTCCCACCCACCAATCAGCCCCAACTGGTGCTAGAGGCCAAGGGAGCCTGGACAGTGCAGTCTGTAGCGGTCAGCCCTTGGAGAGCAGGTGGCAGGACGGCTGACCAGGCCCTGCAAACATGAGCAGCATGGATTAGGGTGACTTGGCTTCTTCTAGGCCAGGGTTGTGTGTGCACACACAGTTAGATGAGTCATTTTAGAAACAGAATTTATATGTTGAGTACAGAAAGAAGGAATCAGTGATTCAAGTCAACTTGGTTTAAGTTAAGCGAACACGAGTCATTTCTCTGTGCTCCAGCTGGGGTCAGGCCTGCAGTGGCCTCACAGCTGGCTGGACCATCATCTCTGTCCTCCAGGGGCTTGAGTTGGTGGGAGAGAGATGGGAACTCAAGTCATCGCATATCACGTAGAAGGCAGGGCATGCCCAGGAAGAGGGTGCGGTGGGAGTTCAGAGTGGGCAGGTCACTGCTCAGACGGCAAAGGTGCTGCTAGGGGAAAGAAAGACCTGGCTTGGGAGAGAGAATCAGAAGTCTAGAGGCAGGATTTTACTTCGCCAGCCTAGGACCAGGTGCTTGCTGAACCTTCCCCAGACAGTCATCTCTCTGAGGCCCTCTCATGGCCTGGGCCTGGACTTCAAAGACAATTGAGCCATGCACCTGCCTTTTTTTTTTTTTTT
>VBSM01003218.1:399924-415154 GCA_008086735.1 Cheirogaleus medius | reverse complement strand
AAAAAAAAAAAAAAAAAGCCTCTGTGTTTGTGAACTCAGCCCCTAGAGCCCTCCTCTTCAGGGATTCTGGAGCTGCCGCTGCACCCAGAAAATATTCTCTGAAGAGAAGAACTTCCTTGTGGTGATGGTTGTTAGATACAAAAAGAAGAGAGCAGAGTAGGCCACATATCCATGCCAGAGGAACTTGCCAGAGACAGCATTACACAGTGTACCCAACAGGCCTAGGTTTTAACCCTAGCTCCACCACTTAGTAGAGTCAAAATTCAAAAAGGAGAAAAGACACATAGAGAAAAGTCTTCCTCCTGCACCCGCTTCCTGTGTATTCACTTCCTCTCCCCAGAGGCAGCCAAGGTTATCATTTTCTTATGTTTACTTCTAGAAACATTTTTAAAATATAGAAGGCATATATTTTTTCTCTCCCTTTTTAAACAAATAGTAGATAGTTTAATATCTTGCTTTCTTCAGTTAGTGATGTTTTTTAGATACTGCTCTATATCAGTATATAAAGAGCTTTCTTGGCCAGACACGGTGGCTCACGCCTGTAATCCTAGCACTCTGGGAGGCTGAGGCAGGAGGATCGCTCAAGGTCAGGAGTTGGAGACCAGCCTGAGCAAGAGCAAGACCCTGTCTCTACTAAAAATAGAAAGAAATTAATTGGCCAACTAAAAATATATAGAAAAATTTAGGTGGCACATGCCTGTAGGCCCAGCTACTCGGGAGGCTGAGGCACAAGGATTGCTTGAGCCCAGGAGTTTGAGGTTGCTGTGAGCTAGGCTGACACCACGGCACTCTAGCCCAGGCAACAGAGTAAGACTCTGTCTCAAAAAAAAAAAACAAAAAAAAGAGCTTTCTTATTCTTATGGCTGCAGGGCAATCTACCAAATGAGTGAACTGTAATTTATTTAACCTACCCTTTTCAATGGACATTTAGCTTTGTATGTGCATTTGTAATTCTGATAGATATTACAAATTGCCCCCCAAAGAACTTGTACTGGTTTCTACTCCTACCAACAACGTGTAAAAGTTTGGGCAATTACTTAGTGTCCCCGAGTCTCAGTTTCCTTCTCTGTAACATAAGCAAAATGGTACCTATTTCTCGGAATCACTGTGGAGATTACTTGAGATGATGCATGTAAAGTGTTCAGCATGTAGGAGTTGGTGCTCTCCATGTAAGGATATTATTTTATTTTGGATCAGAGAGATATTGTCCCAGACAGGTAAATGGCTGTGGTGGGATCTCCTTGCCAGCCTGGGACTCTCTGATGAGGACAGGGGCAGATTCTGCAGGAAATTAGCAGCTCAGGTCAGAAGAGTTGTGCACATGCTCCTGCCAGGGGCGCCTTATCTCCCAGGTACCTCGACCTTCCCCAAATGGCTTCTACTCCCAGGTCCCTCCATGATGAAAAATCGCGTGGAATCAAAAAAAAACTTGTGGGACCAAGGATCCTTTCCCCTGGTCATCAAGAATCTCGAGATGAATGACTCAGGGACTTACATCTGTGAAGTGGAGGACAAGAAGGAGGTGGAGCTGCTGGTGTTCGGACGTGAGTGGGGCCTTCCAGAGTGAGCATGCCTCTAGCCCGGTTCCCACCCCTCCTCCACCCTGCCCCCAAACCAGCCTGAGCTGGTGACACTTCACCAGCCCAGAGAGGGATTGACTGGCCATGAGTTCGAGTTTGCTCAAACCCTCCTTGGGCCTTGGGTCAGGCAGGGGAGGAAGGAAGAGGCCTAGAGAAAGGGAAAGAAAAGGGAAGGAACCAGAGGAAGGAAGAAGAGACACTAGGGATGGGAGGAATGGGGGAGAGGAGAAAAGGACGGAATGGAGGAGGAGAGAGGGAGGCCCTGCCGTGGCTGGGGTGGGCAGCTGGGAGCTGGCAGGAAAGGCAATGTTGGTTCAGGGGATAGCAGAGACACTCTTGGTTTCCTGTCCTTTCCCTTCTCTGTGGGGATGGTGTGTGTGTGACACAGGTGGCCTGTTCCCTCCACAGTGACTGCCAACTCGGGCACTCGCATTCTGCATGGGCAGAGCCTGACCCTGACCTTGGAGAGCCCCCGTGGTAGTAGCCCCTCAGTGCAATGTAAGAGTCCAGGGAATAAAAACATAAATGGGGTCAGTGTCATCTCAGTGTCCCAGCTGGGGCTCCAGGACAGCGGCACGTGGACATGCACCATCTCCCAGGACTGGCAGACACTGGCGTTCAAAATACACATCTCAGTGCTGGGTAAGAGGGGCCCCTCCCCCCGCGGCCTCCTCCCTGCCTCAGGGCTGACAGCCCCTCCTCCCTCCCACTGCTCTGCTCCGGGTCTGGTGCTGGGGGACTGGGAGGCTGGATCCAGAACCCCCAGAGCTGAAGTCTGTCTCGAGGGATACACTGGGCCTCCTCATCCTCGCACGGTGGACATGGCCACAGGGAGGGTTGGGGAGGGTAAGGAGGGATGTGCGAGGTCCCAGAGACCCCTGGGGAGGCCCCCCGAGGAGGAGTGGCAAGGGTTTTTGTTTTCTTTGCTGTCTCAGCTCCCCACCTCACCAAGTTGGCAAATCCACTTACTCAGGGACACTAACGCCAGCAAGGCAGATCTGAGGAAATTCTACACTGCACCTCTATAGCCCTGCACGAGGCACTGTGGGGAGACCAAGGTCCCACCCCAGATCCTGTCCTCCTCCAGTGCCTAGGTGCTAGTTTGGTGCATGGACTACGAAATCCTGGCTCTGCCACAACCATGTGGCCTTGGGCAAGTTACTAAACATCTCTGTGCTTGGTTTCTGCATCTGTAAGATGAGGGTGACGCTAATTGCGATAGTACCTACCCTGTAGGTGCGAACTGACACCCTTAGAACAGTGCCTGGTGCCCAGAAAGCCCTGTTGAAGGGCTGGCTTTTATTTGGTGAAGGGTGAGAAATGGGGCCTCCAAGGAGTGGAGGTCAAGTGGCTCCTGCCCTCTGAGGACCTTGAGGAGGGGGAGGTCCCCCAGCCCCCGCCCTGTGGCTGGGCTGTTCTGTGAAGGTTTCTGGAGGAGGGAGGTGGGCTGCCTGGGAATACGCTTGGTGGAGAGATGGAGGGAAGACTGGAGAGGTAGAAGGAATTTAAGTACCTGAAGCGACAGGCTAGGACTCAGTTTGGACTTACCTGGTCCCCTTTCCATCTCCTTGCTGCCCCTGCCACAAGCCTGCGCCCCTGTACACCCTCATCTTCTTACCTCCTTCTCACCAGGGTCTCTCTCTTCCCACCTCCAGCATTCCAGAAGGCCCCCAGCACCATCTACAAGAAAGAGGGGGAGCAGGTGGAGTTCTCCTTCCCACTCACCTTCGAAGAGGAAAACCTGGATGGCGAGCTGAGGTGGCAGGCAGAGAGGGCTTCCTCCCCCAAGTCCTGGGTCACCTTCTCCTTGAAGAACAAGGAGGTGACTATGCAAGGGGTGACCCAGGACCCCAAGCTCCAGATGCTTAAGATGCTCCCGCTCCGGATCACCCTGCCCCAGGCCCTGCCTCGGTATGCTGGTTCTGGAAACCTGACTCTGGTTCTTGCCAACGGACAGCTGCACCAGGAAGTGAAGCTCGTGGTGATGAGAGGTGAGGGGCTAGGCTGAGGAGGGGAGGGCAGGGGAAGGAGGCGGAGAGGCCCTGGCCGTGGGGTTGAAGTGATCAAGGGCCATCTGGGTTTGGCGCTGGTTTTGAACTGATTCATCCATAAGACAGCCTGGGGCTGCTCCACCGAGACTCCCCAAAGCACCTGGGCTAAGAACCAGGGTTCTAGTTCTGCCTGTGCCCAACACTCTGTGGTCCTGGCAAAGCCCCTACCCACTGAGGGCCTGCTTTCTCACCTGTCTAATAAAGATAACAAAATCTGCTCTTTGCTTGCTAGTAATGATGATAATGGCAAACTCTGCTGAGTTCTACGATTCTTTAGCTCCTTATCATCATAACAACCCCACAAATAATAATGGCTAACACCCGATGCTTAGCACACACCAGGCCCCATTCAAATACTTTACACATGTTCATGGCATTTAATTATTGTCCAGGGCATGGATCATTAAGGAACTTGCCCAGGGACAGTAGAGCTGGGAGTTAAATACAAGACCACCAGACACCAAAAGCTGTGTTTTCACTCTTATGATTGCATGAAAGCATGCCCTGAGAGGCTAAAAGAAGGCCATCCATGTAGCAGGGGTCCTCAAACTTTTTAAACAGGGGGCCAGTTCACTGTCCCTCAGATCGTTGGAGGGCTGGACTATAGTTTAAAAAAAAAACTATGAACAAATTCCTATGCGCACTGCACATATCTTATTTTGAAGTAAAAAAACAAAACGGGCAAAAACACCTGGCAGGCCAGATAAATGTCCTCGGCGGGCCGCATGTGGCCTGTGGGCCGTAGTTTGAGGACCCCTGATGTAGAGTATCATTTGTGTTTGTTGTTTTTTTTTCTTGTGACAGGGTCTCACTCTGTCGCCCAGGCTAGAATGCAGTGGTGTCATCATAGCTCACTGCAACCTCAAACTGCTGGGCTCAAGCCTCCCGAGTACCTGGGACTACAGGTCCGCACCACCATGCCTGGCTCATTTTTCTATTTTTGTAGAGACAGGGTCTTACTCTTGCTCAGGCTGGTGTTGAACTCCTGTCATCATTGATCCTCCCGCCTCAGCCTCCCAAAGTGCTAGGATTACAGGGGTGAGCCACCGCCGGGCCTAGAGTATGGTTTTGATGGAGAGCTTGAGGACCCGGAGGGGACCCGCGTGCTGGGGACCCGGAGGCCCAGGCTCCCAGTCTCAGCCTCTCATTTCCCTGCAGTGACTCAGCTCCAGAACAATCTGACCTGTGAGGTGCTGGGACCCACCTCCCCTAAGCTGGTTCTGAGCTTGAAGCAGGAGAACAAGGAGTCAAAGGTCTCAAAGCAGGAGAAGGCCGTGTGGGTGCTGAACCCTGAGGAAGGGATGTGGCAGTGTCTACTGAGTGACGTGGACCAGGTCCTGCTGGAATCCAAGCAGGAGGGTAAGGATCTAGGTTCCATGGCCTAACCCCAAGCCTCTGCCTTCTCACTGTGGGACCTTCCTGTGGTTGGCAGAGACCACCCAGGGTCCCAGCCTCCCAACTCCTCTGAGATGGAGGGGCTATGGGCATGGTGGCGAAGAGGCGCAGAGGTGAACAGGTGAGATGGGCATGGTTGTGGGCTCCAGCCTCCTGTTTGCAGTCCTGCAAGTTCCCACCTCCCCAAGGCCTACAGCCAAGGAACAAGGCCCAGCTGACCAAGGGCCCCTGGCTCCCCTCTGAACCCAGTCTCACACACACACACACATGTGCACATACGCACTCACACGGGGCCCAGGGTCTGGAATGTGGACCACTGCTTCTAGCTCTCCAGAGTGCCCTGGAGTCTCTAAAACACAAAACCCCTTCCCCAGCTCTGCCTCCCTCAAGCCCTGGTGGCCTTTGAGAGCTCCATGTACCATGCCCCACCTCCCAGCCCTGGGATCAGGCTGCTGCAGCGGGCCCTGTGCCCCCGGTGGAGGGCAGTGTGCCAAGCACCCCTCTCTCTCTTGCAGTTTTGCCCCCACGGTTCCCTCAGGTGCAGCCAATACTCCCGATTGTGCTGGGTGGCTCTGCAGGCCTGCTTTCCATCGGGCTCGGCATCTTCTACTGTGTCAGGCACCGAAGGGTGAGTGAGCCTGCTCAGACCCCACCACCTGGTCCCCAGGGCCCTCAAGCACCTGAGTCCTGTACCAGAGTGCCCTGTATGTGGGGCTGTTTCTGGTCCAGCTCCCTCTGCCCACCCCAAGTGCCCTGCTGCCCTATCCAGACTCCACACGGAGGGATAGACAAGAAGGAGCAGAGAGTTCATTCCAGGACAGATGGCCTCAGCCACAGTAACTGCTTCTCCTCTCCCAGCTGCCCCCACTCCCCCCTCCAAGGGGCACCTCCCTTCTGGAGGCCTGGGACCCTCATGACTCCCCTCCTTGTCCCTGGACAGCGCCAAGCACAGCGGAAGTCTCAGATCAGGAGACTCCTCAGTGAGAAGAAGACCTGCCAGTGTCCCCAGTAAGGATCTGGGAAAAGGGGGTAGGAGAGGGGAGAAAGGGCAGGAAGGGAGGTGAGGAAAAGGGAGGAGGAGAAGGGGAAAGAGTTGACAAGAGAGAGGGGGAGGGGGAGGAGGGAGGAAGGGAGGAGGGATTGGAGGTGAGGGGATGGGGCTAAAGGGGCAGGTGCAGATGAGAGGGGTGGAAGGGGATGGCCAAGGAGCAAGGAAGGAGGCAAAAGGAGGAGAGCGGAGGGGAAGGGGCAGCAGGTAGAGGTCTCTTAGAGGGCACTGCAGCTGTGGCCCAGAGGCGGGCACTGCACTGGCAGAGAAAACCCACAGAGGTCCTGGAACACACGGGGTTGCAGTGGGTGGACTTGCTCCCCTTATATTTTGTTCCTCCAGCCGGTTCCAGAAGACACATAACCTCATTTGAGGTCCGAGGCCAGAGGGGTTGCCCACTTGCAGCCTTCCCAGCTGTCTGCCCCGCGTTTTCCTGTTGGGCTCAGGGCCTGCGGACCAGATGAATGTAGCAGATCCCAGGCCTCTGGCCTTCTGCTCTCCCCTACAATTCCCCGTTGTTTCTCCCCTTTGTTCCCAACCCTGGGTGAGGCCCCGACCTCACTGGCTGAATCTTGCTCCAGAGCCTTAATCATACGATTCATTTCCTATTTGCTTTTCGTTCAAGCCCTAGCCCTTCTCTGATTATTTCTCTTTGACCCTCTCCCCCACTGCCCACTCGGATCCCAGGGCAGTGCACAGGGCCAGCCCCGCTTGGCACGGACGGCAGGGCTGGGTGTCTGGAAGCATGGAGCACAGGACTATCATTTTACAGGAGAGAACACTGTGAGCAAAGAGGGCAGGAGCTTGCCCAGGATCACACAGCCAGTCAGGGAAGGATGCAGATCCAAAGGCTCCTTCTGACTGCCAAACCCCACTGCCCCAGGCTGCCTGCTCCTCAGCCTGACTTGGCAGGGCCACAGGCTCACGTCCTGACCTTGCACAAACGGGGCTCCTGACACACCCTCACACTTGTCACAGACACAATTCCTTATCACCCAAGCAGCACATCTCAGTATAAAAACCCGTTTTCTATCCTCTGTCTATTCAAACCTTACAAAAATCCTACAAGGCTGGCAGTGACAGAACGGAGATTATCACCTGCAGGCCACAGGCCAGAAAGGGAGCTGAGAGGCCTGGATAATTGCTTCCCACGGTCACATGGCTAGCAAGCTCTGGGGTCAGTACCAACCCGTCTCTCAGCCCCTAGTTCCACTGCTGCCTCTTGAGTGCAGACACAAATACCACACAGATCTCCATGGTGGCTCGTCACAGGACCCAGTATGCACCTTTGGCTTCACAGGAGTGCCCCACCCACAGGGAGGGCCTGTGTCAGAGAACTCACGCATGGAAGAAGGCCTGCCTGCCTAAAACCCCTCTTTCATCACCTGCTGGTGGCAGAATCCTGTTACCAGAGTACAAAGCTTTCAGTTCTGCTAATCAGAGCACAGGCTGAGAGCAGAGGCCCTGCAGGAGAGAATGCCCAGTGACCAGCCACTCACCCTGTGCAGAACCTTCTGGAAGTGACTGCTGGAGGAGGTGGGGAGCTAGCCTAAGACTGAACCCTCTGAGGGACCCCTGTGAGAGCTGGGACTCAGTGCTCTGGCCTGTACCCTCCTCCAAACCACTAGGGACCCAGGGCAGCCAGGGTTACAAGTCATCTTCTTCCTCCTCTCTTTATCATTCCTCTCATCACCCCACCCCAGCCTCCTCTGCTTCTCTCTCCCTTCCCTTCCTCACCACCTCCCTCAGTTCCAACCCTTCCCCCCACCTTTCCTTTCTCCCTCTTTCTCTCCAGCTAGCCTCTTCCGGAAAGACCACCCAATGCTGCAAGGCCCCCCATTGCTCACTTTGCAATTCTGCCCATTCCCTACCCCTGCTTCCCTGAGCTGAAAGAAAAATACAATAAACTTACTATAAAGAAGATGCTCTTCATTTGTGTGTGTGTGTGTGAAAGAGAGAGAGGTGTGGAGCCTTCTCTGGAAACCAGAATCTTCGGTCTTTGGGGTCTGGGGTCAGATCCACAGGAGGGGTTGGGTGGCCTGTCCCAGGAAGGAGATGAAGTTTCTCTGGGGAGGGAAAATTTCCCTGGAGGCTGATTGCCCACCTGGACACCCAAAGGGCTCTGTGTGGGCCCTGTGAGTGTGAGGCTAAGACTTTGTAACTACACTGTGGGCCATGCCCGGAAGGGGAGACTGTAGGAGAGGTGTGTGCTCTCCTGGTGTGTGTGCGGTGGGGAGGACTATGAGAAACTGTGTCCTGTGTGTGCAGTGTGTGTATCCCCAACATAAGTGTGTTTGTGTTCCAGGAAGAGGGAGCAGTGTGTGTGCGTGTGTGCTGGCGCGTGCACACCCATCCCAACTCCACTAGCAGCCCCGCTGGCAGCCCAAGCCCCCTCACCTCCAGCAGCCGCCAGCAGTGGCCCCCGGAGCTACACCCAAGGCACAGCGCTCACGCAGACACACACAGTGACACACGCGTCCTCCTCCCCAACAGCTAGCTCCTCAGTCCCAAACAACACCAGCTGCCTCCTGGAGTTTGTGTTCGTGTTGAAAACCGGGATGGGGTGGGGGCAGGACACGAGCCATTTCACCAATGAAGCCCGTTCCCCACCAGCCTCCTCGCCCCTCCCTCTCGGCGCCTTCCTTGCCCCTCCTCCTCCAAGTCACCACCGTCCAGTTCCCCGCCCTACACTCGTCCCCCCACCCCCAAAGCTGTCCTTCAGTTCCCCGACCCCAGCTCGCAGGCAGGATGAGCCCGGGAGAGAGGGGCGCGGACTGAACGAGCGGGGCAGGGACCGAGTGAGCCGGGCGGAGCCGGAGGCCGGGACTGCGGGGGAGGAGGGAGGCCCGGAGGGAGAGGGAGGGAGGAGGGCGGGCGAGCCCGAGCGGCGGCGGCGTGAGCCCGACAGAGCAGCGTCCGGAGTGCGGTCTCCATGGCAGTGCCGGGCACAGCCAGAGGTAAGACGACCCCTGCCCTGTCCCCGCGTGGCCTCCCCTCCTCCCCCCAGCTGCCTCCTATCGCCTCCGGCCGCCCCTCCTCCCCAGCCACCTGCTGTTTCTGCCCTGGAGAACCTGGTGGGGGGCAGGAGGGAGGAGCCGCCTGACCCTACACCTTCACCCCGAAGGGCGACGGACCCTGTAGGCCACAGAGCCCCCCAGGTCCCCCTCCCACGTTCCTCTGATCCCTCTCTGTCCTTCACCTCCTTCTCTCTGTCCTTCACATCCTTCCTGCCTCCTTCCCTCTCTCTGACTCCCCATCTCTTCCTCAGCCCACCAGCTGGGCCTGGGTGGAAGTGGGTGGGGAGGGGTCCAAGGCTGCAGGGGACGGTAGTGGGGGGTGCTCCTGACCAATTCCCTCCACCTCCCTCTGACTGGCCATTGCCATGGCAACTAAGGTGCACTGGGCTCTGGAGGGAAGACAAAAGTGGGGGTGGAATAGGACCTCTTGGGGAAGGCAAGGGTCTGAGGTTCTTCCATGGGGAAATAGCCCCTCTCCCTGCGGTGCCTCATCTTTGCCCAATTTATCCTAAAGCCATTAACCCCCTCCTTGCAGCCTCCACTCTGTTCAAGGTTTCACAGATTTCCTCTTAACCCCCTCCCCAGGGCTCACTGGAGCTCAGCATCACTAAAATGAGGACAGTCCTTCCTCCCATCAGAGGGAAACTGAGGCTCTGGGCCAGGGGAGGAAAGAATCAAGGTCTCCCAGTGGGAGTCAGCCCCTTAGTGAGCATTTGGCTTTTCTCCTGGCCTCCCTATTCCCTGCTCCCTACCTCCTCCAACCCCTCCTCCCTCCAAAGCCTCTCCAGGGGGTTCTGAGCTTTTCCTTCTATTTTCAGATACTACCACTTTGCCCCCTCTTTCTCTTCTGCTCAAACTCTCCTCCTTCTCCCTAGTTCCCCCTCTTTCCATTTCTGGATGTTTCTGATGTCAGCGGTTTCCCCGCCTTCAGATTCCCTAGCCCCCCCCTTTGGTCCCAGCCTCCTTTCTCCCATTTTCCCAGATCTGGGCAGGCTTGGGGGAACAGGGCTGAGCTCCAACACCACTGGATCCAGGAGACTGGCAGGTAGGGGTGGGGGCTGTAATACCATATCCTAGTTTACTGTAACTCTCAAGAAGAAATAAGTCATGAGTCTGGCATCAGTAGCTCTAAAGAGACATTTAGGGACAGGAAGATAGGGTGGAGCAGTACTGAGCAGGGGACATTCTAAGGAGGAACCTGGGAGTTCCAGAGGGAGGAGAAAGGGCTAAAAGAGACAGGGAGGTAAGAATACCTTCTTTCCTGGAGGTCTGGAAGAGCAGGAGCTTTTTCTTATCTGTGCGGGGTATTTGGGGATCTGATTTAAGGTAGAAGAAAGTTCTGAACAACCCCCTGGCCCCTAGTAATCAGTCATTTCTACAGTTTAAGAGAAGCAGGCACAAGAAGCCATTTGGAGACCAGCCTAGGCCCTACCTTTGCCCTCCTCCTCCCACATCTCATCTTTCCCTTGCAGCTGGGCCAGAGGGCTGAGCCCCACTTCCAAATCCTTGGGGCACCCAGAAGATTCCTGACTGGTCAAGAACCAGAGGAAAAAGAGACCTGGAAGTCCCAGCATGGGGACCAAAGCTCCCCAGCCAGCCTCATAGTTGGGAAAGCAGCCAGCTTGCCTCTGCCATCCATTGCAGGGGTACTTAAGGAAGGCCCTGCCCACCATGAAGGCTGAGGATTGCCTCTGCTGACCCTCCACGTCTGCCCTCAGCGGGGCCAGTCATGCAATGCTGAGCAGCAGTGTGGGCCTGGGGGCAGCCTGCCTCTCTGCAGGGCAGGGACTGTGGGCACCATGGGGGTGCGTGTGAGTGGGGCTCCTGGGTGAGACCTAGCCCCCGCCCCCAGGAATTCAAGGGGGGTGGGGGGCTGAGGATAGGATGGCTCGGGGCGGGGTGGGGGCGGAGGAGGCCTCCCTGCGCTCCAGCGCATTGTCCTGGCTGGCCTGCGGGCTCCTGGCGCTGCTGGCCAATGCCTGGATCATCCTCAGCATCTCGGCCAAGCAGCAGAAGCACAAGCCGCTGGAGCTGCTGCTCTGCTTCCTGGCGGGCACGCACATCCTCATGGCGGCCGTGCCCCTCACCACCTTCGCTGTGGTGCAGCTGCGGCGGCAGGCTTCCTCCGACTATGACTGGAACGAGAGCATCTGCAAGGTCTTTGTGTCCACCTACTACACACTGGCCCTGGCCACCTGCTTCACAGTCGCCTCGCTCTCCTACCACCGCATGTGGATGGTGCGCTGGCCCGTCAACTACCGCCTCAGCAATGCCAAGAAGCAGGCGCTGCATGCTGTCATGGGCATCTGGATGGTCAGCTTCATCCTGTCCACGCTGCCCTCCATTGGCTGGCACAACAACGGCGAGCGCTACTACGCCCGTGGCTGCCAGTTTATAGTCTCCAAAATCGGCCTCGGCTTTGGCGTCTGCTTCAGCCTCTTGCTACTTGGGGGCATCGTCATGGGGCTGGTCTGTGTGGCCATCACCTTCTACCAGACGCTGTGGGCCCGGCCCAGGAGGGCTCAGCAGGCCCGGAGAGTGGGGGGAGCTGGGGGGGTTAAGGGGGGTGGGCCAGGGGGCTTGGGTACCCGGCCAGCTTTTGAGGTGCCAGCCATTGTGGTGGAGGATGCCCGAGGGAAGCGGCGGTCCTCACTGGATGGCTCGGAGTCTGCCAAGACGTCCCTGCAGGTCACCAACTTGGTCAGCGCCATCGTCTTTCTCTATGACTCGCTCACAGGGGTGCCCATCTTGGTGAGATCAGGGTCCCCCCACCTATTTTCCCCAATGTCCAGGCCCCAGCATCATCACCTGACCTCCAGCTCCATCAGTCACGCAGCAGCTCCATCATCCATGTTCCTCTACTCTACCCGTCCTCCACTCCATTTGCGAGCCCCCATCTCTGTCACCCATCCTCTAGTCCCACTACCCCACCTCCCCCATTGCCCTTCAGCTCCACTACCTGTCCTCCAGCACCCTCATCCATCCTGCAGCTCATCCCAGTCGCCCCTAGACCTGTCACTCAGCTGCTGAACTCCATTCTCCATCCCTCGTTCCCTCTAGAGACTGCGTGGACTCTGAGCACTCTTGGATAGAAACCCCACAGGGCTCACCCCATCTAGTCCCTATTCCTGGGTTTCTCTCTGTCTTCAAGTTTACTGCTCCACCTCTGTTCCTCTTTCTCCCGACCCCACAGCTTTGTCCCCAGTACTCTCCTACTTTCTTCTGAGTCAATCCCTTCCCTCTGCTCACCCCGCCTCCACCTCCCACTCTGCCTCTGTCCCAGTCACAGGGATCAGGCGTCCCTTCCTGACTCCTGGTCCACCAACTGCACTAGGATATCTGGACCCTGACCCAGCCTATTCCATCCTCGCCAGGTGGTGAGCTTCTTCTCCCTCAAGTCAGACTCCGCGCCCCCCTGGATGGTGCTGGCTGTGCTGTGGTGCTCCATGGCACAGACGCTGCTGCTGCCCTCCTTCATCTGGTCCTGCGAGCGCTACCGTGCCGACGTGCGCACAGTGTGGGAGCAGTGCGTGGCCATCATGTCCGAGGAGGATGGTGATGACGGTCAGAGGAGGGACTGGGTTTTGCTTTCCTGGACATTATTCCCTTTTCTACCTGTTTCCACCGCTCCTTCTCCGAGAGGATGGGCTGCCCTGGAGTGCCCCCTGCCGGACAGAGCCGGCACCACCCCGCTCCCCTTTCCCTGTGCAGGCACCCTGCAGCCCACTCCCGGCTTCCTCCTCTGGGCCTAGGCTCCCCTCCAGAAGCCCACACTGCCCAGCGCTGGCCCCCACCAGGCAGAGTGCCTGAGAAACAGTCCAGAGTCCTAACACAACCGTCAGGAAGGCTGTGGCACTAAGGGGAAGCTGGGCTTCCTGAGAGAGACACCCAGCTATGGGACAGTTCTTGGGGGAGGGCAGGTAATTGTTTCGACAACTATGTTTATATGTGTGAAGCACTAGGGATGCAGCACTGACCAGCAAATGCCAGCCACTCCCGCTGTCCTCTTGGAGCTTACAGACTAATGGGAACTGAAGGGGTCTCTGGGGGCTTATAAAAGAGGTGGGGGTGTGGGCATTCCCTACCTGTAACCACTCTGCCCCTTTTCTCTTCTAGATGGGGGCTGTGATGACTATGCAGATGGCCGAGTGTGCAAAGTTCGCTTTGATGCTAATGGGGCCACAGGCCCCGGGGGCCACGACCCCACCCAGGTGAAGCTGCTGCCTGGAAGGCACATGCTCTTTCCCCCTCTTGAGAGAGTCCACTACTTACAGGTATGGGGCTGGGGGATACACCGCCTACCCTTGGTGCCCCTTACCACTTCTCTAGAGTACCCTCCCCAGCCCTGGCCCCCAAGGGAGCATGAGGGTGGATGAAAGAAAGGCACAGTTTGAGAGGCTCCTCTCCAGACCTCTCAGGACCAGGTCTGCCCTCAGGAACAAATGTTGGGAAGAAGGTTGAGAGAGTGGAGCCCTCTTGCAGAGTCCCACGGTTGGTTTTGCCTCCACCTCCTTTGTCCCTACAGCACCTACAGGTGTTACCTGCTCCTCTTCCCAGGTCCCTCTATCCCGCCGCCTGTCCCATGATGAGACCAACATCTTCTCTACCCCTCGGGCACCAGGCTCCTTCCTGCACAAGTGGTCATCCTCTGATGACATCCGGATCCTCCCAGCCCAGAGCCGGGCTCTTGGGGGCCCTCCTGAGTACCTGGGACAGAGACATAGGCTGGAGGATGAGGAAGATGAGGAGGAGGCTGAAGGTGGGGGGCTGGCCAGCCTTCGCCAATTCCTAGAGAGTGGGGTTCTGGGGTCAGGTGAAGGACCCCAACGGGGTCCTGGCTTCTTCCGAGAGGAGATCACCACCTTCATTGATGAGACACCTCTGCCTTCTCCGACTGCCTCACCAGGGCCCTCTCCTCGCCGGCCCAGGCCACTGGGCCTCTCACCCCGACGACTGTCCCTTGGGTCCCCCGATAGCAGAGCCATTGGACTTCCTCTGGGGCTAAGTACAGGGAGACGCTGCTCCCTGACTGGTGGTGAGGGGAGTGCAAGGGCTTGGGGAGGCTCCTGGGGCCCCGGCAACCCCATATTCCCTCAGCTGACCCTGTGAGCCCAAGTGGGCCTGCTGGACTGAGAGGAGGGGGCCTGAGTAACACCTCATTCTGGCCCTGAGCCTGGGACAATTGCCTCCAGACTCCAGGGAGATGGGCGCTGGATCTGGGGCTCTGGAGCCCCTGCTCTCTCCTACCCAAGTGACCAGATGCCCTGCTCACCTGCCACCATCTTTAGCAAAATTTATTAAAGTCTGAAGTGTTGCCATGGAAACCTCAGTGTCCAGTGTACTGTGATGGCAAAGTGTACCATCAGAGGCTTAGTGGGTGGAGTTGCTCCTAGAGGACAAATAGAGCAGGGGCAGCAGACAGGCAGGGAAAGACTCCTGGGGAAATGATCACACCCATTAAGGCACAGACATGCTCAGAGATGGCTGGGAGGTGCATACTGAGCTGGGGGCCGGGCATGGGGACACACAGGAGTTTGTTGGTTTGGGGTGTGAAGGATCTTTGTTCAGATTTGTG
The DNA here is from genome assembly GCA_008086735.1 of Cheirogaleus medius. Classification (NCBI taxonomy): domain Eukaryota; kingdom Metazoa; phylum Chordata; class Mammalia; order Primates; family Cheirogaleidae; genus Cheirogaleus; species Cheirogaleus medius. Next base: position 400,488 of record VBSM01003218.1, on the reverse strand, counting down.
AAGGCAGTTTAGAGAGAGTGTGTCTCTATACCCAATGCCCCAACTCTCCTAACCCCAAATCTATCCAGGGGCTCACTTTCTGGGCAGCAAAGAGTTTGGGGCTGACTTAGTGTCCCAGGCCTGGAGTTACCCTCCTCCACGCTACATGCTAAAGCTCTTTCTCCCGGGGTGTGTGCCCGCGGATGAGGGTGTGTGGGAGGCGTCTCCTGGATCAAGAGCTGAGGGGAACGCAGCCCCAGTAGTTCTCTGCCCCATCACCATAGGCCTCAGGGACTGGAGTCACTTCCCAGGCCTGCTCCAGTTCCCGCCTTTTGCCCTCCTCTCCTCAGTTTCCCTTTCTCAACACACACTAGTCCCACCGTCTTAAAGACGGCTTTCCCCACCCAGCCCCCGGGCTCCCCCTGACTTCTCTCTCCATCTCTCACACCGGCCTCTCCCACGGTCGGTTCTCTCTTCGGCCTTCCTCATTCCTTCTCTCCCTCTTCCTCCGCCTCTCCATCTCTCCTTCCTTCCCCTCCCTCTCCTTCCCCCCTTTCCTCTCCCTCCCTCTCGGCTCCCCATTTC
>VBSM01003218.1:377644-394814 GCA_008086735.1 Cheirogaleus medius | reverse complement strand
AGGTGAGCGAGCGTGTGCGGACCCTGACACAGGCCTACTTCTCCCCGGAGCGGCCCCTGCATCTTTCCTTCACCCACCTGGTGTGCCGTAGTGCCATAGAAGGTAACTGCCAGGGACCCCCGCTGCTCTTACCCACCCTGGGGCTCCTGTCGGGCACTGCGCACCCTCAGCACCCCCAGACTGTGTGGGCTTCAGTCTTAACTCCTGAAAGACCCCATACCCCTGCCCAGGTCAGGGCCTGGCTTCTCTGCCCAGTTGTGACCCCAGGAGCTGCAGGGTGGATGTGGCAGGTGTGAGCCCACACGGTGGCAGATGAGCACGGGGGCATTCACCGAGGCATTCACCGACCCTTTTGTGTCCTAGGGGAGCAAGAGCAGCGCATGGACCTGAGTCACCCAGTACACGCAGACAACTGTGTCCTGGACCCTGACACTGGAGAATGCTGGCGGGAGCCCCCCGCCTACACCTACCGAGACTATAGGTGGGCGGCCCCTCCAGGTGTCAGGCAGGTGGGCAGACAAAGTCATCCTACAGCAGGCCTAGGATGAGGTTGAGGTCTCACTCCCTCCTGTCTTCCTCCCTCCTCAGTGGACTCCTCTACCTCAATGATGACTTCCAGGGCGGGGACCTGTTCTTCACAGAGCCCAATGCTCTCACTGTCACGGTACATGGGGTGAGGGTTGTGGGGTGTGACACAGGGCCCAGCTGTGGGGTCAGGATTCAAAACAGAAGGTTCCCAGAGGCAAATGCAGGGAAATGGCTGGGGCCACCTTAACCCTTTCCGTGCCTTGCCTTCCCCGCCCTCCTGGCCACTTATGCCACTTATTCATGGCCCCAGGACACGAAAGTCTTGGGGCCTGATAGCAGAGGCCGATTTAGCCTCCCCAGCAGGTAGATCTCTAAGCGGCCCCTCCAGACCTGCCTTCAGTGCAGGCCTCACCTCCTCATGGAGGGTGAGTGCAGCACAGCCTGCAGGGGCCCTCCAGGACCCCAGGTCCCTTTCCTAGGGCTTTGGGGAACTTGAAATAGTCCTTCCTCCCCACAGCAAGACGAGCACAGTGGCTATCAGCACAGATGCTGGGCCGCCGGGACTTGAGTTCAGATCTGGATTCTTAACCTTTCTGCGGTTCAGCTTCCTACATGAGGGCGATGATAACAGTACCTATTTTAGGGCATTACTATAAGAAGTAATTTAGATAGGCCGGGTGTGGTGGCTCACGCCTGTAATCCTAGTACTCTGGGAGGCTGAGGCAGGCGTATTGTTTGAGCTCAGGAGTTTGAGACCAGTCTGAGCAAGAGCAAGACCCCATCTCTACTAAAAAAAAGCAAACAAAAACAACCCACAAAAAACATAGAAAGAAATTAGCCAGACAACCAAAAAAAATAAATTTATATATATATAAAATTAGCTGGGCATGGTGGCGCATGCCTGTAGTCTCAGCTACTCGGGAGGCTGAGGCAGGAGGATTGCTTGAGCCCAAGAGTTTGAGGTTGCTGTGAGCTAGGCTGAAGCCATGGCACTCTAGCCCGGGCAACAGAGTGAGACTCTGTCTCAAATAAAAAAAAAAAAGCCATTTAGATAATGTGCCTAAAAGAATGAGGCAGTGCCTGGTAATAACAAACAATTAATCAATGTTAGGTGGTATTATCCCCCCATTCCTGGATCATGGAAATTTCTAGGTAGCCACCAGGGGCAAGAGTTGGGCGGGAGGAAAAGAACAGTGATTTTTCATTCTGACGCAGTCACCTTCTTCCCTCCTTCCCACTGAGAATCCAGGCCTTCACTGGGATGGGAAAATGCCTACAAGATCCTCATTCTCCTCCACCCAGAGCGTGGCACTGCACTCATGCCCCTAGATTGCTTCACACCCTGGGTTCAAAAGGCTGGGCAGGAAAAATCAGGGCACCACAGGGAAGAGAACCAGCAGGAGACCCTGGGAGGAGGCCCCTTCTCACTTTGGCTTCCAAGTCTTCGAACTTCTGTCTGGCATTTTTTTTCCAAGTTGAGGCCAATTTCCCATTTGCCCCAAGCTAGGCCCTGGATTAAGGAGCTGATCCTCTGTGAGTCCCCTGCCCCCATCCTGCTCTTAGGAGTGAGGGCCAAGTTCTCTGAGCAGGCCAGTCCGTACGGCTGAACCTGCCCTCACCCCCCAGGCCCAGGTTCGTCCTCGCTGTGGACGCCTCGTGGCCTTCAGCTCTGGTGGGGAGAATCCCCATGGTGTGTGGGCTGTGACGCGGGGACGGCGCTGTGCCCTGGCACTGTGGCACACGTGGGCACCTGAGCACAGGGAGCAGGTAAGGAGGAGCAGGGGAGGAGGGGATGTGGCTCTCCTGGTGTGTGAAGGGTGGGCAGGCAGCCATGGAGGAAGCTTTTGGGGGTGAGGGACAGGGGCTGAGATGGCCCAGAGAAGGTGGATGCAGGGGACGGGGCCAGACTCTGCCCTCCCCCCATCCCCAGGAGTGGATAGAAGCCAAAGAGCTGCTGCAGGAGTCAGAGCAGGAGGAGGAGGAAGATGAAGAAGTGCCCAGCAGAGTTCATTCCCCAGAACCCCCCAGCCACGGGCTTCATCGAGTCCAAGACAAGGCTGGAAAGCCAGCTCGGGTCCGGGAGGAGCTGTGAGTGGCTGAAACAGCTCCTTGGGGATGTGGCCACTTGACTTATGAAAGGGCCATCTCAAGGCCAGGACCCTCAAGAAGCGGCCATGAGACATCAGGAGCAGAACTGCAAGCTCTGTGTCCCTGTACCCCACCGTCTTGGGCGTCCACAAGGGCTGTCCAGCCCTGGACTCAGAGGACACTGCATAGGTTAGCCTAGAGCTCCCCAGGACTGGCTCCAGCGGACAGACCTGCAGCTCTAGGACAGACAGAGGACGCTGTGCCTCCCTGAAAAGAAATGGTGGGGGTGGGGGGCTAATGCTTTAAATGAGGAGGATGAGGGGGAAGGATAACCCTACTGTCCCATCACCCCCAGCCTGTGCAATAAAGATCATGGAGATCCTTCAGCCAGGGGCCGGCCAGGTGGGTGTATCACAGTTTCTGCCTGTGGTGGCTGGAGGTGGGAGTGGCTGTGGCTGTGGCTGGCCTGGGAGGAGACAGGTGTCTTTGGGCCTCCCCAAAGGTGGTGCCACTGGAGCCTGTGATTTGTCAGGGAAATCTCAGCCACCTGCTCTCCTCATGCAAATAGACCCAAGCCCCTGACAGCTGCACCTGGGGCCTCCAACTCTAAGCCCTGAGCCTGGCTGAGACTTAGGGCAGCCTGACCCCTCTGACTCCTGCTCCCACAGCCCCATCAGGGTGCCATGAGCCAGGCCAGACCCCAGACTGGGAGCAGGCGGGAGGGTTGCCCTCCAATTTCAATCCTCTGCCCAAAGCAGCAGCAGGCCTGCGCATCCTTCCCGGTGATCCTCTGTGCCTCTCTCCCCCACCCAGGATCAGACCCAGGGGCAGCTGGTTGGGGTTTGTCGAGAAGAAGGATTATCCAGATCAGTCCCTTCTAATCTCAGCTCCTGCCTGTACCCTCCCATTCACTGTAACCCTCTTCCCCAACCTCCCTGAGCTAGGGATACAATTTGAGGTATTGACAATGGGGCCATCTATCACCCTTGTGTCCTGGCTCCTGGACTGTTGCTAAGTGGGCCCTGACTGCCAAGATCTTCACCACTGGTGGGGGCCAGGGCTGGGGGGCCACTGGAGCTGTGGTTGCTGCTGCTCCTTTGCACCCCTCCCGAACCACAACCCCTAATCCTCACAGCTTTGCTCTAATCCCGTGGGGCCTGATGCTCTTATCTCTGCCTACGGGGAGACTGACCAGTGAAGCACCCCTTCAGCCCCTCCTTTCTCGGGGTTTGTGGTGGGGGGCTGCTCCCCTCTAGGCCCCACACTCCTGCTCCGACCCCTCCTCCAGGCTGGGCCCAAGTCTCTTTGGAAGCCACACACCTCCCTCCCTCCCTGTCCTCTCCCCCCACCCCTGCCAGCTGATTTCATTTGCCTGACGTGGTGGTTGGACCTACCCTTCCCTGTCAGGCCCCCCCCCCCCCGCCGCCAGTCGGGGCCAGGCCAAGCCAGCTACTCTGGCAGCAGAGCCTGGGCAGGTGACGGGCAGGCGTTGCAGCCGAGGGAGTGAGGAGGCGCCCGGGAACCAGAGCCGGAAACCTGGGAGAGGTCCAGCCAGAGCCCAAGTAAGAGGAAGCTGGCCTGGGCTCTGTTCTCTGGGGCTGGGGCTGCAGGGAGGGCTCAGGCAGGGCTGGGACTGGATGCACAGGACTCCAGGCTTGGAGGGCCTAGCCGGGGGGTAGTGCAGGCCCCCAGCCATTTCCCTATTTCTTAGAGTGGGCTCTGGCCCTTAGGAGTCTGGTGTGGGGTGTGAAGGATAGCAGCATGGCCTGGTGAGCATTGCCCAACACCTACCCCATGTTCCTGGCAGGAGCCGGAACTACCCCTTGACTGTCAGCCATGGGGGAGATGGAGCAGCTGCGGCAAGAAGCGGAGCAGCTCAAGAAGCAGATTGCTGTAACCCCGGAACCCTCCCTCTGGGGACCTCAGCAAACAGAACTGGGGACGTGAGGGAGTGTGGCCTGAGGGGAGGGGGCTGGGTCCACTCGTGAGTGACACCTTAGAGACCTCTGACAGAGAAGTGACTAGAGACTTTCTGAACTTGGCTGTCATATTTGAGGCCCCCCAACCCCCAGAGCCCCACACCACCCACCTCACAGGCCCATGACCTGCCACCCCCGCCATGTCCTTCCGTCCCTGATGTCTGCTTTCCCTGCAGGATGCCAGGAAAGCCTGTGCTGACATCACTCTGGCAGAGGTGAGACCTCCTGTCGTCCCGAGCGCAGGGCTGGAGGGGAGAAGATGGGAGCTCCCCGAGCTTTAGTACAGCGTGTCCTCGGAGTGAGGAAAGGCATTAATTAATTCATCGGCAAACGTTTAGTGAGACCTGCTCTGGGCAGACACTGTATTGGAGGCTAAAGATGCGGACACTGTTCCTGTTCTTGTCCACAAAACAGGAGTGATTACACCCCCTCACAGGGCTGTGAGGATGAAGAGGGGGCAGTACTTTGTAAGCATAAAGCCCTTGTAGACTCTAGTAGCTAGTAGTCTATATTGCATTTCATCAACTCTAAGATGCACACTTCTTCACATTTTGATATCTCTGAAATCAAGATGCATCCAACAATAGATGATGCTTTACAATTATAATTGGCAGCATTTTTTTCTTTCTTTAGTAATATATACAATAATGCCGCTTCTTAGAGTTGGTGGCATCTTAGATTGGATTAAATATCTTAATAATAATAACAAGTGCTTACCATGAGCCAGACACTGGGCTAAGTTGCGTAACTACCTAATTTCATTTAATTTTCATGACAACTCTGTAAGGTAGGTGCTGTGATAAGCCTCATTTTCTACCTTGAGGAAATAGGCTCAGAGAGATTAAGTAACTTGCTCAAGATAACAATGTAAGTAATAGCAAATTAAGTCTGTTGACTCTGGAGCCCCAGTCCAAGTCTAGAAGCTGGTTAGAGTTCAAAGGGCATAGGACCACAAATCGCAGGAGGTGCAGTTCAGAGTCATGGTGATACCCTGGTGCCCAGCTAAAGAGCTGGCCATGCCACAGTCATGGGCGAACGCAGGCTCTCACCAGCTTGGGAGAGCCAACCTTGTGTACCTCTGCTCAAGTCTGTTTCCAGTGACCTCACACTGGCAGCCTGAAATTGGTCAAGGTGGGAGTATTTACATCATGGAAATCACCCCCCCATCCACCCTGGAGAGGCAGTTGTTAAACACTTAGCAACACACCGCTGCCCATGCACGCATCTGTCTCCCGCATTGGTCTAAGCCAGTCAACGGTAGGGACTTATTTCTCATAGGCTGGAGGGCCTGACCTAGAGCCTGGCACAGAGCAGGAACTTGTATAGATCAGTGGCCATGAAAGAAATTTGGGCGATATATCCTGCTCACCCGAATATCTAATGCCCCTCTCTCCGCAGCTGGTGTCTGGCCTAGAGGTGGTGGGACGAGTCCAGATGCGGACGCGGCGGACCTTAAGGGGGCACCTGGCCAAGATCTATGCCATGCACTGGTCCACTGACTCCAAGTGAGGCTCGAGAAGGGCCAGGGGGCTGGGGAAGCAGGGCAGAGAGGCTTATGTGACATGGGGTGCCCTCTCCCCAGGCTGCTGGTAAGTGCCTCGCAAGATGGGAAGCTGATCGTGTGGGACACCTACACCACCAACAAGGTACCAGCCCTGATTCCCCGACCCTCCACCACCACATCCTTCCTGGGACTCGCCTCTGTCCCTGCCCACCTGGGAGCTCAGCTCAGGTCCTGTCTCTGCTCAAACCACACTCCCTGCAGGTGCACGCCATCCCACTGCGCTCCTCCTGGGTCATGACCTGTGCCTATGCCCCATCAGGGAACTTTGTGGCATGCGGGGGGCTGGACAACATGTGTTCCATCTACAGCCTCAAATCCCGCGAGGGTAATGTCAAGGTCAGCCGGGAGCTCTCTGCTCACACAGGTGAGTGGGAGACCCTCTCTTTCTCTCCTGAGGGTCCAGGGAACCCCAGGCCCTGGTGGGTTGTGGCTCTGCAGCCAGGGCACTGCCCTTCTAACCACCTCCAGGTTATCTCTCCTGCTGTCGCTTCCTGGATGACAACAATATAGTGACCAGCTCCGGGGACACCACATGGTGAGGGCTGAATGCTGCATGTACTGGGGCTTGGAGGTAGTCCTGTCCTGGGCAAGTGGCCTTCGTCTGTGACGGCCTTCCTCTCTCCCGGCAGTGCCTTGTGGGACATTGAGACTGGGCAGCAGAAGACTGTGTTTGTGGGACACACGGGTGACTGCATGAGCCTGGCTGTATCTCCCGACTTCAAACTTTTCATTTCGGGGGCCTGTGACGCCAGCGCTAAGCTCTGGGACGTGCGCGAGGGGACCTGCCGTCAGACTTTCACCGGCCATGAGTCGGACATCAACGCCATCTGTGTGAGCACGGGACCCCCTCATCCCTTACAGCACACACAACTCACATCCCCTGCTCCCCATAGCTTCCCTAGCCCTTCCTATTTTAAACTTTTCACTTTGAAAATAATTTCACTTTACAGAAAAATTTCAAGACTAACAGAAAGAATGCCCATATATCCTTCAGCCAGACCCACTGTTAACATTTGACCACATTTGCTTTATCATTTGCTCTGCAGAGAAATAGAGAGTGACAGACACACACACACTTAGCTGTAGATATATATTTTGTTATTTTTCTTCTGGGTTTTTTTTTTTTTTGAGACAGAGTCTCACTCTGTTGCCTGGGCTAGAGTGCCGTGGCGTCAGCCTAGCCTAGCTCACAGCAACCTCCAACTCCTGGGCTCAAGCGATCCTCCTGCCTCAGCCTCCTAAGTAGCTGGGACTACAGGCGTGTGCTACCATGCCCGGCTAATTTTTTTCTCTACGTATTTTTAGTTGGCCAATTAATTTCTTTCTATTTATAGTAGAGATGGGGTCTCGCTCTTGCTAAGGCTGGTTTCAAACTCCTGATCTTGAGTGATCCTCCCGCCTCGGCCTCCCAGAGTACTAGGATTACAGGCATGAGCCACCGCGCCCCGCCTCTGCTGGGTCTTTTGAGAGTAGGTTGCAGACATCATGCTTCTTTCCCCTTAAATACTTCCTGAAAAGAAAGCCCTTTTCTAACATAGCCATAGTATAATTCTCAAAATCAGGAAATTTAACATTGACACAGTACTACAATCTAGTCTATAGTCTATATTCAAATTTTACCAATTATCTACAAAAATGTCCCTAATGGCAATGTTTTTGTTTTTTTTTTCTGTTCGGGATCCAACCCAGAAATGAGCATTGCATTTATTTGCCATATATTTTTAGTCTCCTTTAAACTGGAACCGTTTTTCTACCTTTGTCTTTCGTGACATTGACATTTATGAAGAGTATGAGACAGTTTTCTGTACACTCTCCCTCCCTTTGAGCTTATCTGACATTTCCTCACGATGAGATTTAGGTCATGCATTTGTAACTGGCCCTGTTCTTGCACACCCTGATCCAGCCCTGTGTAGTCACAGGAGTCTGGGACAGCCTCCACCCTTCTAGCTGGGTGGCCCTGGACAAGGCTTGGTGCTCTCGAATGCAACATAGACATGATGGCTGCCTGCAACACTGCAGTGAGGGAACAGGGGTGTAGGGAAGCTGCAAGCATGCACTAGCACGTGGTGCATGGCAGCAGTGACTAGCCACACTGGGTGCTGCTTCTCGCCCAGGCCAGGGAAGGGGCAGGGAGAGAGGCTGAGAAGCAGCTTGCCCTGGAGCCGGCAGGTGGGAGCCAGGTAGAGGGTGGGGACCCCGTGGGCTGGTGCAGGTCTGAGCCTGGACCCCCTTGCCACCTGTGCCCTCAGTTCTTCCCCAATGGAGAGGCCATCTGCACCGGCTCAGATGATGCCTCCTGCCGCTTGTTTGACCTACGGGCAGATCAGGAACTGACCGCCTACTCCCATGAGAGCATAATCTGCGGCATCACGTCCGTGGCCTTCTCCCTCAGTGGCCGGCTGCTCTTCGCTGGCTATGACGACTTCAACTGCAATGTCTGGGACTCCATGAAGGGCGAGCGCGTGGGTAAGGGCCAGCCCTGCCTACTGCTTCCTCAACTGGAAGGACCTTTCCTCGCCCTCCCTCCCACTCCATACCCTCCTGCTAGATCCCTGGGTTGGGACCCCCTTGTTGCTGTTCCATCATGGCATCCCTCCACCCCTAGAATCTAGGACCCCTTGGTTCCCAACCTAGAACCATCTTCCCTCAAAGGAAAGTTGCTCTAAGCAGCTCCTCTCCACTGCCCAATGCCATGGCTGCTCCCTGCCCAAGGAGCTCCTCTGGTCATCCCCAGACATATGGACCTTAAATGTCTATTCAGATCTGGATTCCTGACATTTCAGGGGCAGCCACTTAAGGAAGGACAGCCACAGAGCACTGTGTAAGGGAAGTGGGGAGAATCAAGGAAATCTGGAGTGGCCTGGGGGTCCTGACCCCAGACTAGGGGCTCAAGAAGTCGATGAGATAGTGTGGCTTCTTCTCTTGGGAGAGGCCCGGTGATGAAGGAAAGTAACACTGGCTGGAGTCAGGATCCAATTCCTAATTCTGTTGCTCACTTTCTGAGTGCCCTTGCATGAGTCACTGCTCTCTGGGCCCTAGTATCCTCATTTGGAAACAAAGGAATAGGATGAACAGGTTGCTTTTCCTGTTTTCCAGCACCCATCAAGGTGCCCTAGCTTTTTCCATAGCACGCAGATGCTTCCAACCTTTCCCTGTCTGTCCTGCCCCTTCCCCAAGCCAAGTTCTTGACAAACTGGCCTCAAGAGAAAAAACCCCTGCCCTTAAGGCTAATCCTCTTTGTCTCTCAGCCTATTCAATCCCAATCTAGGATTCCTGCACATGCACAGACACATGTACATGCGCACGTGTGTGCAGCTTTCCAAATCAGCATAGCGAGACAGACTAACTCCTTTCCCTCTTCCTCAGGCATCCTCTCTGGCCATGACAACAGGGTCAGCTGCTTGGGGGTCACAGCTGATGGGATGGCAGTGGCCACTGGCTCATGGGACAGCTTCCTCAAAATCTGGAACTAAGGAGGCTGGAGGAAGGGAAGCAGAAGGCCATGAAGACACTCAGCTGCCCCCTCGCTCCCCCATCTCCTTCAGGTTCTCTCTTCTATATCCCAGCTGCCATTCCCACTGAGCTTTCTCCCGAGGGCAGTGGGGAGGACAGGGAGTGTGCCTTTGGGAGGCAGCCTCAGGGACACAGGGGCAAAGAACTGCCCCTTCTCCTCCCATGGCCTCCCCTCCCCACAGTCCTCACAGCACCCCACTTAATGAGGACAACCAACCCCTCCCCAGCCCTTCCCAGGCCCAGCAGGCTTCCAGTTGGAGGCTCCAGGTCCCAGGATCCCTCCCCCAGAGCCACTACCTTTGTCCAGACCTGGGTGATATAGGGTACTCTTTGTCTATAGGGCACCCTGTGACTATGGCTCTTGTACCACTAGGGTCCTTGCCCCTTCTTTTTCTACCTTCTTTTTTTCTCTCCTAAAGCACCTGCAATAAAGCATAGCACCCTGGTACATCTGTGATGTTTGGTTTCCACCTGCCCTCTCTTCCAAAAAGACCCAGGTCCCATTTAAGGGCAATAAATTGTTACAGGTGCTATGATGAATACTGGGTACTGGATAGCTTGTGGGCAGAAAGAAGGGTGTAAGGAGAAGCCCAAGCCTTGGGAGGAGAAGCTATTCACCAGGTGGCTGGGGGATTGTATGTGCAATAGTTCACTGCAGCCTGCCTAGGGTGCCTATGTGTATGTTTGTACAGGAAGGTTACACTGAGAAGGAGTCAGGTTATAAAAGGCCTTGAATGCCAGGCTAGAGAGTCTCTAGACTTTATCCTAAGGACAATGGGAAGCCATTGAGGAGTTCTGAGCAGAGTAGTAATGTGATCAGTTATGCTTCTCAGAAAGATCACCCTGGCAGCAGTGTCGGCTGATGAAATGGAGGCAGGAGAGACTGGCACTAGGGAAACAAGGTGCGAGGCAAGTGGCAAGAAACTCAAGAGCGACAGGACAGAGAGGTAAGCAAGAGGGATTAAGAAGAGATTAAAGAATGAAATCACCAGGCTTTAGTGACCAAGGTTTAGGTTTGGGCAGCAGGGTAGATAATGCTGTTATTCACAAGGATAGGGAATAGGAGATGAGGAATAGCTTTGGGGGAAGATCATGGATTCAATTTTAGACAAACTGACTTTGAACTGCTTATGGGGCAGCTACATAAAGATGAGGATTAGAGAGATAGACCTGGAAGTTAGCAGAATATAGGAAAGTGATCACTAAAGCCCTAGAAGTAAACGCCTAGGGAGAGCAGGAGGAAAGGGCCAAGGACAGAGCCCTGGGGACACCATGACTTAAGGGATGTGTACAAAAAAGGCTCAGAGTATTGGTGAGGGGACACTCAGGCCAGAGAACACAAGTTCTCCAGGCTGCCATTCTATAGACGGAAGAGCCAGTGCAAGGATTAAGTATACCTTTTAAAAGCATCATTTAAAATCACTTCCTTTAATATACAAGAAACACAAAAGACAACAAAGAAATCCTGATAAAGCTCTCAGTCCCAGATTGGTAGGTTAGGAGAAGTCAAAGAAAACAAGCCTTTCCTCTGTTTCCCCAGGAAAAAAGGGGTGAGAGGACATAGAATATCACCAGTCCCTGGGTGAATCCAGTGCCAGGGCCTAGCTCTCTACCAAGGGGAAGTTCTGATTTTCCTTGTCATGGTCCTGGCCTTGCTCCCATGCTCGTCCTCCAGTTTTCTGAAGTTGTCCAGATCCAAGAATGGCTCCTTCCTTTAGTTCCCTAACATTTTCACTTAGCGGGGAAGGTCGCTTACCCTGCAAAAGTCAGTGTATGAGTTGGGGGTTGTTGCTCAGGAGGGGAAAGATCTGGGTAAATGGGTCTCCCACCATCTACATTGGATATCCAAGTAATAGCTTTCACCCTCTCTCCCTTTACCTGTCGTGGTGTCAGGGTCCCAGGGGAGTTGTCATCTTGCAGGATGGTGAGGGGAGATCTCCCTAGTACCTTGCCCTTTGGTTTCCGTCTTTTTCGCTTAGAACCTAGGATGGGCAAGGAGTTAAAGTGAGGATCCAAACCTAGGAGTTTACAGTTTATGCCTCCCACACTCACCCATGGACTTTATCCCAGAACATCCTAGGTTCTCTTCTCTATACCTTGCCCTTAGATTCTGTACCTGAAGATCGGGGAGTCTCAGGATCTCTTAAAGACTTGTCTGAGCTATGGCTGGCCACAGGGGTTTCTGTGAGCTGACTTGCTTCCTCCTTGGAAAACACCTGTTTAGAGGGGAGCTCAATCTGCTTCCAAACTGGCATCTGATCCTCAAGGGATAACTGGGTACCCAGAGGCAAGTCCAATTCAGAAGATGAAGGTATCTCCAGGGGCAGAATAGGCTCTGGAGGAAGATTTGATTTGGAGGCTTCAGTCTCAAATACTTCACTCAGTTGTTTCACCAGTGGGCTTGGAGGGTCTAGAGGAAAGAAGTGAACAATGACCTTCTGATACAAGTCATTCAGCAAAGAGAAAAAGAACACCAGCCGTAGGACTCATGCCCAGGTGGGTGAGCAGGTGGGAAGAAACCAAAGTGGAGGGAGCAAAATGTTGAGAAAAGAGATGGGCCCAAAGCAGGAGGAGGCAGGCCCCTTTAAGGAGGATTCGGCCCGGTGCGGTGGCTCATGCCTATAATCCTAGCACTCTGGGAGGCCGAGGCGGGCCAATAGTTTGAGCTCAGGAGTTCGAGACCAGCCTGAGCAAGAGCAAAAAAAAAAAAAAAAAAAAAAAAAAAAAAAAAATAGAAAGAAATTAGCTGGACAATTTAAAATATATAGAAAAAAATCAGTGGAGCATGGTAGTGCATGCCTGTAGTCCCAGCTACCTGGGAGGCTGAGGCAGGAGGATTGCCTGAGCTCAGGAGTTTGAGGTTGCTGTGAGCTAGGCTGATGCCGAGGCACTCTAGCCCGATTCACAGAGTGAAACTCTGTCTCAAAAAATAAATAAATAAATAAAAAGGAGGACCCTGAGAGAAAAGCTTCATTTGGCCCCGTGCAAGCATAATAGATGACAGCCTCATCAGCATTCCCTAGGTCCAACACTTGCCTCCATTGCTGGTCTTCATAGGTGTCCGTGCAATGCCAAGGGTAGGAGAGCGGGGATCTGAGTCCTGGGCATGTTTGGGACCCTCCAGCTGTTCCCCTGCTGGTAGACTTGGCTGTGGAGAGCTCTCCACCTGTCAGGACCATAGGCTAGAACAAGTCTGGGCTCTGACCCTTCTCTCCTCCCCACATTCCAGGGAGGATTGCCAAGGTCCTCAAGACATTCAGCCCACCCCATGCAGATTGAGAATGCAGAAAATAAGGTCGGAGTAGGGATGGCGGTGTGAGGGCTTTGTCAGAATCAGATTAGGCAGAAGCCCAAAAATTCAGACAGTTTCTAAGCCTCCCCACCCTGGCCCCAGAGTACCTGGATGGGAGTACGCAGGATGCCAGCACTAGGTGAACGGGGGTCTGCCACTCGAGCCAGATGCTTGTTGTGCGGCGGAGGCCCCGCTGGAGTGACTGGTACGCTCTTGGCTGAGCCCATCTCAACCAGGAGTTGTAGGGTGGGGGCAGGGCCCGGCTCGGGGCGAGTAGGGGATGCCTGCGAGAATTGACTCAAGTATCAGCCCTTACCGCGACCATGTCAGACCTCCGACCCCAGACCACCTGATCTTTCCAGTTTCCAGTTGAGGAACCTCCTGGCCGCTGGGCCAGAGGCCTCTGAGGAATTAATGACTGGTGCGGCTGGCCAAGCGGCTCATTCTGGGCCTGCTGGGCCCTCTAACTTATTCATTAATTTATTCAAATCACCTACCAGGCCCCAATTCCACCTTCGGGACACAGCAGCTCGAGGCTCAACTCCCGAAGCTACGAGTTTCAAACTTCCCGCCACGCCCCCTTCCCTGACCCTATTGGCTAAGCTGACGTAGGCTCCCATAGGCCCGCTATGTGAGACCCGCCTCCAGCGCTGGAAGTCATTGGTCTGGGAAGACGTCTATCACGGAGACCTGTGGGCCAATGGACTGAAGTTTGGTTTGCCAGGGGTGACGCCTCCTCGAGTGGGGGACTTTTGTTCAGTATCGGCCTGCTAGCCGTCCGTCGTGAGACTTTGAGGAGTGCCAGTCTTCGCTTTCGAGACCTCCAGTTTCAAAACCGGATGATTTTATCAAGCAAAATGGAATGATGAGTGATTACGCTATTACGCATAAATCCAGCAGGAGCTGTGGTTTTCCTGAGGAGACAGAGATAGTAGCCTTATTGGTTGACAGAGTTATCAATCACTCCACACCAACCCTCTTAAGCTCCGCCCTACTGGATACCCCCTTTTCGAACACGAAGAAGACAACCACCCCTCTACTTTCCGATTAGACAAGTCCCCAGGAAAGTTTCTGGCACTGAGAGATCTAAACAACAGTTTCCGCTCTTCTATAAAAGGCGCGCCAAGGGACCTTAAGGGTCCCAGAGTCTGAGCAGCGACCGCTCCGGATCCCACCTCGCTTCCCTCCGTGCGCGCCTGCCCTGGAAGGGTGGGATTGGCTCTTTCGACCATCAATTGCACTAGAAGCGCTTTTCATTGGCGTTAGTCAAGAGCCGGCAGAGGGCGGAGCACTCGCAGGCCGGCCTCGGCCAACTGCCATTCTCGCGCGTCTGCCCCTCGGCGCATGCCCCTAACGAGTAGCGCTCATTGGACGAGAGAGTGGGGGTGGGGGCTGGGAACGGTGGGAGTCGCTGTGTGGAGGAGCTGCCGCCGGTGTCATGGCGGAGCTGAGCGAGGAGGCGCTGCTGTCAGTGTTACCGACGATCCGGGTCCCTAAGGCTGGAGACCGGGTCCACAAAGACGAGTGCGCCTTCTCCTTCGACACGCCGGTAAGCCCATTCCCCACGCCCGCAGCGAGCACGACTTCCTTCCAACGCCCTGGTCATTCTGCCGGGGCCTGCAAGGCTTGGGCTGCCGCCCCCCTGCGCTGCACCCTGGGACTTGTAGTCTCCCACGCTCCACTCCGCCGCCGCTGTTGAGGAGCTGCGGCTGTCTTGTGACTACCGCCCCCGGAAGCCGCCGCGCTCGCCTGGCCCGCTCCCCGCCTCGCGGAGCACTGTGGGCATTGTAGTCGCTCACTGCCTTCATGGCCGTTCTAAGCGAGGGGCGTAGCCCGACCGTCGGACTACATCCCCCAAATGGACCCCTGAGAAAGCCTGGGAGTCGGCCTTGTCTGTCGCGCACGGCTCCCTGGGTTTTGTAGTCTCATGTGGGAGTGATGGGGGCGACTCCCCACTGTTCTCTGCCGGGGTTGGGGTTGCGGGGTGGCGGCTGCAGTTCCGAGGCAGCTAATAGTCTGGAAGTGGGCTCTGAAGAAGTCCGGTTCTGAGAAAGTCCGAGTTAGAGAGCCTTACCCATGGTTAATATGGACAGGGGGCGGGGAGCTGGGTCCTAGGTGGTGGTGAGCAGAGGAAAGCTCCAGTCGTTTCTCCTTTGAAGTGAACTATTAGCCACCCCCCTCGCCCCAGCCCATCACAGACAGCGGAGAGAAGCCCTTTTAAAGTATTCCTAGAGATGGTTTATTTCTCAGAAGATGCTAAGGCCCCTTTCCCATTCTGCTCACTCTTGACTAGTTACACAAAGCCGCCACCCACACCATGCTTCACGTTTTGCAGGCTCCACCCGGTACCTCCCTTCCTACTGTTCTGCCTTCCTATGTCACCCTCAAGCAGAGACAGGCCTTCAGGGCCTGAACTGAGACAGCAGCTTGGTTGGGATCCGCCCCCCTCACCACCCCTCCCCTCAAGCTGCTGAGCCCTGCCCAGTGTGTTCAGTCAGACCAGCTCATGGCCTGAAAACTGCAAGTCAGAGTGGAAAGACTTCATTAATGTATCACCAATGCTGAGTATAGCAGTGTGATCTGAGGCCCTGTTCAGGATCATCACGGTGATTTGTGGTTTGCTTGGTTTGCTAGGCTTTGATCTGGGCCTCAGACAATGTACTGCTTCTCTGAAGTCTGGCTTTGGCAGAGGTAAAAGAAGACTGCTCAAAGCAGAGCTCCGGGGTTCCCAATTCTTGGTGAAACCAGCATCTTTTATTTCCAACAGAGGAGTTTAATCACTTCAGAGCTCCCACGTTTCTGCCAGGAGGGAAAGGTTTTTCTTAATTACCAGCAGATGGTAGAAGTCAGTGGGTCTCTCTTTACACTTATATTCACTCCTGTCTTTCTCCTTAGTAATTGCTTTGAATGATCAAAAAAAGGATTTTGTAGTCTTCTGCCACTTTCCCTCTTTCACCTCAAGTCAAGAGATCTCCAACATGGCCTAGCTGCTTTGCTAACCAACTTCCAGCATATTTGATTATCTTCAAATTGGATTCTGGGAAGAAAGAGAGCTAGTTGACCTCCCTGGTGAGAAATGCTCTATTTGTCCATTAACATTGCAATTCTCATTGTTCTAGGGAGTGGTACAGAGCAGTCTATGGAGCTAAAACTACATTAGTGCTCTATTTTTAATATCACGGCAGAGAAATTTTCAAGGCCACTGAGGCTTTATTCCAGGAAGAAGATGCCTGTAGCTCAAAGCCTTGGATCTGAAGGAAGATTCATTGTCTCCAATTTCCTCCTCCACCTTCTTCATCCCTCTGTTTACAAAGGCACTGGAAGACTTGCTGAGCTTTGGGGAAGCCCATCCTCTCTCCTAAGCTGTGATTCAGGGTGGACATTTGTCTTTCCCTCTTTCCTTCTCAGGCTGTATGTGTTTAGCAATCTCAGCAATTGTTGCTAGATTGTTCTAAGAAGGGGATGGCTTTGAGGTTGGAGGTTGATGGCATTTTAGTGGAGATCTTACTTAATGGTCAGAGGGGAGGGGGAATGGCTGGAGAATGCGAGACTTCACATCATGTCCCTGCCAGACTGGGTTGGGGTTTAGCTGTGAGTCCCAAACAAGGCCTTGTTCCCCTGGAGCCAGGCTTCATCAGGAGAAGGGGTAGAAGACTCACAGTGTGGACCAGGGTTCAACTACCTAGTAGAGTGTGATAAAGGAAAGGTCTAGGCTTTCTGGCAAACTCAGGGATTGAATGTACTGTTGAGGTGCTGGAATCTCTGCTCTTCCAGTCTGGAAGGTTTTCTGAATCATGGAGATCAGATGGGGTTTGTCTTGGGGGTCCCTGGTTTGGGTTTAGTATCTGACATGAAAGTCTTCCCTCTCCCAGGAAAGGACCCTTTTCCCCTCTGAATGTAATCTCTGGTGCTGGAAGTCTACAGTATTTGATCCCTATTTACTTTCTGCATCTCAGATCTTAGGCCCAGGAAAGCTTAAAGGGAGTCTTCTGTGATTGATTGAAGGGCTCCAAAGCCCAGAGGGAGGAGCAAGAGGGAAGATGAATGGTGAGGGACTGGTGTTGCTCAGCATCCTATCGTTCTCTTCAGTGGTTATCACAGTCATAGGAGGGGCCGGGCGTGGTGGCTCACGCCTGTATTCCTAGCACTCTGGGAGGCTGAGGCAGGAGGATCGCTCGAGGTCAGGAGTTGGAGACCAGCCTGAGC
>VBSM01003218.1:297186-314850 GCA_008086735.1 Cheirogaleus medius | reverse complement strand
GGCCTCCCAGAGTGCTAGGATTACAGGCGTGAGCCACCGCGCCCGGCCAACCTGTAGTATTAATATTAATCATACTATTATTCCATTTTGTGATGAGAGAACAGACTCTAACAGTAAAGTAAGTGCCCAGAGTTACAGAGCTGGACTTGAACCCTGTTCTGCTAGCTTTCAGTGAGATAACTGCATGACAGCATACTCCTGCAGCCCCTCCAGCATGTTTCAGCTCATCTCTGAGGGTTGGCAGTTAAATTTCCTTGGTGTGATCATGGTGTTCCCCAGGGGTGTTTATTGATTTAGCCCTGCTGCCCCATAGCTCTCCTGTGTCCTGGATATAGACCTAGGTTCATACTTGGGGTTCCTGTGACTAAACTAAAATGGTTCACCTGAGAGTGAGAAGCACACTAGTTTGGGACTTTTTCATTCACTGCATCCCAACCATTTGTGCCCAGTGTAGACCAGGAAGTGATCCAAACCACACAGGACAGAGGCCTGCATGTGTTCTGGCCAGAGGGGGAGCAGCTAACTCATGCTCAAACCACCACCCCTTCCTCTGTCTTTGGCACAGTGATCAACTCTCCATTCCCTCTTGCAGGTGTCCTTAAATTTGCCCGCTTGGTCAAGTCTTACGAAGCCCAGGATCCTGAGATCGCCAGCCTGTCAGGGAAGCTGAAGGCACTGTTCCTGCCCCCCATGACACTGCCACCCCATGGCCCTGCTTCTGGTGGCAGCGTGGCTGCCTCCTGAGAGTTGGCCTTCACCTATTCTATTGCCAAGGAAGGGAAGACCTTGGCGTGCCAGAAGATAATAAATGTGCCTGTGGTTTAGCCTTGGTGTCATCTTTTGTGGTCCTGACAACCCCTGCCTCTCATTCCCAGATTCCCTCTGCCCCTGGCCAGATTCTTTCCTAAACTCCTGGCTGAGCCCAGGCCTGCTCTGGTGAGGGCCTAAGGCTCCTGCCTTGCTTTCAGGGCAGGAGAGGCTGGACTGGCCCCTCAACACCCTGGGTGGGTGGGCCTGCACAGGTGGACCTCCTTCTCTGAGGGATTGGGCTCCCCAGGCTTTTCCTTAGGCCCCTTGGTTTCCGCTGACTGAGAGGTCCCCCATTGGTTGGTGTTCCCTTGGCCAGGGTTACTTCCTGGTCTTTGCTCCTACCTGCCCTCCTGCTGCTCTGTCAGCTCTGGCTCCAGGTGGAGCTCCAGGAGGCTCCTCCCCTCCCTAGGGATGACGACTCTGGCCTGGCAGGCAGGCTTGCCAGACTACTGATTGGGGCTGCAGGGGGAAGCTGGCTGCTGCGGGCGGTTTCAGGCCAGCCCCGCCCCACCTGTCCTTCCCTGAAGACCATTAGTCCGGGGGCTTGTCCCTGCAGTGCCATTGGCCTGGCGGGCTGGATTGAGGAGGAAGTGGCTGAGTTCTGAACATTTTTTCCTCACCTAGCCTGGGCCACTGTGCACAGCTGTGCCACTGGCTTGACCCCGCCCACTGTGGCCTTCTGCCTGTGACTACCCCCATCCCTCCAGGGAGATGCTGTCCCGTGGGTAAGTCACTGCACCACCTGGGTCCCACAGTCTCCTGTTAGTTTGGGAGGGAGGGGCATGGCCATGACTGCAATCTGCTGCTGTCCCCTGCCCTGGGTCTGCTTCCTGTTCCTATGTACTTTTTCCTTCCCCGAAGATGTGAGGACCCCCAGGCTCATTCATGCCCCTCTGCCCCTTCTTTCTGTAACACTTTTCCCCTGACAAGTGTGTATCTGTTCCCACCATTGCATCTCTACCTACAGCCTCTGGTACCCTACTTCTGCCTCCTTCTTAGGGCCTGTACCTGTGGGTAGCTTGTATCACCTCAAACATAACAGCCTGCAAGGCAAACCAGAGAAAGCACTCCCATTCCCAGCCAACTTCCCCATACTTCCCAGTACCTGCCTTGGTTCCATTTTCTTTTAGTTTCCCTTCACAGTGTTGAGCATCTGTTACAGGCCAGGTACTGTTAAAGATGCTGGTGATACGGGAATGAACAAGACAGACGTGGGCCCTGCTCCTACCGAGCTTACATTCCAGTGGGAGGCGACAGACTGAACACATAACCCTGATACGTAGGGATCATTTTAGATTCTCAAAAGTGTTATGCAGAAAATAGAACTGCTTCACGTGCTAGCAAGGGACCGGGGATGCTGGTGCCATTACTAGCTGGAGGGGTCGGGGAGGGCTTCCTGAGGAGGTGACATTTGAGCTGAGACCTGGATGAGGAGGAGGGGCCAGCCCTGTGATGTGATCAAGAGTCAAGCACCCTTGGGCAGAGGAAATGGTGAGCACAAAGCCCTGATGTAGGAACAAACACAAAAAGGAGGGGCACCTGCAGCAGAGGACACCAGCGCAGCAGAGGACACCAGCGCAGCAGAGGCAGGGCCGGGGTAGTCAGACCTCCTTGGAGTTGGGATGCCGTAAGTGAAAGATTATCAGAGTGTTGGTGAGTTTGTGAGCAAGTCCCCCCACCCCACCCCAGTCCTGCTGATTCTTGCTTCTCACTCTGCCACATCTGCCTTTGCCCCCGTACACACCTCCTCACAGTCAGCCACATTGACAGGGCTCTTCGTGGGTCTTCTGGTCCCTGATCCCTTCCACACTCCCGCCATGGTCATTTTCCTACCAGGTGGCTTGGCAAGGCCTTCCCCCTAGTGCAGACTTTTCTTTGGTCCCTCAGCCCGGCCTTGCACGACCCTCTGCAGCTGGGTCCCAGCCTCTCAGAACAACTTCACTTTAGCCACATGGCTCTGCTCACACCCAGGCGCTGCTCACGTGGACTCTGTGCAGGCCACCTCTGTGCCCCGGAACATGCTCCCTCCGTCTTCCATCCTGGGCTGGGCCGGGGCCCCCATCTGCCCTGCCAAGGCCTTTTGCAGCAGAGTGGTGGGTGTGGTGGGAAGGGCATCAGGCTCTGGTGTCAGATAGCCTTGGTTTGTCCTTCTCCCCACTCACTAGCTTGTGACCTTGAGCAAGTTACTTAACATCTCTGAGTTTTAGTTTGTGTTTCTAAATTGGGTGAATAACACCTACTTAATAGAGTTGGCATGAGGATTAATAATATAATGTAAAAGCTGGTGGCACTGAAACCCTACCACTTATCGGCTTTTCACATCAGTATTTGGAAATATTGTTAAGCCCATTTGTCAGGTGGGGATACTGAGGCTCAGAGAAGTTTAATAACTTTGTAGAGATTATTTCACCGTGTTTGCTCTCCCAGACTGCCTATCTTCTGGTGTCACTGTTGATCTTGATCTCCACTTTTATCCTCCCTGCTTTCGAAGGGAATATTATTCCCTTCTGAATTATCAGGCACTTACTTTTATAACTCTTAGCCTCCCCTTAAAAAATGGGGAAAATAGGGTAGTCGAGGTGGCTCACGCCTGTAATCCTAGCACTCTGGGATGCCAAGGTGGGAGGATTGCTTGAATTCAGGGGCTCAAGACCAGCCTGAGCAATAACAAAACCCCGTCCCTACAAAATATAGAAAAATTAGCATGTCTTGGTAGTGTGCTGAGGGGAGGCTGAGGCAGGAGGATCGCTTGAGCCCAGGAGTTTGAGGTTGCTGTGAGCTATGATGATGCCACTGTACTCTAGCTGGAGCGACAGAGCAAGACCCTATCTCAAAAAGAAAAAAAATGGGGAAAATAATTCCTCCATCACAGGGATGTCTGAGCTCAAATGAGATTGTGTACTCCCAAGTGCTGTGCAAAGGCCAGAGCGCTGTGCCAAAGTAAAGGGGTGTTTTGTTTATTTTCCTGCCAAAGGATAGAAGAGACTATACATCTTGTCTGAATTGTCTCTATCTCTTGGCTTGACACCCTTCAGAGGAATTGCTGCCTCTCCCATGGGTCCTGAGTCTCTGGGTGCCTAGTTAGTTTCTTCCCACCCAGTGGGTTTAAGCACTAGAAAAAGAGTATCTTGGGGCCAGAGTGCAGCAGGCATTTGGTGTCGAGCACGGACCTGAAACTTTGTGTGTGGTCAGGATTGTGTGTCCCCGTGTGGAGATTTGCACTGCATCAGGTATGGGTGTGGGTAGACATGGGTGATGGGGTGCCTGTCGTGGGACTGTGTGTGCATAAGTGATATACTTATGTGTGCACACTCATCTGTATATGACAAGCAGGCTGTGTTTGTGACCGTGTATGTGCATGTGTATTGATGAGTTTGGTTTTTGGACACTTGGTGCCTGGAGTGTTGTGAGGCTCTGAACATGAGCCTAGTGGATCTCTCTGTGGTAGAGCCAACTTTGCATACGCACTTCCTGCCCCTTGGTATGGGAGGGAGTTCATGGGCATTCCAGGTCTTTTAGGGCAGTGTCCAAACTGAAGGGGTAGTCAAAGTTGGACCATGCAGTAAACAGACCAAGCAAATTCCCCAGGGCACCAATAAGAGGGGGAACAATCTCCCCCCAAAAAGAGAGGAAAATCCTTTTTGAGGGTGGAAGTTGATGTTCGATGTTTCTTAAAATGATAAAGTAGTTGTTACAGGAAAATTAGACTTTTGTTGGGCTTTAGAACCTTGTTATTTATTTTTTAATATTTTTTATTGAGGTATAATATGCATAATGTGTGTAAATATTAAGCATGTAGCCTGATTGACTTCACATTTATACACATGCATGTAAATAGCACCCAGATCGAGACACAGAGCATTCCCGGTACCCAAGAAGTTTCCCAGAAATTTC
Source organism: Cheirogaleus medius (assembly GCA_008086735.1). NCBI lineage: Eukaryota > Metazoa > Chordata > Mammalia > Primates > Cheirogaleidae > Cheirogaleus > Cheirogaleus medius. The sequence goes on along the minus strand of VBSM01003218.1, from coordinate 310,146 downwards.
CATCTCCTAGTCAATATCTTTACTTTTATAAAGGTAATTCATGCCTATCATACAACATTCAAAAAAGTGTATGGGAGAAGCAAGTGTCCCTCTTACCCCTGTCCTCCAGCCACTCAATTTTCCTCTGTAGGGGAAGCCACCAGTATGAATTTCCGTGTGTCCTCTGTTGCCTTCTTTCCTTGTTTTGGTTTTGTGGTGCTGGTGTTTGTATTTGGAATTACAGACAGGGAGCATCATACGTGTTTAGGCCCTCTAAAGGGGCAAGGACTTTGCTCCCATCCTGCATCCCCCAAGAGACAGACACCTGGTCAGAGCCCTGGGGCAGGGCAGAGGCCAGAGACAGGAAGTAGAAAGGGCCTGAATTTGACAGGGATATAAAGGGGTCATTTTGTTCACCCCTCTACCACAGTGGCATCTCTTCAGACGTGTATGTTGGTCAGGGGAGGCACCCTTCCCTCTTGTAATCGTCTGCAAGACTATTAGGGAGTCTCCCCCTCCCACAGCAGCCTCTTTCGACAAGGAGTCTCCCGACTGCTGTTCTTTGAACCTTTGAGCGTTGATGTACAGTAGTTAAAATCATTGGCTTCGGATCCAGATGGTCTGGGTTTGAATCCTGGCACGCCACTTACTAACTGCATGACTTTGGCAATTCCTTAAATTCCCTGGGCCTCAAGTTTCTTGTCTGTAAAATGGTGCTAAAGAGAATAATAATAGGGCTGTGGTGAGGAATAAGTCAGACAAGGCTCATAAAGGATGTTATAGCGCAGTGCCTGGCACACAGTAAGACTCCGCTGAATGGCAGCTGTCACCTGTCGCCATTGCTATTAGCATTGCATTAGCCAGGGAAGGCTGTGCAGAAGCAGCTGATGGAGGTGGAAGAGATGGCCTGGGACCATGTGTGTTCACGCGCATGAAGCACAATCCTAGCCCAGAGGGTGCAAGGCACACACGTGTCCTTATTTCATGTGTTGTCACATATGTGCAGGCCATGCTCCTGAACCTTTGATTGCAGACGTGTGGGAAGCGGGGCCCCATCCCCACCCCCACTACCACCCAGCCACCCAGCTCTGCTTCTCTTCCCTTGCTCTGCTCTAAAACGAGAAGTACAAGTGAGTTCCCCCAAGGGGTCGGCCGCGCCCCTTCCTGTCCCCGCCCTGCCGGCTGCCCCAGGCCAGTGGAGTGGCAGCCCCAGAACCAGGACCGCCAGGGGTGGCAAGGCGGCCTGGCACCGAGAGCTGGGTCTGAGGCTTAGCCCCAGTGTTCTCGCTGCCCAGACTCGGCTGTGCCACCTCATTCTCTGCACCCCCTTCCTCTCCGGGAGCCCCAAGATGGTGAGGTAAGGGCCTGGGATCCTGGTAGCAGGAGGCAAGGGTGCCTGGGGCCACGGGACCTCCCTCATTGCCTGCTGGGGCCTTCCAGGTGGTTTCACCGAGACCTCAGTGGGCTGGACGCAGAGACTCTGCTCAAGGGCCGGGGTGTCCATGGGAGCTTCCTGGCTCGGCCCAGTCGCAAGAACCAGGGCGACTTCTCCCTCTCTGTCAGGTAGGTCTCTCTCGTGTTCTGGCAGCTCTGTCATGTGGGTCCAGGCCCTGCACTGCTCATTCCCAGGTCCCCCATGGAAGGGCTGACTCCCCAGTCCCCGGCCTTGTCTGTGTCCTTGCCCCCAGCCCCAGCTTGCCCCCTGGCCTGGTGTCTGCCTCGTCCCGTGTGTGCCCCCCACTCGGGACCCTCAGTCTGTCCCCACCCGACCTGCCTCTACTCCAGCAAGGCCTGGCCTTACCACCTGGTATCCCTCAGGGTGGGGGATCAGGTGACCCATATTCGGATCCAGAACTCTGGGGATTTCTACGACCTGTATGGAGGGGAGAAGTTCGCGACGCTGACGGAGCTGGTGGAGTACTACACGCAGCAGCAGGGTGTCCTGCAGGACCGCGATGGCACCATCATCCATCTCAAGTACCCGCTGAACTGCTCCGACCCCACCAATGAGAGGTGAGGGGCTTCGCAGCCCAGCCCACTCCCACAGAGGCGGGCTGGCTCCCATGGCACCGGCACCACGGCACTGCCTGTGCCCAGTCCCTTTCCCATCCTCGCTCCCTGCCAGGTCTCTGTGTCTCTCCCCATGTCACACTACGGCCTGGGGCCTCAGAGGATAACCCACCACCCTCTCTGTCTCTCCCCTGAGGAAGCTGTGTCTTACTCTAGGGTCCCCATCTGCTGGCAATCCCGGTCCTACTGGTGACAGGGAGGCCACTACTCCTGCTGGCATTTCATAGGTCAGCTCTGTTGTTAGAAAGCGCTTCCTTCTACGGAACCGAACCTGCCTTCCTACAGTTCCCCCTGCCCCTCCCACGTGGGTAACCCAGGAGGCATTGATGTTGAAGGGATCACAGGGACTAACGCTCATTAGGACACCTGACGCTTTATCTCCGCAGCCCAGTGAGGATGGGTTGGTCCTCTTGGGCTGGATAGAGCTTGGCTGCTTCCTTGGCCCGAGCAGAGATAATTGAAAATGGGGTGTAATGTGGTCACATGTGCAACCGGCCTAGGACTGTCCTGGGCACTGGGTACTATGAGGCAGTTCTCTCCTCTCCCTTCGCTGCCAAGATGTGGTCCCGGAACTGGGCCGGCTACGCCCCATGTGGTCTCCCCAAAGCCTGGGTCGGGGAATCGGAATGCTCCTCCCTGCACAGTGGCTCATTTCTGCAGCTACAGCCCAATGACAGGTCCTATTAAAGTCAAGGGCAGTGGAATAATCCTAAGGGTTTTTTTCACGTGGACTCCTGGAGCCAAGCCAACTGGCCCCCATGCTGTACTTCTGGATCGATTGTCAAAATGGTTCTGAAACTTGGTTCTGTCCGCTTTTATCTTTCTGAGATTCAGGCCTCCAAACTGGCACCCATGGTTTTGTTGGAGTCACTGATTAGAACTCAGAACTGGATAAGGCTGAGGTTGAAGCCCTGTGGCCCACTGTGGAGACCTCTTTCCAGTCAACACGAAGCCGTCCATCTGCTTCCGTTGAGACCTTCCTCTTTGGGATGGATGGCTCTGCCCGTGGTCTCCTTCAGTACCTTCTAGATGTCTGTTCCCTCTGGCCCATCCCCTTCCCACCCAAAATACCCACAGCGGTTTTGCCACTGAGACCCCCTTTAACGCCTCATGTCCTCTCTGTCTCTTTGCCCCAAGCCAGGACCAGCCCTGCTGGAGGAGGATGGGTTGGAAGAGGGGAGGAGGCCCTAAGTGGCTCCCTGGACTAACAGTCTGGCAGGAGCCAGCAGGGAAGGAGGGCAGTGGAGGATAAAGACCAGGACAGTCACCCTCGAGGCCCTTTTGAGTGACCCATGCTGAGAAACTGAGAAGCCCATCTCACCCCTGACCCTGGGGTGTGTGGGAAGCTCTGTCTCCAAATGCCTGTTGTGTTCCTGCCTTTGGCCACAGCCCCTCCTCTTCTGCGGGAATTTGCATTTGTCCCCTCAATGGCTTGCTGGCTTTCTTCCTGTGGCCAGCTTGACATTTGCATGGAGACTTCCTCATCCTGGGGACTGAGGGAAGGGGCTCAGCCCCCTCCCCTGCCTGAGGGCCCCAGCATAGTGGGGTGGAGCAGCCCAGGGCTCATGGTGGGGAGGGGGCTCTAGAGGTCTCTCAGCTGGAGTCTCCTCTGGGCAGGGGTGAGATGGTCAGGACAGACTGGCCCCCTCCCTCCTTCCCCCATCCCTGCGGTTGGAAAATGCCCCCCTTCCCCTGGTCCCTGGGCTGAGGAAACCTCACAACCTCACTTCTCACTCTCTCCCCAGAAGGAGTTTTGTGTTTTTTCCATCACGTGGTTTCCTGTGGGGCTGGGCATTGTGGGGCTACAGTTTCCTCCTGGGAAGGGGGTGTGCTTCGGGGAAAGGTCTTAGTTCTGCTTTCTGCCCCGACAGCCCCTTTGAGCCCCTTTGAACCCCGGCCTCCCCCTCAGTGACATCATCCAGGGTACCCTGGAGCCCCCCAAACCACTCTTTCCCCAGTGGGGTTGTCTGTCTTCCCTGCCTCCCTGGGGGGTTCTCCCTGATGTTCCCTGTGACTTCTGGCCCTTCCCAGCTCCCATCACTCTCTATCTCTGGCCTCTCCCTAGTCCAGTGCTGTCTTTCCTATGTTCTGGATATTGCCTGTCCTTCAGCATTCCAGAGGTAGGCTCTGGGTTTAAAGCCTGGTTATAACTCCTGAGGCTTCCTTGTACCAGTCAAGGGCTCTGGGCCATTGTGCAACTGCTCAGCTTCAGTTTCCTCATCTGTAAAATGGGGATAATACCTGCCTCTCAAGCATTTTTGTGAGACAGTAATGGAACCAAATGTGGTGGTGGATCTGAAAGCATCTAGCACTGTACCTGACACATAGTAACTATTCCATTTCCCTCCTCCTCTCTGTGAGTGTCTCTGCCCAGCGCCTTCCCCTGTGGCCTGGGTCTCACCGTCCTATTGCTGCCTTCTCTAGGTGGTACCATGGCCACATGTCTGGAGGGCAGGCAGAGACACTGCTGCAGGCCAAGGGTGAGCCCTGGACATTTCTTGTGCGTGAAAGTCTCAGCCAGCCAGGAGATTTTGTGCTGTCTGTGCTCAGTGACCAGCCCAAGGCTGGCCCAGGCTCCCCGCTCAGGGTCACCCACATCAAGGTCATGTGTGAGGTAAGGCAGCCGGGCGGTGTGGGAAGCATTTATCTGGGACTCCTGACGGTGCCCACAGTGTGGGCAGTGGGGAGGGTCGGCCTGGACTTGGGTTCAAGGCTGGGGGTGCAGGGAGGGAGGCTCAGACCCCATGGGCTGGCCTTACTTGGCACCCCTCAGGGTGGACGCTACACAGTGGGCGGTTCGGAGACCTTTGACAGCCTCACAGACCTGGTGGAACATTTCAAGAAGACGGGGATTGAGGAAGCCTCAGGTGCCTTTGTCTACCTGCGGCAGGTGAGGGTGTGGGCCTGGCTGCCTCCTTCCTCCCCCAAGCCAACCCCAGATGTGAGCTTCTAAGACCTCTAAGTCACTGACTTCTGTCCCCACCCCCAGCCATACTACGCCACGAGGGTGAATGCGGCTGACATTGAGAACCGGGTCTTGGAACTGAACAAGAAGAAGGAGTCCGAGGACACAGCCAAGGCTGGCTTCTGGGAGGAGTTTGAGGTACACAGTGGGAACCGCTAGGCTGTGACAGCTGGGGCAGCGGCAGCCACGTGGTGCCCCAGGCCCGCCCTTCCCCTCTTTGCCCACCTGCCCCACATGAGCTCCCCCACCGACGCCCTCTCTAGGGGCCTGTGCTCATTTCCCCTCTCGCGTCCCAGAGTCTGCAGAAGCAGGAGGTGAAGAACTTGCACCAGCGGCTGGAGGGGCAGCGGCCAGAGAACAAGGGCAAGAACCGTTACAAGAACATTCTCCCCTGTGAGCACCCAGGCAACCCCCATTCCTCCCCTCCCCAGGCAGCTTCCATTCACCCAGGAGACCGTCCCTGCCCCAGCCTGCCTCCCCACTCTCCTCCAAAAGCCTCTACCCTCCTGGTGGAGCATCCCGACCACTGACAGGCAGGCTGCCTTGCCCCTCCAGCCTCCTTGTGAAAACCCTGCCTCCCACTCCGTACAGATCCCCCTCCCCTGCCACCCACAGTCCTCTGTGAGCCTCGTGGCTTTTGAGACCAGAATGGCCTGTCCACTCAGGAAGGGTCCACCCCAGAGGTGGAGAGGGCCTGGCTGACCCAGGCCATCTTGTGTCCTCTCTGCCCACTTCCAGTTGACCACAGCCGAGTGATCCTGCAGGGACGTGACAGTAACATCCCTGGGTCCGACTACATCAATGCCAACTATGTCAAGGTTGGTGCTGTGGGTCCCGTGGGAGGAGATGCTGGGCCCTGGGAATTCCCTGTCTCATGGGAGACCCTAGATCCAGAGACCCCTAGGCAAAGCCGAAGAGGCTGTCTTGGGTGGGTGGCAGTGTGCAGGGCCCGTCCCAGGCCAAGGGTCTCACCATCCTGAGTGCATTTGTGTTTGCCTCCAGAACCAGCTGCTAGGCCCCGATGAGAACGCTAAGACCTACATCGCCAGCCAGGGCTGTCTGGAGGCCACAGTCAACGACTTCTGGCAGATGGTGTGGCAGGAGAACACCCGCGTCATTGTCATGACCACCCGAGAGGTGGAGAAAGGCCGGGTAGGACACAGCCCCTTGACGCCACATCCTGATCCCCCACCCTCCCCAGTACTTGCTGTTAACCACTATTAAGCCCAAGAAACTGCAGATGCCAGGGCAGAAAGGAGTCTCAGAGGGTAAGGACCCAGCCTTTGTTGGGAAAATGGGAAACTGAGGTCTACAGACAGTCTCTACACGCTGTGACTCCCAGATCTCTTCTTCCCACCTGGGCTCTTCTGAGCTCTCGACCCAGGTTTTAAACTGTTTCTTCCTTAATGTGTCTGTCCCAAAGCAAATGTTTCCCCTGCCCCTTCCCCACCTGTCCCTTCCCTGGCCCCCTCCTGTCCTCTCTGCTCATAAATGTCTCTGGAGTCTGCCCATCCCCAGGAAGCTCCCTGTCTATGGCACCCTCTGCACTGTCATCACAGTGATCCCGTCTGAAGCGCAAACAGTGTCACATTGTTCCCTCCTGGGAAACCCTGCAATGGCTTCCAGTTGCCTTTGGGATAAAATCACACCGTAAGATGTGGCATTCAAGGCTTGGTGTCTTCCCTCCAAACTCCGTGCTTCCCTGTGACACTCACTGCCTCCGGTGGGCCAGGCCCTTTCAGGTTCCCATGACTCTCTTTGCGCAAGCTCATTTTCTGCTAGGAAATGACTTTCTCTCTCCACACTATCTCTGCCTGGCAGACTCCTCAGGGTTGAAGACCCAGCTCAAATGCTACCTCCTCTGCGAAGCCATCTCTGATTTCCTCTGTAACCTAGAGGGAGCATTAACCTCTTCCTCAACCATGCTCCTGCTCACCTGTCCCTCTGTGAGCTCCTAGAGGTGCAGAGGCCTAGACTGGGTCTGGGTCTGGTTTGTGTTTGTAACCATAGCCTGGTTTGCACAGCTGCAGGTTCAGCGTGTGCCAAGCAATGTTTATGGAATGAATTGTAAGGTTAAGTGACTGGTCTCATCACATGTTGGTGGGTGGTCTGAGACTAGATCCCAGGTCTCCCGGCTCTCAGCCAGTGCATCCATTCATCCCGCAAGTGTGCGGGCCAGCACCAGCGACCCCAGACCTGCATCTGTGCCTCATTCCCCACCCCAACTCTCCCTTTTCAGAACAAATGTGTCCCATACTGGCCAGAGGTGGGCACTCAGCGTGTTTATGGGCCCTACTCTGTGACCAACTGTGGGGAGCATGACACGTCTGAGTACAAACTCCGCACCTTGCAGGTCTCCCCGCTGGACAACGTGAGTGTCTCCACCCCCTGCCCCACTCCTGGATCCCCTCCTTGGGCCTGTGCTCTTGTCTGGTTGGGTGGGACGAGGCAGGATGGGTGTTGTGTGGGAGCAGGGGGCAATGACCTTGTGTCCTCGGTCCAGGGGGACCTGGTTCGGGAGATCTGGCACTACCAGTATCTGAGCTGGCCTGACCACGGGGTCCCTGGCGATCCTGGGGGTGTCCTCAGCTTCCTGGACCAGATCAACCAGCGGCAGGAAAATCTGCCTCATGCAGGGCCCATCATCGTGCATTGCAGGTAAGAATAATCATGACATTGGTAGTAACAATAAAAGTAACAGCTGAGAGGTAACTACAGCCAGTGCCTGTGCTGCTGTAAGCAGCTTACGCATTAACTCTGTTAATGCAACCCCCACCCACCCACACCAGCCTCTTCTGGGCCCCCTCGTGGCTCCGGACCCCTGGGTGGAGCTTGGCTGAAAGCAGCCCTCCTGTTGGCCCTCTGCCTGGAGTGCCTTCCTCTGGGGCTTCCCTGAATCTAGTCCAACCCTGTAAACACAGGCGAGGAAACAGACACCCGGCCACTGGCCAGGTCACCAGCTAGTCTGGGGAGAAGCTGGGCTGGCATTCCCCAGAGACCTGGTCCTGGCTGCCCCTCGGAACCTTCACCTGCACTCTGTGTGGCTCCCCAGCCCTCCTCTTTCCCCACCTGTAGCCCCGGGGGGCTTAGTCTTCTTCCTTGCTCCTCCCTCCCAACCCCCTTCCCCAGCCATGCCTGACAGCTTGGTCCCCAGGGTTGTTTGGGGACAGCGCTGTCTTTGGGAGGGGCACATGCACCACCAGCTCATCTGGAGACCCTCATGTTCATGACCAGGAGACCCTGTTCCTGTGAGGTGGAGGGTGGGGCAGCAGCGAGGATGAGCCTGGGTCCCACAAATGAGCACCCCAGCCGGCCTGGCCGGGACTGGAGGCAGCAGGCGCAGGTGCAGGCTCAGGCTCCCAGATGAGACCATCTGTTTAAATTCCAGTGCCTCCACTTACCAGCTCTGTGACCTTGGACAGTTAACCTAACTTCTAGGCTAGGTGTGGTGGCTCACCCCTGTAATCTCAGCACTTTGGGAGGCTGAGGTGGGTGGATCACTTGAGGTCAGGTGTTCGAGGCCTGCCTGGGCATTATCTCGAGACCTCATCTCTAAAAAGACAAAAATAATTGGTCGAGCATGGTGGTTCATGCCTGTAGTCCCAGCTAATTTGGAGGCTGAGGTAGGAGGACTGCTTGCGCCCAGGAGTTTGAGGCTGCAGTGAGCTATGATGATGCCACTGAGCTCTAGCCTGGGCGACAGAACAAGACACTGTCTCTTAACAAAAAAAAAAAAAACTCACTCTAGCCTGAGCAACAGAGTGAGATTCTGTCTCAAAAAAAAGAAAAGAAAAAAGTTACTTAACTTCTCTGACCCTCAGATTCCTTATCTGTAATGTCAGGATCTCATAGGGTGGTTGTGAGGGTTAAATGAGACCCTAGCACTGTGTCTGGAATCCTCTAAGCCCTCCACAGATGGGAGCTGTTGATGGTTTGGTAACTCCCGGCAGCCTTGCCCTCTTCCCTTCCCACTCTCTCCATGTGACCCGGCCTGTGAGGGCCTCAGACTTCCTCCTTCTTCCCACCAGCAACTTTTTGTCCTGGGGCAGGGCTGGGTGGGCTGAATCTGGTGGTGCCCCCACGTACTGTCTTGGGGATCCTGCTCTGCCCTCTGCCCTCCCAGGGGTGGCCCATCCCCAAGAACTACCCTCTTGCTGCCCCCCCACCCCCGCCACATCCACACACTTCTTGAAAGCCCATGGCCTTTATTTAGAAGTTACAGGAAGGAAGTGGGTGATGGGGGGTTTATTTTTGACAATCCGGGTTTGAAATTAGACAGCGCGACTCAGGGCCCAGTCAAGGGTGGGACTGGAGTCTCCGTGGGGTCTGTCTGGCATAGGGTGGCAGCAGAGGGTAGAGAAGAGAGACTTCCCACCGCGCTACTCCTCCAAGCCCCTGCTTCCCGTTGCCTCAGCGCTGCCCTTTCCCGGCCACGCTGTGGAGAAAAAGGGAAATGAGGCCCCACGGAAAGAAGCTCCAAATGCAACTCTTGCAGGGAGGGATGGGGAGGGTGCAGAGCGCCTGCGGACCCGGCAGGACAGCTGTGGGATTTGGGGGTCCCAGATCTTCCGGGATAGGGGGCAGCCACCTGCCAGGAGGGTGGAGTCAGGAAGTGGAGGAGGGTAGCTCTGGGCTGGGAGGAAGGGAAATAATGGAGGCGGCTGTAGGGCCCAGGTCAGCACTTAAGAGCCAGGCCCTTCCCGCAGATCCCTTGGCTGAAGGCTGACAGCTGAGGGCCGACGTGGGGAGCACTGGTGCAGAGCTGGGCGGACTCCTGCCCTTGCTCACCGAGTGACTCTAGGTGCTCCTTCATGTGGCTAGAGGCTCAGGCTCCTCAGGGCTGGAGCCCTTCCCTGTGAGGGGTTGACTGAGCCTCTGACCACGCTCCTTCTCTCCCCAGCGCGGGCATTGGCCGCACAGGCACTATCATTGTCATCGACATGCTCATGGAGAACATATCCACCAAAGGTGAGGGTTACATGGGGGTCCTCGGGGGTGGGCAGGTGAACAGCCCCCCGGTGTCCGCCCCTGCCTGGGCCTGGGGTCCGACTGCCACCCTTGCCCAGGGCTGGACTGTGACATCGACATCCAGAAGACCATCCAGATGGTGCGGGCGCAGCGCTCGGGCATGGTGCAGACGGAGGCGCAGTACAAGTTCATCTACGTGGCCATTGCCCAGTTCATTGAAACCACCAAGAAGAAGCTGGAGGTCATGCAGGTGCGTGCAGAGCAGGGCCTGGTGGGCTGCAGTGGGAGTGGGTGTCACCTGGGCCTGCTGGGACCACTGTCCTCCACCATATCTCTGCCCACAGTCACAGAAGGGCCAGGAGTCAGAGTACGGGAACATCACCTACCCCCCAGCCATGAAGAATGCCCATGCCAAGGCCTCCCGCACCTCCTCCAGGTGAGTGGCCCCTGCCTGCCACCTTCCAGTATCTACCCCTCTCCTGCCTGACCTGATCCTCCCTTTCTGGAGAGGACGTGTTGCAGCTGGGGAGACCTGGGTTCAAGTTCAAGCTTGGTTCTCACTACCTGTTCATAAGCAATTCCCAAGTGCCCACTACTCGTGGGCTTGTGCCAGGTCCCAGCAGTGTACTAGTGTATGGGATGTAGCCTCTGCCCTCTAGGAGCTTTGTGTCTAGTGTAGGGACAGTGACCAGGTGAGATGGGTGGCCCAGGGGGCTTGCTGGTGCCGGGTCACCCTCCACTGTCTGCTGACCCGCACCAACTGCCTACACTTGCCCACCCACAGACACAAGGAGGATGTGTACGAGAACCTGCAGAGTAAGGGCAAGAAGGAGGAGAAGGTGAAGAAGCAGCGGTCAGCGGACAAGGAGAAGGGCAAGGGTTCCCTCAAGAGGAAGTGAGCTGGGCGCTGTCCTGAGTGGCCATGGTACGACCCCTTCTGCGGGGTCTCCCCCGGGCCTGCCCTCGTGAGCCCTGGCTCCAATGCTTTCCCCTGGATGGATGATGGGGTGGCTGCAGCCTCACCCTGTCCTTCCCAGCTGCTCCCAGACCTGCTGCTTCTCCCCCCTCCAGGTTCCAGCCACCCTCTCACTCCCTCACTCACTTCTCTCCGCAGCCTCAGCCCTGATCCTGCAGAGGCTTCCAGTGGACCTACTGCAGCCTGAACCCGGGAGCCCCCATTCTACTGTAATTTAAATGGCCATGCCCCCCACCCTGTAAATAGCCCAGCAAGGCCCTTCTACTCTTGTAAATAAAGCCCCTGGGATGACTGTGTGTTGCTTCTAACTCTGACTCTGAGTGTCTTTCGGATGGGCTGGGGGAGCAGGGTGGGTAGCGGTATGAGTGGCCTAGTGAAAGCTTGGTCTTCACGGCAAGACACGCGGTTCTGGACTCTGCTTCACACACAGGCATGCAGTCTGAGCAAGTTTCCTCTGTCTCTTTTCTTTCAAATGGAGGATGATCATAACTGGGTGGTTGTTAAGATCGTGGAGCTAGTGGACAATGATAACAATGGCTGCTTGCCATGTGCCCAGGCACTGTTCGAGAGACTCCACGTGTTAATTCAACCCAGGTATCTTTGTTATTCTCACTTTTCAGTGGAGGCACAGAGAAATTAAGTAACTTGCTTAAGGTCACAGGACTATTGAGCATAGAAGCTGGGATTTTAACCTGGCCTACCAGGCCCCAGCCCCCACTCTCCTTACCCTGGAGATGCAGCTGGGGCCACCCTGAGGGAGACCCAGCCACACTGCCCTGATGCCGACTTCCAGAGGAATATGGGCCAGAAAGCACAGACCTAAGGCCAGGCTCCTGGCATCCCCCACCTGGGGGAGGGGGACACATGAGTGCTACTCCCCAGCCAGGGTTCTGAATGGCTGGCTGACCTGAAGATTGTTTTACTGTTTAGGCCCATCTACCCTCCCCTGTGTCCAGGGTGGGGTTCCTTCTGTATTTAAAATGCTCCTTTCCTGGGGAGGTGAGGTGAGCCAGCGAGCCCTAGCTCAGGAATGGCCTGGCTCCCGCTCCTGCAAGGGCTAAGGAACGGGGCTGGGTCCCGGAGCACAAAGGCTTGACTTGGGTTATTCAGCAAACCACAGCCTCAATGGCACTGCACAGTCCCTTGTCCTCATGGCACTTAGGAGACTGATCAGTGAGACAGATCCACAAACATGAAATAATCACAGACAGGTTTTTAGAAGGACGCAAACAAAGGGGAGGGAGAGAGCAGCTCTGGGATTGAGAGACACAATAGCTCCCAGGAGCTGTGGCCCTCCAGGGGGTGGTTGGGTGGGGCCTTCACCTGCAGGCCTGGCCTTGGGGCCCCTCTCAGCAACGCCCTTTCTACACCTGCCAGAGCTGCACAAAAGGATGGCAGGTCCCACCCCTCTAACCGCTCTAGGGCTAACCGCCCTTGGGTTGGGACTTGGACTCCACTGTGCTGAGAGGCGGTGGGAGCAGCTCCCTGAGCGCGGCTGCAGCCTGCCTGAGGGCCGAAGGAGAGCAGCTCCGCACTGCCTCGAAGGATGGGGCCAGCTGGGGTCTCTTGGTGGGACACTACGGGCACCCCGCTGGGACCTGCCCTTCACAGGCCCGGTAGGGCCTCCTCCCTCCCCTTTCCCTTAGGGGAGCTCAGCACAGGCTGGGCACTGGCACGGCCCAACCCCTGCCGAGCTGACCCCTCACTGACCTCAGGGATCTCTGACCCTCTAGCTCTGGCTGTGGGCAGGGTCTGAGGCCTCGGAGGAGAGGGTGAGGCCTGGGGCAGCAGCCTCCTGGGGGGTGAGGGAGACCCAAGGACAGTCCCTCCCTTTGCTCCACTGGAGACGGGGAGAAATCAGGCAGGTAGGAGAAGAGGTCCTGGGAAAGGGTGGGAGGCCCAGTGGGGTGGCCGGGCCTCTGAGGAGGTGCCCGTGGCTGGTGCTGGGAGGGAAGGGGTTAAGGTGGTGGCGGGGGCAGCCTATGGCAGGAGGACACACCTG
>VBSM01003218.1:278821-290662 GCA_008086735.1 Cheirogaleus medius | reverse complement strand
GGCCCGCCTCTACCCTACTCCAGTTTTGGGATCGCACCCTTCACACGAGGGTTCAGGCCAGTAATGCTGGCTGGAGAAAGGGCACCGGAAGTGCGCTCCCTTCAAAGTCCTCCCCCTTTTCCACGGCCGACCTGAACTTCGCGCACAGGAATCGCGCATCCGGAAGTCCCGCCCCTTTCTGGAACCCTGCCCTCCCAAGGAAGGTAGCGCAACAGAAAGCCATCGCCATTTCCAAGCGCCCACTTTCAAAATGGCAGCCGGAAGGAAGTTTGCGATTAGGACCGCGCGAGGTTCTAAATTAGCGCAATTTCCGGTCCGGTTGCAAGATGGCCGCGCCCAGAGGTGGATTCCAACCTCGTGAGCGGAGTGGTGGGGAGCAGGAACAGGACTGGGATGCTGCGGCGCCCAAGAGGCCCCGACTCGGGGCAGGAAGCAAGATCGGAGGCCGTAGGCTCATTGTGGTGCTGGAAGGGGCCAGTCTGGAGACAGTCAAGGTAGTTTCGGACAGGAAGTAGAGATGTGGTAGATCAATGGGATGGGACTCTGTGGGATGAGAGTGAGGGGCTCAAAGTGGATGGAGAAAGTAGAGAGGTGAAACATGCTTTTGGAGGAAGGGTAGCCTAATTGACTGTCTCTTGCTTTGATATCCTAGGTTGGCAGTACTCATTTTCTTTCGCCTTTCTTGAATCCTATTCTAGCCCTCACCACCTTGAGTCCGGTGATACAAAGTCATCTAGGGGAGGGGAGTTTCGTACATTGCATCATTCTACATCCCAGGACTAGTTACTGGGCAAACGAACGAGAAAGGTAGTAGCTGTAGCCTAGTCTGCCCACTCTTATTTCGTAAGGTCTTAATGTTTCAGTTCATTAAAACCCTTTATGAACTGTCCACTGTCACCTCTCTATACTATCCATCTCTATAATATCTCCAGATTATCATTTAATACTTTTACATCTTTTTTTACTTATCATTTGTCTCTTTTTCCGAATGTAATAGGACCAGCAAATTATCTTAAAACCCTATGGAATGTTCTTATTCCCTCTTTGTTTCTTCTACTTTTTAGAGCTAAACCTATTCATTGAGTAGGCTAGAAGAAATAGCATTGGTTTAGAAGTCAGGCTTGGATTTTAATCTTGGTTCCTTTTTTCCCTTCCAGAGACAGGGTCTCACTCTGTAATCTTGGCTAGAGTCCACCGTCACTGTCACAGGTCACTGAAGCCTCAAATTTCTGGCCTCAAGCAATCCTCTTGCCTTGGCCTCCAGAGTTGCTGGTATTACAGGTGTGAGCCACTGTGCCCAGCTTAATCTCGGTTCTTACACTTATTTTAAGTGGGTGATAATGAGAAAACAAGTTTGCTGTCAGTTTGTAAAATGGGGATAATACCTTAACTGTGAACCACACAGGAGGACTGTAATGAAAATCCTTTAAAAGTAGTACATTTTCATTAACAATCTAAGGTGAGATTTTTTTCCATCTGTTCTTCCTCAACCACTGTGGCACTTAATTAAGGTTGCAGTCTAGAAAACCTGTTATTTAAATGACCAGCTAATCAGGTTTTCTCTTCATTTTCTTCTGTAATTATTTCTAACCTAATTATAGGTTCTTACATTCATTTTTCAGTAATTGCCTACTATTTTTCTAGCCTATTACCTCTGAATTTTAATTTTGACATTTGTGAAGTCAGCTATCCCATATAACTAACTTGCAGATGTGAAAAGCATGTCTGTGTCAGCAGAGCAGAATGGTTGAGAATGTACACATGCATTAGACTGCTTGGGTTCAAATCCTTCTACTTACTAGCTGTATGACCTTAGTTAGGGAAATCATTTAACCACTTAGTTTCCTCATATATTCCATGGTGATAATAATAGTACCTGCCTTACTGGGTTGTTGGAATGATTAAATAAGTTAATCTGTATGAAGCATTTAGAATAATGTCTGGCACTTAGAATCAGTTATTTGTTCTAGGTTACTTATTAAGAAGTTGAAAATTAACTTTTAATCGCCGAATTAAAATTCCCTAGAGCATGCTCTGCAAGAATTTAGGCCAGGGCCGGTGCGGTGGCTTAGGCCTGTAATCCTAGCACTCTGGGAGGCCGAGGCGGGAGTATTGCTTGAGCTCAGGAGTTCGAAACCAGCCTGAGTAAGAGCGAGACCTCGTCTCTACTAAAAACAGAAACAAATTAATTGACCAACTAAAAATATATACAGAAAAAATTAGCTGGGCATGGTAGCGCATGCCTGTAGTCCCAGCTACTTGGGAGGCTGAGGCAGAAGGATCGCTTGAGCCCAGAGTTTGAGGTTGCTGTGAGCTAGGCTGACACCACAGCATTCTAGCTGGGTCAACAGAGTGAGACTCAGTCTCAAAAAAAAAAAAAAATTTTAGGCCAAATTTGTCATCAGTAGTACTTCAGTAGTGATAGAAGTATTCATAAATGGTTGAAATTTTCTTTTTTTAAGGCAAGCATAAGGTGAAATTTATTGAGGGGGAGCAAGATAGGATTATATAGCAAGAGCAAGACATAGATTTACAGAGCAAGATACATATGCCACAGATGATGACTGGATCCCTTGTCGTAGCTGAAATCTTTATTGGAGTATACTGGCACCTTTTGCTTCTACCAGCATTTAATAATTATTGAGTTTTTAATCAGGCTGCTCATTCTTTAATTATTAGGTTAAATGTTACTTTGTCAGAGGAATGACTCCTTGGGTACAAATTAGGTCCTCTTGTTATAATCCTTTTTTTTTTCCTTTCTAAGAGAGGTGAGGTCTCACTGTCACCCAGGCTGGAGTGCAGTGGCTTGATCATAGCTCACTGTAGCCTTGAACTCCTGAGCTTGCATGATCCTCCTGCCTCAGCCCCCTAAGTAGCTAGTACTACACGCGTGCGCCACCACGCCTAGCTAATTTTTAAAAATTTTTTGTAGAGATGAGGTCTCGTATGTTGCCCAGGCTGGTCTTGAACTTCTGGCCTCAACTAATCCTCCTGCCTCAGCCTCTCAAATTGTTGGGATTACAGGTTTGAGCCACTATGCCCAGCCTTGGATATAATCCTTTATTGAACCATTTACTTTTCTTCTATGTTGATTACAATTTGATTTAAGTATTCATGTGTTTGTTTACTGTTTGTCTGTATGAGAACAGAATAAGGTTTTAAAAATTCCTATTTATCTTCAATACCTTTTATAGTCATGACACATAGTATTCATCCTGATTATTCTAGTTTATGGTTTTCAAGCTTATTAACCACAACCCACAACAAAAAGGTTACATTGTGAGCCAGTATACACATTCAACTATATAAAACCAAAAGTTCATAAACAATTACTTACCATTACTATATACAAATCTGGTGTTTTCTATTGTGTTTCATTAAAAGAACAAAAACCCTGGTTATATCCTACTAATGGGTTGAAACTGGGTTATTCTATTCAAGGGGTTCTTTTCCTTCTATAACTAAGGGTGTCCCATAGACTTAGCTCTTGGTCCTTTATTCTTTGTGTTTACTCTTTGACATTCTTGTTATTTCAACTAAAATCTATATCCCTCTTCCCTTAGAGCCATATATCTCCAGATGTTGCTAGACATATACAAATGTTCTAGTGACACGTAAAATCTCAGCCTTTCAAAACCTGTATTTATACTTAACAGTATGTTTTCAGACTTTTTACTGACCACCCTACTGCTCTTTAGGACTCTAAATTGCAACTTGCAGTTATTTTTTTTAGCTGCTACAGATGTAGTCCAGCTCTTTATATCAAACTTCTAGTGAGTATCTTTTCTGGTATACACAGAGTTGCCAAGAGAGTATTTGTCAGGCATTCTCATCCTGTCACTCTTACTCCAGAATTATTTCTGGCCCTGTGCTTGACACATTCTGCAGTTTACAAAGCAGTTTGATATGCAGTCACTGCCCTTCAGTGTCTCATTTCCCACTTTTTTCCAAAATTTCCTTTTTCCATTTCTTCTTTTTCTTGATTCTGTTTGTACCTTTGCTCATGGCCAGTCTTAAAACTGGGAGTAACCTCTTAGTTTTACTTCAGAGAGAAGTATTCCTTGGTTAAACTACCTCCTGCTTCATTAGAATTTTCACACTTCTTCCTGTTTAGATTGGCAGCTCTTCCCTTAGTGCATGTTTGTTTTGTTATAGTGACTATGTATGTATATTTGCCCAGTACATACATATTATTCCTGTGACAAACACAAGCATTCATCCTTGCTCACTAACTTAACTCCTGCCTGGTTCCAAAAAATCTCTCACTGGCCTTGCCTGATAGCCTCAGGTTTTAAACTTAAATCCAGGGTAGATAATGTGAAATCACAGGGTGTGCCCTTCCCTCCCTTTTCTCTCTAAGACCAGTTACTTGAGGGGTACAAATATGGCCCTACAGTAATCCCATGAACGGCTTGCTGGGCCCCACCCCCAGAGCATCTGTTTAGTAGGTCTAAAGTGGGCCTGAGAACTTGCCTAACAAACTTCCAGATGGTGATGCTGCTGCTGGCTTGGGGACCACACTTTGAGAATCACAGGGCTAGGTAATAGAAGCTTATATTGCTGTCTCACTATGTTCCCTGTCCTTTAGGTAGGGAAGACTTATGAGCTACTTAACTGTGACAAGCACAAGTCTATGTTGTTGAAGAATGGACGTGACCCTGGGGAAGTGAGACCAGACATAGCCCACCAGGTAACTCCAAAGACAGAGCTCACAGCCCTTTGAGCCTGTGTGGAAGGTAAGGCAGCCGAGTACTGCTTTTCCTCAGCCTTAACTGTGCCTTGGTTTCTGCCTTCCTCAGAGTTTACTGATGCTGATGGACAGTCCCCTGAACCGAGCTGGCTTGCTACAGGTTTACATCCACACACAGAAGAATGTTCTGATTGAAGTGAACCCCCAAACTCGAATTCCCAGAACCTTTGACCGCTTTTGTGGCCTCATGGGTGAGAAACCTTAGTTCAGCACAAACTTGGCAATAGTGAAGAAGAGAGGAAGAGCAAAGGGAGAATTAAAGTGGAACTTTTAAGTGAGGGGAGGGAGGAACAACATGACTGATGGCAGGACAAGGCTATTCTCCATCTTTTCCCATGTGCATGGAAGTACCACTCTCCTGTTGTTGCAGCAGGTTCCTGGCTGAGTGTAAAAGGGAGAGTCTGAACCCTTCACTGTACTATTAGTCATTGCAGGAGTCCATTCTGGGTATAAAAGATGTGTGGAATACATCTTACCTGTGGGTTTTCCAGGTTAGATTACTGGGCCGAAGGAGTGTGGCCTTCACCTAGCTCTGAACTCTTTTTTTTTCCCCCCTTCTAGTTCAGCTTTTACATAAACTCAGTGTTCGAGCAGCTGATGGCCCCCAGAAGCTCTTGAAGGTGAGGTATTGAAACCTACTGGTTGAAGGTAGGGTTCTAGGGGTGTTTCTGGGGCTGATTTTTCTCTTATTTTTTAATTTAGGTAATTAAGAATCCAGTGTCAGATCACTTCCCAGTTGGATGTATGAAAATTGGCACTTCTTTCTCCATCCCAGTCATCAGCGACGTGCGAGAGTTGGTGCCCAGCAGTGATCCTATTGTTTTCGTGGTGGGGGCCTTTGCCCATGGCAAGGTAAGGTTTGGGCTTAGCCCTTCCATTCTCCATAGAGCTGAATTGTAGTGCAGCATTCCCAGGGCTGTCGGCATCTTGTCCTCACAAGTTGGGAAACTGAGGGTATGAACAGAGCTAGAAGACAAATGCCAGTTTCTCACCCTGCCCCAGGGCACATCCTTTGAGGACTGCTGCCATATTTGTAATGGTCACAGCTAGGACTTTCTTCATCCTTTATAGAAATTTGATATTAAATAGCATTGTAGGAAATATTAGCTCAGCTGTAGTTTTCCTGCCCTAAAGAAGGGTTGAACCTGCTACAGAGTGACAGTATTCAGCTAACAGAACTCTTCTCTTCTTAGGTCACTGTGGAGTATACAGAGAAGATGGTGTCCATCAGCAACTACCCACTTTCTGCTGCCCTTACCTGTGCAAAACTTACCACAGCCTTTGAAGAAGTGTGGGGGGTCATTTGACAGCGGTAGAACCTTATTCTGAAACCAAAGACTGTCGACATGGCGTCCCTCAGCCCTATTCTGAGCTGACCGCTGGAAGTTGAGCTTCCTGAACTGAGACTGCAGGCTGGGGAAGCCAAGGCTGTACATTTGCTATTTGTGTCCCTATAAATACCATTCTTACAAACCGGGTTGTTTTGGGGTTCCTAAACTTAGCAGTATCTAATGGTGTGAACTGCTTGTTCTCCTTAGATTTCAGGGACTGATGTGAGGTTACAGAGTTAACAGTTTGCTTCTAGGCTTTGAAGGCAAGCTCCACATTTCCTAGGTTCCTGTGCTCTAAAGAAGAGCACAGGTTACTTCAGCCATGGCATGTGTGGAGAACTGTGTCAAAAGAAAGCAGTCAGGAATGCTAGCGGTGAAAAACTGAACAACAGAAGTGATTTTATCTGGTACAGTTCCAAGGTAGAAAAAGTGGAGCAAGCGGGGCCTTGCACCCGTTCCCTCCCCCCATGGGGGGGTGGCGGTAGCGGCACTTATACAATCATAGTAAATTGGCAGAAGAAAAACACAACAGATTCCTGGCTGGAGGGGGAGAGATAAGGCAACGTGCATGGGGGAGCCCGGGAGACGTGGGCCCCTCTGCTCCTCCCACAAGAGTTTTCCCCTTTGGCCCCGAATGAAGACTTGGCTGGCAGCAGAGGCACAGCTGGGAGTGCCATGTCTTCTAACTCCCTGGCCTTTCTGTTCTCTGTGCTCTGGGGCGAGGGAGTGTTGTGACAAGGGAGACAAGTAGTTTCTGCACCAGTCCTGCTGTAGGCCACCTGCAAGACAAGACATCTGGTTGGAAGGCTGGGTAGCTACTCCTAGTCCCTGGCCTATGGCCCTTCCAGCTTCTTCCTAGCGTGCCTCAGTCAGTCAGAGTAGCCAGGCTACCTTGACATTCTCCTCAGTTTCCAACACTACCTTTTTTCCCGTCTGTTGCTCTGTTTCCTAACCTGGTAGTTTTAGCTTAGCTGTAGGACATTTACTTACCAGAGAAATAGATTATTCTATTTTCTTTAACTTCTCTTTCCTTGGCACCATTGCTTTGTGAATATAAGGCAGTATGAATAGAAGGCTCAAGAAGAAGACGTGGCCAAGAAAATAGATGGATTTATACACCTGTGTGGGGAGAGAGAGGCCACAGAGGTAGAAATAAGGTACTGAGAATCCCTTGCTGCTCAAGGGTGCAGCAATTCTCTTCCGGCCTCGCAAGCAGGCCTTCACTTACCTTAAGCCATTTATCCCACGTGAAGAGGCAGAAGGCAGTCATCGAGTAACCCATAAAGAGCCAGTGGATGGTCTGTTGCACCAAATAGAAGAAAGGTTGTAGGACCCTAATGGAGGCCAGGTTGCTCAGGGCTGGGCTCTCTCGTATTAGTCTGGCAGCCTGGGGAGGAAGGAGAGAGGTCACCAGTGTCCTGTCTCTCATTCCCCTTTCACCCACACCCTTGAGGCCTACCTGTCTTTCCACAATAACGATGAGGAATTCCATCTGGAAGCAGACCAGGTATCCTGAGTGCAGGCCATGCCAGATGGCCAGGAATAGCAATGAGAGACCCTGGGATAGTTCTTTATTTCCAAGGAACTTGAGTCGTTTGTAGAAGTAACTAGAGAAAAGGGTGAGTAAGGATGAGCCTCAGATGGACTAGTGCTTAGGGCCCACCATGCCACCGTCTTGCGTGTGGTTCTCATGCCCTGAGGAATGGATGGTAGCTGGCTTCTACCCGTAGCCCCCGGGGGCATGGGAGGCAGGATAAATTGATTAGTTCTAGAGATGGAAGGCAGTCTTGGTTTAGAGACAGAAAACAGACCCAAAGTGTAGCTGGTGACCATGGCCAAGCCACTTGGTTCAGCAGGTAATGACCGAGTGCCTACTAAGTGCCTGATGCTGAAGGTCAGTGGTGAACAAGGCAGACTGTTTCCGACTTGTGCTGTTCACGATCTAAAGGTGGGCAAAAGTGAGTAAACCAAGATGTTTATAAACAGGGCAATGGAGGACATAAAACCAGTGGCAAACTGGGATTAACACCTAAGACTCAAAGCACTTTGTTATTTTTTTGAGATGGGTTTCTCCATGTTGCCCAGGCTGGCCTTGAACTCCTAGGCTCACACCATCCTCCCACCTCAGCCTCCTGAGTAGCTGGGACTCCAGGTGTGTGCATCCATGCCCGGCATCAAGGCACTTTTATAGTTTGCTTTTGTTTTCCTAATTCGACAGGAACAGTTTTTCGGGGTAGGGGTGGGGACAAAACTCTGTATTCACAGAGTTTGTGAACCGCGACTGCAGGTTCTACCCATGTGGGAAAGATTGATGGCGGTGACATGATACATCCCTGCCCACCTCATCTGGGAAAGCAGTGGAAGTTCCAGGGTCCAGGCCTCCCCTCCAGTGGCTTACCGGGCCACCCAGGCATTGGTGTTGATGTTGAAAGAGGCGATGGTGCCGGTAAAGCGGGGGGTTGTTTCAAAGAGCCACACCTTCATGTTAGCGCAGGCATCCCACTTTGCCTTGCCCCCTTCGAAGCCATCGAAGCCCAGCCCCGTCAAAATGCATACTCCTTCCTGACAGAGAGAACAGCTCATTAGGGTTCCCGCCACCCTCCCCCCACCATAGGCACCTACGGTGTGTCTCAATAGGACTCTGTTTCATCTCTTCTACTTACTGTAACCAGCCAACAGGTGACGTATTTGTACAGCACAAACTTGCCCCAGACCAGCATGTACATGCAGCGGAACCAGAAAGCGCGGTTCTTGAGAGAAGAAAGAGCACACGTGCGTTAGGGACGTGGCACAGGCAAGGCGGTTTCCCTCAGCACTCTTCACACGTGTAGCTGGCTACTTCGTCCCTCTAAGTCCTGCTGCCAGATGTCCCCTGACAGTCTGGCCTGACTGTCTTCACAGAGGCTGGGGGGAATAAGCAGGGTGCCCAATGAACACCCGTTCACCACCTTTTCGTGGGAGAGTCCCAGGGACAGCACTGTCCTTAACTCTTCTATCATTGGCCTTCATTCCCAAAGCTCTGAGCATTTGAAATGCTATGTAGAGGGAGTTAACATATCCATGTTTGATGTTAACTGAAGCAGAGGAACCTACCCAGGATGGTTACGGAACTGTATCAAGCCTTTCAGCTGGGCTGGAGCAAAGGCCAGCACTTCCCCTTCCCTTGATTTCTGAATTCCCTAGAAGGCCCCAAATCTACCAGTCAAGAGAAGAAAACAAGCTGGAGAATGGGAAGCTGCTGAGCTCCAAGGACTATCTGGATGTAATAAAGCAAGCTAAGAGCTGCTCCTGGGGAAGGTAAGGGCTGCTAAAAGTGCACCTGGCACAGCCCTGTGCCCGCGAAGGTCGTTCAGTGCTGGCTGATGAGTGTGGCCCGGCCCGGCTGGCATTGACACCAACTCTCACAGATCTAGAGCAAAACCAACACGCATTTGTAGGTGGCATTACCTACTTCTTTGCTATCTACAGGGATCCTTGCCTGTGCATTTTCTAGCTCTGGTGCAGTCAGACTGCGGCTGCATTAGTAACCACTCACTTCATAGTCTTCAGTGAGGAGATAGTCTTCTGTGATGTGGGGGCTGAGCAGAGTGTAGCCCACCAGGTAGACAAGGCCCAGACTCAGGCGCTTGAGAGCAGGTAGGGTGCTGGAAAGGAACAACAAGTGGGGTCACAGAGGGCAGAGTCCATTCCCGTCACCCTCTGACCCTCAGCTACGGAGAGGAGTGTTTCCGGGTGTGGTTATCCACCTGGAATGGGATGAGGAGCTCTGCTGGCCAAAGTCTACACTCTGCCAGGGGAAGACTTCATGTCTATGGGGAATGGGGCCTGCAAGCCCCCAGGGCTGTGGGAAGGTTGGGGCAGCGAGGGAGCCTGTGGATGAGTCTCGTGGTGTTTACCCCACAGGGCTGCTGCTGATCTTGAGGTGTCACCAGGTTCTCAGTTTCCACTGGGAACTGAAAACCCACTGGAGATAAGACAATAATAACTAATTTGAATCTGCTTCTTGCTATCTTGGTTGAATTGATGTCGAGACACAGCTGGACAAGTTCACAGTGAAGGAATTCTTTTGGCAACTTTTAAATTTTCTATTGATATGTATTTTTATATATTTAACAAAAAATTTTTTTTAAGTGAGAAAAAGGGCTTTAAAGGCAGGGATGTGACTGTTTCGGGCACAAAAGTGCATTTTTATGTTTGTGCTACAGGGTCAGAATGGCTGGCTGGAAGTAACCCAGGCTGCACAGGGCCCACTCCCAGCAGTGAGCAAGTAGAGTGCCTGTCACAACAGTCCAGGGCCTGTGGGACACAGGTCTCTGTGCCAGGACCATGCTGGAGAATGCAGCCAGGGCTGGCCTTCAGGAAAGTCACTTCAGAGTGACTACTGGGTGAGACACCTACAGAGGTCTTGACCAAGAGGGGCAATTACCTGTTTGGTATTTTTCCTGGTATGTCAGTCAGCTGTCCCTGCACCAGCTTCATGTAGTGGTTCATTGAGAACTGGGGCCCTACCAAGAAGGCCCCATAGAAGTAGGAGAAACCAGCAACTTCCAGCAGGGAAGGGACACCCCGTATGGCATATTTCTGTTGCTCAGAGGACAAGGAATTCTATGCCGAGAAGAGAATGAATGGTTCAGGATGGCCTCGCATCTCCCCCCAGGAGCCAGTTTGAGTGTTCCCACCCTTGTGCCCCACTGACTGGGGTTCTTAAATTAGCCTTCTCTTTGGGGGATGAAAAATAGTTGTTTCTTGTGGAAATGAGTCTGTGTGGGGGTAGCTTAATAATAGCTGGCTGTTACTGCTTTAGCAAATGCCTCGCTGGCATTGATCTCTGGACTTTGTGCAAGAGCTGGATCTTGGGCTAATTAGATTTGTTGATCCTTGCTCAGTGCTGTCCGAAATGGAGATCACACAGGCTGGGGAATGAGGCTCTGCCCTGATATTTGGGTCCAGTCTTTTGGTAACAACAGCCTTTTCCTTCCCTTTGGTTAAATCCTTAAACTCTCTGCAGAGGAATGGGTACTTACCTGAACTTTCCCTCCGTCAAAGTAGTCAACAGCCAAACCTGAGCAGAGAGAGAAGGGGTGGGTAGAGTGGAGGGAGTGGACACACTGAGCACGTGGCCCATGGACTGAGTGCAGCCAGGAGTGTATGAGGTTTGTGACAGGTGGGGAGGGGCCTAGATGAAAAGGAGGAAGGCAATGACCACCACTCACCAATCAGCTTCAAAGTCAGAACACAATGTGGCATTGTCCACTTGATATCGTAGTTGCCTGTGGCTGTGTAATAATATCCAGCAAGAAGGTAGGCCTAGGAGAGGGGGAGGTATTTATTCTACCCTCTATTTTGCCATTTATTTTCTCCCTGCTCTGAAATCCAGTGTATTCTTTCATTTTCCCTTTCTCCTGGTCTCATCATTAAAAGCCTTAAGAAATTCCTACAAATGGAGATGCTGAACCTCTAATAGGAAGAGAGTTGCTTAAGGCTTCTCAGCTAAACAGATGAGAATTTAGATGCTTAGTTTCTTTGGCTCATTCTAAGTTGGTTTTCTGCCTTGCCTCTTAGTGACTCCCCTCATGGACAGCTGGGGTAATCCTGGTGAGAATCAAAGGGCTTAATGGCACAGTCTTGTGCAAAGGATCAGCTGGCACCCCTTCCTTGAGGCAGGTCAGGAGTTACTGTTAGAATCTGCAGATGAAACACCTGGGGCCTGTGGCCGGGCGCGGTGGCTCACGCCTGTAATCCTAGCACTCTGGGAGGCCG
>VBSM01003218.1:258742-275013 GCA_008086735.1 Cheirogaleus medius | reverse complement strand
CCGCCTCGGCCTCCCAGAGTGCTAGGATTACCGGCGTGAGCCACTGCGCCCGGCTGGGCATATTTATTTTATAAGGTACTGATTACGGCTTGCCAACAGCACTCTCTCTAAATTGTAATATGCTTTTTTTCTTTTTTAAAGAGAGAAGGTCTTTGTGTCTCCCAGCCTGGAGTGCAGTGGTGTCATAGCTCACTGTAGCCTCAAACTCCTGGGCTCAAGTGATCCTCCTGTCTCAGCCTCCCAAGTAGCTGGGTCTACAGGCATGCGCCACCATGCCCAGCTATAATATACTGTTAAATTATGGCACTGGATGGATAGAAGACTTTGGAGCTAAGGCAGAGCTCACTTTGAATCCTAGCTCTGCTACTTACAAGCTATCACTTCAAGGTGGTTGATTAGTCAACTTTTTTGGTCGTCAGTTTTAGCAGTAAAATGAATATCTACCTTAGGGTTTGTTATTTATTTATTTATTTTTTGGAGACAGAGCCTTGCTTTGTCACCTAGGCTAGAGTACAGTGGTGTCATCACAGCTCACAGCAACTTCAAACTCCTGGGCTCAAGTAATCCTCCTGCCTCAGCCTCCCCAGTAGCTGGGACTACAGGCACGCACCAATGTGCCTGGCTAATTGTTTCTATTTTTAGTTAATCAGCTAATTTTTTTTCTAGTTTCAGTAGAGATGGGGTCTTGCTCTTGCTCAGGCTGGTCTTGAACTCCTGAGCTCAAGCGATCCTTCCACCTTGGCCTACCAGAGTGCTAGGATTACAGGCGTGAGCCACTGCGCCCGGGCCTACCTTAGGGTTTGTATATTAAGCATGATACATAACAAATGTTCAATAAATGTGAGATTGCTTCATCTCTGATTGAACAGTGATGTGTCCAGTGATCTCATCGCATGGTTTTAAATACCATCCGTAAGCTGATTTCTCCCAAATTTTCATCTGTAGCCTAGACCTCTCCCCTGAACGCTTATATAGCCTACTTGACACCTCTAATGGGTGCATGCCTAACGGACATCTCAGACTTCACAGGTCCCACACTGAACTGCCGACTTCCCTCCCTTGCTGAACCTGCTCCTCTTATCCCTCCTTGTTTCAGCAAACAGCAGCTTACCCTCTGTTAACTCAGAACTGAAATCTTGCAACCATTCTTGACCTCCCTCCCCTCTGCCCTCAATCCCTTCACCACTCTGGCCTAGCCACAAAGCTCTCCCTTCCCGGAATGCCAGGCAGGTCCGGCCTTGGCGCCTTCACATACTGAGTTCCTGGCCTGAAAGGCTTTTTCCAGAGATGAGCTCAAGTCCTTCCCGCACTTGAGATCTTTATTAAAGATCTTCAGTCACCTTATCAGGGAGGACTCCTTGATTGACTATCTTATCTAGAACTGCACACAACACTACCCCTCGCTACCCCTGTAAAAATCCCCCTGACACACACTTCTAGTTCTTTCCTGTTTCATTTTTCTGTTTTTCTCTTCAGCACTTATTGCTCTTATTCCTGATTCTCCCGTGATTCTCCCGCCTTGACTTCCCAGAGAGCTAGGATAATAGGCGTGAGCCATTGATCAATTTTTGAAAGCAGAGATTGTTGTCTATTTTGGTCCTTCCTGTACACCAGTGCCTAGTACACTTCTTGGTACACAAAAGTTCTCAAAAAGTATTTGTTGATGGATGAAAGAATGAGTGAACGAATGCTCTGTACTCTAGGCAGTCAATGAAATATTAAGCACCCATTATGTAGTTAGCATTGCATTAGGCATTAGGGGGAATATGGTAGAATTTAATAGGTGCTTTCTATTGTTAAGGAGCAAAACCAAAGGGCGACACTTTATGATAAGTGCTAATCTAATCGTATGGAACAGCCCGGGCGGCTGCAGAGGTTAGAGAAAAGAGAAACCAATCCTGACCAGAGTAGTCTGGGGGAGCAGGATTTGAATAGAAAGGAGATAAGGGGGTTCCAAGGGAGGATAATGACACAGTAAAGACACAGAGGTGGGAAAGAGCATGGAACACTCACTCTAAGAGACCAGGCTAAGTACAAGAGGGGAAAATAGCACAACAAAAATGGACAGGTTTGGAAAACCAGGTAGAGTCTGAAATTGCTATAACAGGGAGAAAAAAAAATAGAGAGTCCATTTGCTCAAGGCTTCTTGGGCATGGCTCTGGGAAAAAAATTAAATTAAAAAAAAGAAAAATGTTTTAAAAAAATCAATAGAATTGGCTGGATGTGGGGGAAAAATGAAAAGGACAAATCAAAGATGGTTAAGCCACTAATGTAATCGTCTTCAAACGTTTTTGCTGGTATCGTCCCTAAAAGAATTTTGAAAAACTGTATGTCTTCCTCTCACATTTAAAGTTGCCATCTAAAATTTACACGTTTAGACAACAGCAAGTGATGGGTGTGTGTTTTCAATGCCTATTGAAGACATGCTTTAAGTACCTAGGGAAAATGTCTGCCCTGCAATCCAAGTGGCAAACCAATCAGCTGGATCAGACTTACTTTCTGTTGAAAAAGGTCTAATTTCATTTTTTAATTTAAATGAACATGTTAATACTTCTCTGTTATGACAACCATCTTATTTCTGAATTCTGCTTCTAAGATGGATAGACAGGGCTGGGCGCGGTGGCTCACACCTGTGACTCCAGCACTCACTGACCTCAAGGTTCCATGGCTCAGTGCTTGGGAGGCTGCCACTGAAAAGGACAAAAAGATTGGAGAGAACTGGCCCTGGTGGTGGTGTTGCTGGTGATAGTTGAAGGCAGGAAAAAAGATAAACTCTCACATGGACAGATCATGAAGGAAGGGCACACCAAGAGCTGAGTCTTGGAAAATGCCTATATTTTAGGGAGTGGAAGCAAAAGAGACCAAGACAGAAAAACAAGGAGGTTAATCAGGATAGTATATATGTGAAAAAGGAAGAATAATATTTCAGGTAGGAAAAGAGCTTAATAACAACCAACATTACAAAGCCGAAGGAGTGAGGAAAAGGAAAACATGGCTGTGTTTCACAATGAAGTCATTAGTAACTCTGAAATAGCAGTAGCATGATGGATGAGGATGGTATCTGAGCTGTAGGAAAAAGGGATTATGAGAAAGGGGGAAAAATCTGGCTATTCCCCTCAGATTGGAGGAAAAGGCAAGGAGATTGCTATAAAAACATAGCAGGCAGGTGAGGAATTGTGAGAAGAACCTTCCTCTTCTGAACCCTAGTGTGGGCGAAGCAGAATGAGACTGTGGCTTGAGGGAAAACACAGCCTGTCCCTGGGGAACCAGCCAAGCAAGTACAATGGGAAATTCGCTTTGGACAGTGTCAGATGGCCACATTCAAAGTCTATCAAATAGCTGTCTGCTCTTCTAATCAAATTTCAGATAGATTTCCCCCAAGAATCAGACTAGAATATAAAAAGAGACTGGTCTTGAAAACAGCTTACTTATAGTTTTTTTTCCCAAAAATATTTTCATATGATAATTTTATCATTATTTCTCCTTGGAAGACTTATCATTCAACTTTTTTTTTCCTATTCTTTCAACAGAATGGAAATTGCCTTATGCTAGAGAACTTACAGGGAAAAGGAAGACACATAAAGATAGGAAGGAGAGCTAAACCCTGGGAGACCCAGTCTATTCAAGTCAGCAGTCCTCAACCTTTCTGGCACCAGGGACTGGTTTCATGGAAGACAATTTTTCCATGGACCATGGGTAGGGGTGTGGGTGGATGGTTTCGGGATGATTCAAGCACATTACATTTACTGTGCACTTTATTATTATTACATTGTAATATAAAATGAAATAATTATACAACTCACCATAATGCAGAATCAGTGGAGCCCTGAGCTTGTTTTCCTGCAACTAGACGGTCCCATCTGGGGGTGATGGGAGACAGTGACACCCGAAGTGTGTTGCTTATGTCCAGTCTACTCCATAATCTCATTTTGATTGCTGTCACTGCAGAAGACCCTGCTTCACAAAGATAGGATGTTGGAAATGGAAGCAGGCTTTTCCATGCTTTTGTGGCAATCTCAGGATATTCTGCTTTGACTTTAAACCAGAATGTATGGAGATTAGAAGTTGTCTCAAACATACTTTTAAGGCCACCATCATTTGTGATCTCAAGCAGTTGATTCACTTCTAGCAATGACAAAGTCAATTTACCTGGCTTACTCACAAATGGGTTGCAGATCCATTCCTTCCCAGTTCGGGGGTCCTTTGTGGTTGGGAAGTAATGCTCAAACTCTTTTGAAAGGTGAGATGGGTGATCTTGCACCAGCTGGGAGAAAGAAGGCCCTGGCTAAGTCTCTTTCAAAATCTCTGCTAATGTTTGAAACATGTCAAAAATCCCAATGTTCACTCATTGCCCCCATAATTCCAGTTTGTCTTGGAATGCAGCCTCTCTATCTGCTGACTTGAACACAGTTGTCGTTCTCCCCTGAAGTGACAGATTGAGTTCACTGAGCAGGTTGAATATGTCACACAAGTAAGCAAGTTTTGTGACCCATTCTGTGTCACTGAAATGTGCTGCCAGTGGTGACTGTTTTTCTAAAAGAAATCTCTGGAGCGGCTGTCATAACTCAAAAACTCTGACCAGTGACCTACCTTTAGAAAGCCACCTCACTTCTGTGTGTGAGAGAAGATGTGTATGCTCTGGGTCCATCTCCTCACAGAGCTGTGCGAACAGACGTGAGTTAAGGGCATGTACTTTAATGTGGTTGATAATTTAAATCGCATTCTGCAAAACGTTGCTTAGTTCAGGTGACATTTTTCGGCAAGCCGGAACTTCTCTATGGATGACACAGTGCGTAGACTCACATTCAGAAGCGACCTCCATGACCTGAGTAGTGAAACCAGAAAGCCATCCTGTCACGGCAGCCGCTCTGTCCGTGCATATACCAACACAAAATGACCAATTCAGTTTTTCTGATATGTAATCATTCAAAGACTTGCATAGTTCTGCAGCTGTGGTGTTGGTTGGCAACAAAAGCGTACATAACATATCCTCATGCACATCCTTCTGAAAAATATATCACACAAAAACAAGCATTGTTGCCTTGTTGTCAACATCGTAGACTCATCAACCTGGACTGTGTACCATGGTGACTCTTTAATCCTCTCTAACAATTGTGCCTCGGTATCCTCTGCCATTTCATCAATTTGTCTAGTTACGGTGCTAGCTGAAAGAGGAACACGTGCCACATTTTGAATTGCAGCCTTTCCTAAAAGTTCATGGCAAATGTCCTTAGCAGCAGTCAGGATCAACTCTCACCAATAGTAAAGGGCTTCTTAGCTTTAGCAATGCGGTTAGCCACTAAGAATGATGCTGTCAGTGTAGACACATTTGATGAATGGCCTTCGATAATTGCTTCTGTTCTTCGTGTTCATCTTTTGTTCTTTTGAAAAACTCCGAAGGCTTGTTTTTTAATGCAGGGCGCTTGGTCTCCACGTGGCAAAGCAGTTTTGAAGGTTTCATGGCTTCGTTGGATAGCCAGTTGACATATATTATACAAACAGGCTTGGAGAATTTGAATGACCTGTTGCAATGAACCTGTAATTTAAGCAGGACTCTTGGTATTTTCTTTTAAATGCAGCTTTCATTTTGTTGGCAGTCTTAGAGTCTTCTGCTGTCTCATCTTTGGGTCTTTCCCCCTTTTCAAAGAAGCCCTCCAGTGATGTTTGTTTTTTACTCATTTTTATTTTTGCTAGGGTTAGCTTGTGGGCTTCTCAGAACTGTGACTAAGACAAGTGCGCAGTGCAGGAAAGAGGTGCGGACAGAAGTGGTAAATGAAATAATGGGCAGACCACAAGCAGACTAAAATACTTGTTGGATTCTGACTTACAGCCTGCCACCAGATGCAGCTGTACAATTGAAGTAAGATGCTCACTTGCCACTATAAAGCCTGCCACCAGATGCAGCTTGTCACTTGCCACTCACTGATAGGGTTTCCATATGAGTCTGCAAGCAATTGATTTATTACAGTCTCTGTGCAATCAAACCTCTCTGCTAATGATAATCTGTATTTGTAGCTGCTCTCCAATGCTAGCGTCACTGCCTCAGCTCCACCTTAGATCACCAGGCATTAGATTCTCATAAGGAGTGTGCAGCAACCGGGATCCTGCGCATGCCCAGTTTACAGTAGGGTTTGCGCTCCTATGAGAATCTAATGCCCCGGCTGGTCTGACAGGAGGCGGAGCTTATGTGATGATGCAAGCGATGGGTAGGGGCTATAAATACAAATGAAGCCTCTTCCCACACTGGCCCACCGCTCACCTTCTGCTGTGAGGCCCTGGGAGGGCGGATTAGGGACAGCAGAATTCAGTGATCAGGCACACACTGCCTAAAACCTCACTGCTGATCTGCTCTGTCAGCTGAAGAGCACTTGTAAATCAGGACATTTACGTGGGGATATAGCTCACCTTTGGAATTTGCTCAGTACTGGTCCTTTCTGTTCACAAGATTAAGCCTTGTTGCTAGTAAGGGCCGGGTGCCAACACGCCTCCCACACTCCAATAATCCTGCCCTCCTTGGGCTGAGTCATATGCTCAATGGTTACTCATGAATAAACAGATTCTTAGAACTGAAGAAACTTTAGAAACCTATTGCAAACCATTCATTAGACAGATAAGAAACGGAGGCCCGCAGGGGATACTGCCATGCCCAAGGTTAACAGAGCTGAGTTCAAATTAAAATCCCTATCACCTGATTTCCATTCTAATATTCTTGCCACAAAACTTGGCACTTGGCAGTGACCTGAGAGGGAATCATGAATAACTAGCTGTGTGCTCTTTTAAAGCTACAGCTGTATTATTCTTTGATTTCTAGATTAACAATCTATATTCCAGCCTGTAATCCCAGCACTCTGGGAGGCCGAGGTGGGCGGATCGTTTGAGCTCAGGAGTTCGAGACCAGCCTGAGCAAGAGCGAGACCCCATCTCTACTAAAAAATAGAAAGAAATTAATTGGCCAACTAAAATATAGAAAAAATTAGCCGGGCATGGTGGCGCATGCCTGTAGTCCCAGCTACTTGGGAGGCTGAGGCAGAAGGATCGCCTGAGCCCAGGAGTTTGAGGTTGCTGTGAGCAAGGCTGACGCCACGGCACTCTAGCCGGGGCAACAGAGTGAGACTCTGTCTCAAAAAAAAAAAAAAAAAATCTATATTCCAGCACCTATTTGTAGACACAGGCACACCCATTTTTATGTTTGCTTCTCTTCCTACCTAAAAGCGTTTAAAAACGTTATTGTAATGTTATCACACTCTCCTTTGCTTCTTTGTTAATCTAATTCTTGGGCACTTCACCCCCTCGCCCCACCGAGTGATAAGAACATAACAGTTAATGTCTGAAAATTACCTCCAGCTGAACATCTCAAGCATTTTGACAACTGTGATCTAAGACTCACGGAAACTGAGACAAGTGGTCAAAATGTCCTGGGATGAAGAATAGAGGGATCATTTTACAGGTAAACTAGTGGGTGGTGGTTACTTGTGAGAAAGAAAAAGGGTTAGAGAGGTTCAGAAATATTAGTTTTTTTGGTACTTAACCCAACCAACCTAAACCCGAACCGTCCCAAAGCCCTACCAAAAGTAAAATTCTTCAGTTTCTCCATTTAAGCCCAGTGCTCTTAGTAAGCAAGACTTCTTAAATGTAGTGCTGGTGACTGATGTTATACAAACACACACGTTGGTTGACTGGTGAAACCTGCTGCAAAAGCTGAAAAGTTATGATACAACACAGAGGAATTGGGCACTCAGGTTCTCACTAGCTTCTGAGCCCAGGAAAAAGTTTGTCATCCTCAGTGGCAGCCCTCAGGAGTACTTCAAGTCTGATCAGATGGCAAAGAGATGTCAAGAACGTTATCCTGAACATCTGGGTTACAGTATTTTTCTATACTACTACAGTCTGCTCAAATGGTTACATACTTATTGATAGTTTAGGTCAGGTTTTTTTCCTAAAAATTATTCTTTAAAAATTATAGATGGAAAGAATGTTTAGTTTTAGAGGCTGTTGACCGTCACGTTTTTTATATTAGCAGAGCAGGGACAACAGATATTCAGACTGACTTTGAGGCACTTTAAGACACCTAAATGCCTTTACTAGCAAAGATAAAATGACATCCCAGGTGCCTCTATTCAGGGCATTTTATTACATTTTAATTCTTTGTAAATTAGTAAACCAAGTGGTGGCAACTTCTAGCCAGATTATGTGGGCTCTGGAATCAGGATGATCTAGTTAAGAAATTCAGCTCTGTAGCTTGAGCAAATTACTTACATTCTTTGTACTTTAATTTTTTCATCCGTGAAAGAGGGCAAAGACCATCCATTCTGCAGGGCTGGTGTGCAGATCAAAAGTGAAAATATTTGCAAAAGCATCATAAGCATGATACATGTACTTCATTTAGGCCCCTTGGAAAGTATTTACTGTATGTACAGCCAAATATTTTATGTGAGCAGCTTTTTTCTTTTTTTAAGAGACAATGTCTTGCTCTGTCTCTCTGTCACTCAGACTGGAGTGCAGTGGTGTGATCATAGCTCACTGCAACCGGACTCAAGTGATCCTCCTGCCTCAGCTTCCCAAGTGGCTGGGACTATAGGCACATGACCCAGCTTACACCTAACTTCTTAAAAATGGAGTATTATTTTAGTTGGTTTTAAGCTATAAAATCTTAGGCTCAAAAATTTGAGCCACCTAGGGGTGGGAAGTTTTGGCTTTTGCCTACCTCCAACTGATTTAACTAAATGAAGCCTATAGAAAGTTTCAAAAATAAAGGTCTGTATATTGTACCCAGTACTCCGAGGAAGAAGCATATTTGCTACAAAGATAATGAAACTTCAGTTTTAACCGCCTTTTAAGGCTGTAGGGGGTGGAGTGGGAGCTAGCAACATGTTCACATGGTCATATATTTTTATAAAACTTGTGGACGTGTTACAAAAATATTCTTTTTCTTAAAGAATGTCCCCAAGATTGTATAAGCTTCAGGTCCCACAAATCATGGATTATTTAAAAAAAATAACCAATAACCACTACAATAAAACTAGGCATATGCCTGAAAATTCTGTGGCTACTTCCTGAATTCTGTGGGTACCAGGCTTCATCCAAGGTCTTCCCAATAACAGGCACATTCCCCAAATTAGCTGTGGGGGGCTTGGTGGGCAGGAGGAAGGGATGTGTGGCCATCGGCACAGCAGGCCCTGGAGGGGTGAGGCTGAGCAGGCTCCAGCAGGGCCGCAACAGCCAGGCAGGGACAGCGAGTGCCAGCTGGGATGCGGGATGCGAGGGGTGGTGCCTCAGCAGCAGATTCAGAAGAGAAAGGACAGCAGGACTGGGAGTTTGCATTTTTGGATGCACTGCTACCCGTGTGTGTGGTTAGGGAGAATCACGTAGCATTGAACACATCTTCCTTTTTTGTCAACACTTTCACCTACAGTGATTGAAACCCAGTGCTCATCACAAGAGACTGCGCGTGGCAAGAACAGAAAGCAGCCAGAGCTGGGGCCGCAGGAAAGCACGGGGTGGGAGGCAGGGGTTGGGGGAGTTGAGGGAAGCTGCAGCTTCTGGGCTAGGGCTGTGTATTTCAGACAGCAGTGGATTTTAGACTGTTTACGCCCGAGAGGGAAAGCACGGTGGCAGCCATCTGGCACAGCTGTTTCTCTCCTGGGAAGACTCTGGCCCACCAGAGGCACAGAGAGAGGCGGGGAGCAGCCAGCCCCAGGTCCCCTTCCTGGCTTCTCTCATGCTCTTTATTATTGCTCCCTCCTTTTCTTGCCCTTGTATAAACTTGAAGTGTTTTATCGCCATTTTTTATGCTTATTGTACACTTTATGGTTCTCTCCCAAGTAACCAAGTAGTGTGTGGTACCTGTACCCTCCACCCCGCCCTTTATGGACTGGTTTTCAGTGGAGAAAAGGTTCTTTGCTCATGTTCTAACCTGATCTGGACTAGGGTGGACCAAGGGTTGCCCTGCCACACAGCTAAGAGGCTAATTAGCTGCTCTCTCTCAAACACTGGTCATGGTAATTTCTCTCTTGTCTTTAGCCAATCTAATCTCTGTAAATACAAAACAAGGTAGGCGAGAGTTCTTTTTCTCAGTAGGTGTTTCAGCAAATGAAACAATAAACTCTTTTACCCAGCTAAGATTCCAACAGGAGAAAAAGTAACAGTGAGAACACCCCTAATTGTCCTTACAAATGTGAAGAGGTGTAATTGTTGGGTTCTCACTCCCTTTCTACATATCCCTTCAAAAGAAATTAGAAAAGAAAGGTTCAATCCCATAAAAATATTTTCCTACTACTATTTATGGAATGCACTCTTATATACCCTTAAAAATGGGCTAAGCACAAAAGTTAAATATTAGATTTTGTTAAGGCCTATGTTTCACCTTAAGAACTTGAAACTGGCCTGAATAAAAACAATCTTAATTGGTTATTATAATGAGACTTAAAAACTTAAAACAAGATTTTATAGGCAATGTAGTGCAAAAAGCTCTTCTTTTTCTCCTCACAGAATTTATTAATTTGAGTGCTTAGGGAGTAGGTTTTTTTTTTTTTTAACTAATTTTCAATTCAATTAAGCAAAAATAGATTATTGTTTCATGTCTCATTGAAATGAATACATTCTAGTATTCATTGGTTTTCAATTTTTTACAACCTACTACAGTATGCTAAATACAATTGACTCTTTCATAAGACAATTTACCTGTCTCTGTCCTGCGCTGGTTCTCAAACTGCAGCATGCATAAGGATTAAGTGGGATGCCTATTAAAACGCAGATTCTCAATTCCTGAAGCGAGGCCATGCGTTGGCATCACACTAAGAAATGGTGCTACGCAGAGAGAATGAGGGAATGGTTCATGTCAAAGAATAGAACCACTGTCAAACTCAACACTGTATTTGTTAACGTATACAAAATCTGTTTTCTGGCTAAGAATTATCATTTTTATCACTTCCATTTCATTATTAGTATATGGGTTTTCTTTTCAGGATCATTTTTCACAAAGAAAAAGTTTTGTTTTTTAACGCTTTATGATTGTTGCTTCATGTGCTATCAGGAGCAGAGAACAAAGAAGAGGACAACTTTGGGCTACTCTCACGCCTGCACTGGAGTCTCAGACTGGTTGGTGGCTAACACTCTGGGACCTTTCTTTGAGCCAGACATTGTAAGCACTTGCATACATGAACTCACTGAATCCTCACAACTCTGTGAGGTAAGTGTCCCCGTTTTGCAGAAGAGAAAGCTGAAGCACAGAGACTTACCTAAGGTCAGAGAGCTGGTAGGCAGCAGATTTGAACCCAGACAGCCTGGATCCAGGGTCTGTTTTTAAACTGCTCTGTTGTATTACCCCTCTAGTTTTCAGTATTCACACTGGAGCCTCAGCCTACCCACGATGACCACATATTCCATACATAGGTGCACACCCCCCCCTCCCCACTTCCAGAGTCATTCATAAAGATCTGAAACCTTGGGTTTAAACCCTCAAGTTAAACCTGACTTTTCTGGCTGCTAGTATCTTTCCTTCCCATTTCACAAGTTAAACTTCCTGTAACACTGCTTTGAACATACCACTGCCCGCTCAAAATACTCCAGTGGCTTCCTACTATCCACAAGATGAAAACCAACTTCTTAGCTTGGCACTCAGGCCCTTCACAATCTGTTTTACCGATCTTACTGTTCATTCAATCCCTATGTGAACCCCAGGCATTTTTTCCCCCAGTGATCATACACAGTCCCTCTTTCTTTCTTTTTTTTTATGCGTACAATTCAGTGGATTTTAGTGTATTCTCAATGTTATGGAACCATCTCCACTATTTAATATCAGAACATTTCCATTACCCCAACAAGAAACCCTGTATCTCGTAGCAGTCACTCCCGATTCACTCCTCCTTTTATCCTTTAGCAACCACCAAAAATCTATTTTCTGTCTTTATGGACTTGCTTATTCTGGGTATTTCTTGTAAATGGAATCATACAATATGTGGCCATTTGTGTCTGGATTGTTTCACATGTATCGGTACTTCATTCCTTATCATGGCTGAATCCCACTCCATTGTAATGGGTATAACATCTTGTTTATTCATCAGTTGGTGGACAATTGGGTTGTTTCCAATTGGGTTGTAATAATGCTATGAACATTTGCGTACAAGTTTTTGTGTGAACTTATGCCTTCAACTCTCTTGGGTATACCCCAGCAGTGGAATAGCTGGGTCATATGGTAACTTTTTGAGGAACTGCCAAACTGTTTTCCACAGTGGCTGCACCATAACATTCCCACCAGCAATTCATGAGGGTTCTAATTTCTCCATATCCTCACCAATACTTGTTTTTGTTTCCTGTTGTATCATTGATTATTGCCATCCTAGTCGGTGTGAAGCAGTATGTCATCATAGTTTTGATTTGCATTTCCCTAATGACTAATAATGTTGAACATCTTTCCATGTTCAAGTAAGGACTGGCTATGTTTATATCTTCTTTAGAGAACTGACTATTCATATCCTTTGCCTATTTTAAAACTGGGTTGTCTTTTTATTGCTGAGTTCTAAGAGTTCTCTATATATCTGAATACTAGGCCCTTACCAGACATCTGATTTACAAATATTTCCTCCCATTCCATGGGTTATCTTTTCATTTTCTTGATAGTGTCCTTTGATGGACAAAAGTTTTAAGTTTTGATGAAGTCCGATTTATCACTGACCATCCCAGATGGAAATGCTCTACTTCTTTTTACATCAGCAACTCAATATTATTAATACTTGAAGATTTGGGGAGAATTTTGGAAAATATAAAAAAAAGACATATTTTAGAATATAATAAAAATATACAACAAATTTTGATATAAAACAAGAGGGTAAAACTTGAAGAAATCTGGAGCATCTGGTGAGATGATGAGCTGGGTCCCCATGATACTCTGTTAGGCTTTTAGTGTGCTTAGTGGAAAGGCGCTTAGTGGAAAGAAGCACTGTAGCCACTTCTGCAGTAAGACTGACCCTAAACTGACACGGGGCATACTTGGGAAGTTGGCTGTGTTTAAAAATAAATGTGTGCTCCTGCACTCGGATGTTTATAGCAGCACAGTTCACAATTGCAAAGTTGCAAAGTTGTGGAAACAACCCAGGTGCCCATCAATACATGAGTGGATTAACAAAATGTGGTATATGTGTACCATGGAGTACTATTCAGCTTTAAGAAACAATGGTGATATAGCACCTCGTGTATATTCCTAGATACAGCTGGAACCCATTCTACTAAGTGAAGTATCTCAAGAATGGAAAAACAAGCGCCACATGTACTCACCAGCAAATTGGTATTAACGGATCAACACCTAAGTGGACATATAGGAATAACATTTTTCGGGTGTCCGGTGGGTGGGAGGGGGGAGGAGGGGATGGGTATATACAAACATAATGAGTGAGATGTGCAACATTTGGGGGATGGTCATGCCTGAGGCTCTGCCTCAAGGGGGTGGGGAGGGGGGGCATGGGCAATATACACAACTGTAATATTTGTACCCCCATAATATGCTGAAATAAAAAATAAATAAATAAATATAAATAAATGTGTGCTATCCAGGAGTTCCTATGTTTTGTTTTTATTTCCTATTGTTTCAGAAAGCCAATAATCAATGAAGAATTAAAAAGTGGAGTCAGACAGGCAAGCTCAGGGAGGACAGAAAAAGTGGAGTCAGATTATTCTTTAGCTAAAGAATGAGAATTTATGGTAGCTCTTATGGTTCAATATTTTTGGGCAGGTCCCCAGTATGTCTGTACTCCAACTTCAAAGAATACGCCATAGGAGCCTTAAAGGGCACAGTCCTAGTTGGCCTCTGCTTGTTGGCTTGTACACAGCAGTTTGATATTTATGGACAGTAATCCAGAGTAGTGTCCATGGCTATCTGAGTTCTGCTATCACAGCAGAAACTGGAAACCTCAAGAGCTGTAAGCCACATACCACATCTACATGGGTGCCACTTCTCATTACAGCATATACAAACATACAGAGATCAGAACTTTAAATTTTGGGGATCTAATATCTTCATAAGAATTGCACATAATATATGCACACAGATCTTCTATTTTTTATAGTGAATTCTTAATTGCCTGCAAAATTACTATCTCACCATATATAATTTTAGGTTAGCAGAAATGACCGTGTATAGTTTTCTTATGAAAATGCCATAGCAACATGAATACTTGGTACTAAAAAACATCTTTAATTAATTGACAAAAGCTTTTTATTTTTAATTTAAACTTTAGCCTATGGTTAGAATGAGGCATTTTAAATAGTCTACATGATGACTTAATGTGAGCCAAGAACAAAACCTGGTTCTGATAGTCTTCTACTCACTCTCTGACAAACTGTCCCTACAGTTATAATGAAATGACATTTCTATCAGAAATCTCTATGATTAACAATTATTGTACATATGGTGCTTATACAGGATCCTTCATTCAAGGCGTCCAGAGCTTCATGCGTCTTATCTTCAAAGCTTCTGCTTGAATAGGTAAGAACTTAGACGAAAAAACCAGTCCATTTTGAGCTAAAAGGAAATTCTTACCTAGAAGTTACTTATCCTTTTTCTAGTGTCTTACTTTCCACACCCCCTTCCTGTTTTGAAAACAGGGAGAAATAAAGATGCATACAACATCTTTTGGGTTATACAAATTATAGATAAGCTTTGAAGGTCTCTAGGAAGCTATTATTGTCTCACCAAGAGAACTAACTCCAAGTGGGCCCTAATCTTCTGGTCCCTGACTTCAGCAACTGCTGGGAAAATGTCGAGAGAGAGAGAGACACAGACAGACAGACAGACACACAGACACACACACACACACCCCCTACCTTAAAAACTCTGTGCTTGAGAAGGACAGTTTGCTTTGATATTAGAACAGCATTCTGGCCCTTTTGTTACGACAGAGGGGTCCGTTCACTGTTCTGTGGCGAACGTATCTTACTCCTACTCTGTAAACCTATCTTGTCCTTCCTCAATAAACTTTGTTTCATGCTTAAAAAAAAAAAAAAACAACAAAAAATCCCCCAAAACCTACCTTTCCCTGCCGGCTGCAACTAGGGCACCTCATTTTTGTTAAAGCTACAAGTCACAATTTATTAATTATGTTAAGAAATGTAAGGCGATCAATTAGGAGAATGCTATATTACTCAAGGGGGTTGATGCAATTCCTCCGTATCTATCCTTTTCATCAAAAGTGTGAAGCAGATGGTGCATGTAATAATGATGATAGTTATGATAATGAACATGATGATATTAACAATATGATTCAATAGTAATAATATTTGAAGAATAATAAGATATGTCACCAAATGGGAGAAACTGAGCCATAAAGAATCTGAGAGTTTTGTTTATTCCAAAGATCATAGGATACAATGACATTTCATAAAGTTTAAGGTACTATCAGTACATCAAGTATTACAAAACAGATATATGAAGAAATACACTAAAGCAGGGACCCTCAAATTCCAGGGTATTAAGTACAACCTGGAGGGCTTGTTAAAACACAGATTACTGGGCCTCGCTGTCAGAGTTTCTTATTTAGTAGGTCTGGGGTAGACCCAAGAATCTGCATTTCTAACAGGTTCCCAAGAGATGCAGATGCATCTCAAGACCACACTTTGAGTCGCCTTGGGAAGGGAGATGAATATTTATTGAGAGGGAAGGGAAAGAACAATTATTTAATAACTATCTTGGGTCAGGTTTGGTCAAACGTTTATACAGTTTATCCCATTTAGTCCTTACAGCATCCCAATGAGTAATGGTTCTCAAACTTCTCCAGAGCAAAGGAGAATGAACCCACTGCACAAAGGGTATGCCTACGCAGTCCTCTAGAAATAGAAAATTTCTGTGATGACTATATTATTTAAAGATTCATATAAATTTTGCATTGTTACAAAATATTGCTGCTTGTTATGAATTCAATATAAGTCTAAAAATTATTTATCAGATATATTGCTTAACTCTTAATCTTGTTTTTTTAATAAAATTGGTCTTTGGGAACATGAAGAAATGGATGGCTGAAGTTTGGTAATTGGTCTAATAGTGAAACAGCTAACACATATTTGATCCAGAACTTGAACTAGGCCTGCAGGTCTCTAAAGACAATGCACATGTTATACCTTACTGCTACCCACTCCCACCTACCTGAAAGGTCTATCAGGTTTTTCTCTATTACTCTTTTATGGATCCAGCTCTTGCTCTAGCTAAAGAGGACTACTTGTTGCAGTAGTCCTTTTTTTTTTTGAGACAGAGTCTCACTCTGTTGCCCAGGCTAGAGTGCCAT
>VBSM01003218.1:227070-237088 GCA_008086735.1 Cheirogaleus medius | reverse complement strand
AAAAAAAAAAAAAAAAAAAAGTAAAAGAAAAGGGCTCTTATCTGAGCCTGGTTTTTGGTTTGGCCTAAGCCTTTTCATTATTCCAACCTGAGATTCTCCTCCATGGCCTGTTGACCACCCTGCTCCTTTGCCTTCCTTCTGCCTGTGATGAAGGCGAGAGCTCTGCCCTAGGCTGCTGGTACCTGTGTTACCCACCTCTCTCTGCCTATTTTTTAGGTGTGTTGTCCTGTTTTCCCTTTTGGCATCAGTTTGTGCCGAGCCTACCATGTACGGGGAGATCCTGTCCCCTAACTATCCTCAGGCATACCCCAACGAGGTGGAGAAATCTTGGAATATAGAAGTTCCCGAAGGGTACGGGATTCATCTCTACTTCACCCACGTGGACATCGAGCTGTCAGAGAACTGCGCATATGACTCGGTGCAGGTGTTTACGAGCCCATGGGGGACAGAGGCGGGAGACCAGGGCTGGTGGTGGAATAAGGACGCAGGAGGGAGTGGCCCAGGCATACAGTGAACTGGTGTCAGGTAGTCCTAAGGGGGCAAACGTTCTACTCTCTCTGTCCCCTTTTCTCTCACCTCCGTACCAAAGTATTACCCCTTCCTAGCTTCATTTTGACTCTTCTCTTAGATAATGTCAGGAGGCATTGAAGAAGGGAGACTCTGTGGACAGAGGACCAGCAAGAATCCCAACTCCCCAATTGTGGAAGAGTTCCAAGTCCCGTACAATAAACTCCAGGTGATCTTTAAGTCAGACTTCTCCAACGAAGAGCGCTTTACTGGGTTTGCTGCGTACTACACCGCCATAGGTAAGGCTCGCCCTCCTGCATGTGCCTTACTGACTTAGCTCGAAGACTAGAAGTGGGAAGAACACCGAGCGCCACATTAAATGAGAATTCTGTTCATAATTCTTACAAAGTGTTGACTTGCCCTGGGTCCCCTTGTGGAATTCAAACACATGATCATATCTTAGTGGCAATGATGATGTGCATGGCAGCAACAGATATAAACAGTAGGCTATTGAGGGCCACTATGAACTGGGTACTATATTGGGGATTTTACCTATTTTAACATAATCTTCAACTCTTCAAGGTAGGTATTGTTATCTTTACATAAAGATAAGGAAAGTGGAGACTAGGAAAGTTAATAACTTGCCAAGAACCACACAAGTAAGGTGTAGTATTCCAACCCATTCACTATGTGACATTCCAACCTTCAGATTCTGGGCACTTCTACAT
Organism: Cheirogaleus medius; assembly: GCA_008086735.1. Lineage (NCBI taxonomy): Eukaryota > Metazoa > Chordata > Mammalia > Primates > Cheirogaleidae > Cheirogaleus > Cheirogaleus medius. The sequence goes on along the minus strand of VBSM01003218.1, from coordinate 235,853 downwards.
CTATCTCCAGGTTAGAATGAAGTTAGAACACAAAAGTAAACTATCGTTTAGATTTGGTAGAAGTACTGGCATCATGTAAAGCAATGACTGTACTAATTATTCGTCCCTGAGGAAGACACTGTCATGACGCTGAGCCTGCAGAGTGTTGTCTCCGGAGCTGAAACGCTCCGAACGTGAGCACAGTCAAGTGGCTGTGCAATGGTAGGGCTCAACGCTGGCAGCGTATTTCAGGAGAGGAATGTGGGATAATGCCATCCTGAAATGTGGGCCCTTGAGGGTCTTCAAGCAATGGGCTTTCCTACTTTTTCTTCCTCTTGCAGTTTTGGGTTTAACCTCGTTCTCCCTTCTCAGTGTTTGTTCTTGACCTCAGTCTCTCTCTCCTCTTTGTAGATGTAAATGAGTGCACAGATTTTGCCGATGCCCCTTGCAGCCACTTCTGTAACAACTTCATTGGTGGTTACTTCTGCTCCTGCCCGCCGGAGTACTTCCTCCATGACGACATGAGGAATTGTGGAGGTGAGCCTGGCGTGTGCTCCTTGGGATTTGGAATGGCTTGAGGCCACAGAAAGAGCTTTGTCCACCCTTCAAGTTTTGGTTAGGCCCAGCCTTCTTTTAGCATCTATTCTTAATGACTCGTAAGCTGCAGGGGAGCCACAGAAGGAAGGAAGAGAAGGCCACAGGGTAGAGTTAGCTCACTGAGAAGAGAGAGATGCCTGCAAAGAGTCTACTGGGGGTGGTTCGTAACCAGACAACTCCGTCACAAGCACGGAGGGGAAGCCTAATGGGCGCTGGCCATTCCTCCCGGTGTGTGTGGGTGTGTGACTGCCCCTTGGGCTCTGGTCAGGGTGCGGATCCCAGGCTAGTCAGGATGGAGGGCTGTCAGTGCGTGGGAGGAGGAATCCTAGAACAGGGCAGGAGCTCTTCTGCTTCACTCTACATTTCATTCCTCTCTCTCTTTTTCTCTCTCAGTCAATTGTAGTGGGGACATATTCACTGCACTGATTGGGGAGATCGCGAGTCCCAATTATCCCAATCAATACCCAGAGAACTCACGGTGTGAATACCAAGTCCTGCTGGAGGAAGGGTTCCAAATAGTGGTGACTGTGCAGAGAGATTTTGACGTGGAACCAGCCGATTCAGACGGAAATTGCCCTGACAGTTTAGTTGTGCGTGATGGTTGGTTAATTCCCCACCCTCAACTCACACTGAGAGAGTTCTCCTTTAAGACAAAATTGTCTTTTCTCCTGCCCCCTATTTTCCTTTTTTTCCTTCTTCTTATTTTATATTACATTTAATACCTCCCTTCTTTTTACCCCCCCCCCATTTTACCTCTTTCCTTTAGTTCTTTCTCTTTTCTCATTTCATCATTTTGTTTCCTTTCAGTTTATTGCAGGAGATCAGCAATTTGGTCCTTACTGTGGTGATGGATTCCCTGGGCCACTAAATATTGAAACCAGGAGTAATGTTCTTGTTATCATATTCCAAACTGACCTAACAGGGCAAGGAAAAGGCTGGAAACTTCGTTACCACGGAGAACGTGAGTAACCTAGAAGTGGCTCTTTGGTTGGAGATACCAAAGTCCCTGGACAATGTAGAATCAAAACAGGTAGATTGTTGTTTGGATAGAATCCTGAGATATTTCACTTTCTCAGGAAAATCTAAACCTGTCAATGGTTGCCAGAAAATGCCTCTAGCTCTAGTAATCCCTCAACTGGACCCGAGAGTGCAGACAGCGTGGGGGTGGTTAGTTAGTAATGCCATGTTCCCATAGACATCTGCCATATTGGAATGTGAAGCATCAGTATTGAGGACAAATGGATGATTTTGGAAAGTGTGAAAGTTTAGTAAAAAAAATTTTTTTTCTGTCCTAATTTGTGTTGTTTCCAAGCAATCCCCTGTCTTAAAGAAGACACTGCCAATTCTGTTTGGGAGCCTGAGAAAGCAAAATATGTGTTTAAAGATGTGGTGAAGATAAGCTGCCTGGAAGGGTTTGAGGTTGTGGAGGTAAAGTACTGCCTGGGCTTCTCCCCATCCTGCCCCAGACCAGGGTGAGCACACTGGCATTGTTGAGTCGTTCACCTAATGTACTTGTTTGGTCAAGGGATCACACCTTTCCATAAGCAGAATAGCTTAAGATCTTTCGTTCTTGCTTGTGAGCCCTGGAGCCGCTTGGCCAGCTTGGCATTCTCTCTCCCCCCAGTATTCCTGGGGGTGGGAGCTGACACCCTGGGGCAAAGCTGTCTTTCAGCCCCATCTCCTGGGTCCTTTGGGTCATTCTGCTAAGATGTCTCCAGGCTTCTTGTGATGAGGACTCCTCATGGATCCAAGGCCAGAGATCAATTCCATTTTTGATTTTGCTTTTCCATATCTCTTTTTTATAAATTAATGGTGATGTCTGTTATTCTCCAGGGAAGTGTTGGCTCAACGTCTTTCTATTCTACTTGTCAAAACAATGGAAAGTGGAGTAATTCTGAACTGAAATGTCAACGTACGTGTTTCCTCAAAGTGGAACTTTTTTTCCTTCCCAAAGGGAACTGAAAGAGCAGCACATTTAAATTCAAATGCATGGTTTCCTCTTAGGCTTGTGAGAGTGGGTTGGGTTTTTTTTGAGGGAAGCCAGTCGTGGAGGCTTTTCTAGTCCCAGCCCTGATCTGGTCCCAGGCCAGCTAGACAGGCAGGTTTCTTCCCAAGAAAGGAACTGTGGGATTGGTAGAGCTAACAGCCCCCTGTGGGTGCATTCCTGGCTTCCACGGGGCCCTCCACCGACCAGTGAGAAGCAGGTTCCTTCCTGTAGCTTTCAAGGGGCCATCTGGGTTGGCAAGTCTCAGTGGCTAGGGAGTTGAGTGACACCAGCTGGGAAGGATGGCCAGAGAGAGGCTGGTGTGGGAAGAGTCATCCCAGGTGTGCTGATGGGTATGGAGTGGGGAAGGAGTGAGGCTGTGACTCTTCCTGGGAGGAAGTGGCTGTCCTGACCATCAATCTCCTGCTTTCCTCTTATAGCTGTGGACTGTGGCCTCCCTGAACCCATTCAGCACGGTAAAGCCGAAGACCCAGAAAGTACTTTGTTTGGTTCTGTCACTCGCTACACTTGCGAGGAGCCTCATTACTACATGGAAAATGAAGGCAGTGGTAGGTTTCTTCTACTAGAGAAAAGAGAGAGAAAGAGTGAGAAGGTGTTGGATGGTGAATTGCACAATCTTTCTGGGTCAGAGAGAATTTGTAGAGAAATGAGGGAGATGGGACAGACATGGTTCATTCCCTGGCGTGGTCTAAGAGTACAGTTCTCACATGGAGCAGGATACACCGTCTCCAGGATCATTCCTAGGGAGTCATAGAGGTCACCAACTCAGCTTCACAGCTGCAGCAGCAATTTCCCTAAACATCCGTTTTATATGGTTGTCCATTCTGTGGCCAATGAGTTCATGTAAAACCCAGAGGAGCAATGCTTCCAGCTTCAAGTCACCATGCTATGACTGGCTTTCTTGATATAGAACCTTGGTTGTGCTAGATGAAGGGCTGGATTAGACACAGTACATCTCACTACATCACTTTTTATTTGATTCAATTTTTTTTTTTTTTTTTGAATCTCACTCTGTTGCCCAGGCTATAGTGCAGTGGTGTTTTTATAGCTCACAGCAACCTCCAACTCCTGGGCTCAAGCGATCCTCCTGTCTCAGCCTCCCGAGTAGCTGGGACTACAGGTGTGTGCCTAGCACACCCGGCTAATTTTTCTATTTTTAGTAGAGACAGGTCTTAGTAGAGTCTTGCTCTTGCTCAGGCTGGTCTTGAACTCCTTACCTCAAGTGATTCTCCCACCTTGACCTCCCAGAGTGCTGGGATTACAGGTGTGAGCCACCATGCCTGGCCTTTGATTTGATTTTGTTTTATTTGATTTTTGTTTTCTTTTCCCTCTTGAAGCATTTTCCCAATCTCTACCATAACCCTTCTTCCTTCTGCTTTGGAGAGTTTTCCTTCCCCTATCCTGGCAGGATAGAGGCCTGAGGGATTGTTTGGGGGATGATCTCAAGAGTTTTTTTCTGGCTGATTTGATCTGATCCCCTGTTCCTTCCAATCCTGGAGGAACTGAGGCTCTGAATGAAAGGGGGGATGGAAGAGACAAGATGTGGCGGCGGTGTGACCGGTGTTCTCTGTGCTGTTTCAGGGGAGTATCGCTGCGCCGGTAATGGGAGCTGGGTGAATGAGGTGCTGGGCGCGGAGCTGCCGAAATGTGTTCCAGGTAAGCAGGGCTGAGGCTGGGCAGGAGACATAGCCACAGGTGCAGGCGAGTGGGCGTCACCTTCTGAAAGTAGCCGTAATCCTTTTGGGAAGATCTTAAGGGTCCGAGCCTACCGGTCCAGCTCAGTGAGGAGGCAGCAACGCTGGGCGGGGGCCTGCCCGAGCCCTGGGGAAGTACTTCAGCTACCCTGAGTCAGGCCACTGGGAGCAAACAGAAAAGCCAGTTGGTGGCAGAGTCAGGGCCTGTTAGGTCTGGTAACGCGGTGGTGAAGGGACATAGAATTGCTAAGGCCAGGGCCTGAAAGTTGAGAGTGAGGAATCAACACTCAGTAACAAGACTAGTTAATAGCCTAGATATTAGATGAAAAGTTCATATGGCAACAAGATACAGAGGATACAACAAATGGGGTGTGCAGGGAGCTCAGAGTTGAGCAGGCGGCCGGGGCAAAACCAGGATAATAACAGTGATCCTGGGAGTAACAGCATTATCAGGAGCCGGGGACTGGGTTGATTCGTTGCATTTAGTGTCTCATTCACATCCTTGTGACATCTCTGTGAGGAGAGTGCTCCTGGTCTCATTTGAGAGATGGGTGGATTGAGTGCAAGCCCTAGAGTTAGCACGCAGCAGGGGTGGGCTTTGATCAACTCGGGTCCATCCACGATGTCCAGTGAGGGATTCAGGTAAGCGGCTTTGTCTAAAATCCAGTTATATGTGGAATGGCAAAGCCACCACACCTGGAACCAGGCACTGGGGAGTGACAGGCCAAGACCAAAGCAGGGTGCCCTCTCTTCACTTTCCAGGCTGACCTGTGGGTTACCAGGAGGGATGCAGGGACAATCAGGACTCCAGTAAAGAAGGCGACAAGGGTTTAATCTGGGCATCAGAAGGAGGTAGAGAGGGCCGGGCGTGGTGGCTCACGCCTGTAATCCTAGCACTCTGGGAGGCCGAGGCAGGAGGATCGCTCAAGGTCAGGAGTTTGAAACCAGCCTGAGCAAGAGTGAGACCCCGTCTCTACTAAAAATAGAAAGAAATTAATTGGCCAACTAAAAATATATAGAAAAATTATCCGGGCATGGTGGCGCATGCCTGTAGTCCCAGCTACTTGGGAGGCTGAGGCAGGAGGATTGCTTGAGCCCAGGAGTTTGAGGTTGCTGTGAGCTAGGCTGACACCACGGCATTCTAGCCTGGGCAACAGAATGAGACTCTGTCTCAAAAAGAAAAAGAAGGAGGTAGAGAGGAAAGAGTTTCCCAGCACCGGCTCCTGGTTGGGCCCCTGGCCTCATGTGCTGAGCCTGGGGGGAGATGTGCTTCCTGAGGGGCTGAGTGTGAGGCACTAGCGCATTTGGACGCGTCCTGTGCACACGGCCTCCATTCAACCAACCTCCCCCATGCGCCCGCTTGTGGCATTGGCAACGTGGGAAGTTTAGGTTAGGCCAGGACGAGTCAGGTATTGAGAAGGTTGACCGGATAGGGTTGGCCATGTCATACTAGAGAGCTCTGCAGCCCAGCAGGAAAGTGTGTGAGTGGCTGGAGGATTTGCAGGAGGCTGGCGTCTTTCCTGCTCCTTCCCCACCTCGCTCTTATTCCTTCCTAGTCTGTGGAGTCCCCAGTGAGCCTTTTAAAGAAAAACAGAGGATCTTTGGCGGATCTGATGCGAAGATTCAAAGTTTCCCCTGGCAAGTCTTCTTTAAGAACCCGTGGGCTGGTGGGGCTCTCATTGGTGAGCACTGGGTGCTGACGGCTGCCCACGTCGTGGAGGGAAACCAGCAGCCGCTCATGTACGCCGGCTCCACCTTAGTGCAGACCTCACGTCTGGACGATGCCCAGATGCTCGTTGCTAAACGTGTGTTTATTCATCCGGGCTGGGAGCTGCTGGATGACACAGACCAACGGAAGAATTTTGATAATGACATTGCACTGGTGCAGCTGAAAGACCCGGTGAAAATGGGACCCACCGTCTCCCCCATCTGCCTACCCGGGACCTCCTCTGAATATAACCCTTCGATCGGAGACCTGGGGATGATCTCAGGTTGGGGCCGAACGGAGAAAAGGGATCGTGCTGTCCACCTCAAAGGGGCAAAGTTACCTATAGTTCCTTTATCAAATTGCCAACAGGTGAAAAAGAAAAACTCCAATATGGTTATAGAGTCCTACATTTTCACTGCAAACATGATCTGTGCTGGTGGAGAGAAGGGCGTTGACAGCTGTAAAGGGGACAGTGGTGGGGCCTTTGTTCTACAGGACCCCCGTGAAAACAATCCCAAATTCTATGTAGCTGGCCTGGTGTCCTGGGGACCCGAGTGTGGGACGTATGGGCTGTACACGCAGGTGAAGAACTATGTTGACTGGATAATGAAGACTATGCAGGAAAATAGCCCCAGTGAGGACTAAGCCATACACATGCCACCAGCCTCTCCACGGGGCATGGCCAATCCGTAGCTCTCAGTTCCTCTCAGTAGTCCTGTTATTTCACTATAACTGAGAGAGGACACGGGAGTATGATTTAAATAGAACTGATTGTCACAGTACCTGGCTGGAGGTAGAGTTTGGTCACAGAATTGTGCTGGTCCTTTAGTTGTCATCTGAACCTGTGGGGTCCTCTCCCTTGAATTCCTATGGTAGACAATATGGGGGGGCACCCCTATTTTGAACTATTCCCCAGGGATACCTTAATTTTTTGTTTCCTCTTTACCTGTTTGAAATTCCATTTACTTTATCATTTTTAGTGTCCATTGTCTACTTAGAATAAAGCATGTTTATAATCCAATTCTGGCTGACTTACCTTATTCCACATCAAGATCTCAGAACCACAGTGGGACGAGGGGACGAGATGACTGAGTTCGGCTGTTATGTCACTGAACTCAGGGACCTAGTAACTAATATTTCATTGTCATGAAAATAGGGAATTCAGCTTCTCTCCTCTCTTCCAACTGAGATTTACTGAATATTGTGGATTAGCGTGAACATTACCAGCGCAAGGCACCATATTCTGCTTTTGAAACTCATTAGGCATACATGAACCTCATTCAGAAGTCCATGTACAACGGTTAGCATTGGCTGTTTAAGATCTTCTTTAAGTAAAAGTAGTTTTCATATGTCACCTGAAAATTAATTTTTCTTTAATACTTTAATACTTATTTGCATAATATAACGCAATATTATGACTTCATAAAAAAAGAAAAGCTAAAGAAGTTTAAATTGCTCTTGTCTGCTTTCCTGGTGGTTTTGATCAATTTGTCAGCCAGGCAACAATGTCCTCATTAGCTAGAACTGTGTACCAAAATGTTACAGTTGAAAGCCCTGGTGAGGGTGGGCGGCAAGAATCTCCCGTCTGTTTTCCAGGGGAAGGAAAAGAAAAACTACTCCTCCCCAAAGAATGATTAGTGACGAAAATGACCACAGAGTAGAGACTTGGCATGTTTTAGACTGAGGACAGGAGAGCTATCTTAGGATGTCTTATGAACGCTGAGGATTGAGAATAAGTGTTGAGAAGGACGCTGGCCTGTTTGATGTGACACATGGCTTTCAGGACAGCAGTTTTTACCAGAAGTCAATAAAGGTGTGTTTGGGGCCCAGCAAGAAAGGACTTTGATCTTCTGCAGACTAAGAGGGCTAAATTCACCAGTCGACCTTAGGCTGGCAAACACATGGCGAGGTAACCAGAGGAACTCTAATTGAAGGGTCTGAAGAATCAAAGGGAATTGCAACAGGAGCCTCGGGAAGGATGGTGTCCAGTCAGCCAAGCGGCATGGAGCCATTGTGTCGTTCCTTAACTGTGTCTTCATAACTGCCTGCCCCTCCTGTCATGGCAGGCGCACTGGAAACTGACAGTGTGCCCAAAACAACAGTGTTTTGGGTGGGAGAAGGAATACTCCTCTAGGGATAAAAAGACATTGGAGAAATATTGAGATTTAGAAACATGATCTGTGATAGAGACATTTTCCTTCCTTTTTATATTTGAGGTAATAGTAAAAAATTAACCTGGATTATAACAAGTAAGAGAAAAAGGACGTTCAACCCTCTCAGAGAGAATCTTCAGTCTGTGTGGGTTTTGCCCTTGCTGTGGGCTGAGATCTTGATGAAAGAAATTCCTCTTTGCTGTGCCTTGTACAGTATGACGGGGGTGGGTCTGGCGTCACTAACTGTCCTGCACGATCACTTCCTGGGTGATTGGCAGGGAGAGATCCAAATGAGTCAGCAGCAGAGACTTCAGAGCTGGGAAGAGCTCATCACCAGGGCCGAGAGGGGCTGGAAAATCATTCCTTGTGGGTTACAGGGTATCAATTGTACTGCCTTGCAAATCGCTGTGTCTGCCTCCTCTGAAACTCAGGAAAAGACACCTTTTTAAAGCAGGTGAATTGTCACTTTCCTCTGGTCAGAAGGAAATGGACTGGTGGATCAACAGCTCATGCCAGGAGGAAAGAGTGTCCAGCAGTCAAGAGGACTTGATGGGAAGGAACCTTGTTGAAACTGGACTGGCCCAGGCTGGGCCAGGTGGCTCACGCTTGTAATCCTAGCACTCTGGGAGGCCGAGGCGGGAGGATCG
>VBSM01003218.1:205727-217775 GCA_008086735.1 Cheirogaleus medius | reverse complement strand
GAAACGAGAGGCCAATGGGCACTGAGTGTGCTCCACAGGGAGTGGGGCCATGAGGACCCAACATGGGCAGTGGTCAAAGGCCAAAGGTTCAAATCTGGAAGGATAGAATATCAAAAGTGTTAAGAAGTTCCATACATATATTTTTGTTTTAATGATAAGTGAAAAAAATCAGAATACTTAACCATACATGTATATATTTTTTGAGACAGGGTCTTGCACTGTTGCCCAGGCTGGAGTGCAGTGGCACAATCATAGCTCACTGCAGCTTTGAACTCCTGGGCTCAAGCGATCGTCCTGCCCCAGCCTCCCTAGTAGCTGAGACTACAGGTGTGTGCCACCACACCCAGCTAATTTTTAAAAAGTTTTTGTAGAGATGGGATCTCACTATGTTGCTCAGGCTGGACATAACTATATGTTTGATGTGATCCCTGTTTGTGAACGTAGACATAAAAACCAGAGGAATATATCAAAATCTTATCAGTGATTGCAAACTTGGTAGTGGGATTGTGGATAATAATAGTAGCTTCATTTTCTAATTGCTGACAATGTGCACGGTTGTTGCTAAGCACTTCATCTGCATTATCCCATTTAAGCACCATAATGACACTTTCATGTATGTATTATCCTCATTTTATAGATGAGGAAACTGAGCTTAAATAATTTGTACAAGATCACATAACTTCTAAGTGCCAGAACCAAGATACAAAGGGAGGGTTATCTGAATCCAAAGCCCAGCTCTTAATAAATACCATATATAATCCAGATTTTTTTTCCTTGTTAACATGTTTCAAAGCTATAAATACATATGATTTCTTTTATTTAAAAAAAGTTTTAAAGATACCCATAGATAAGTTTGAGAGTCGTTTAGTAAAACTAAATGCAAAGTATCACAATATACTAGCTTGAGGGGGAAGCATAGTGGGGGGAGTCTCACTGACATAGTTGTGGTGGTAACAGTGGCGATGATGGTGGGAGTGGTGATGGTGATGATGATGATGGTGCTGTTGGTGGTGATGGTGGTGTTGGTGTTGGTAATGGTGGTGTTGGTGTTGGTAATGATGGTGTTGATGATGATGGTGGCATTGGTGTTGGTAATGGTGGTGTTGGTATTGGTGGTGGTGGTGATGGTGGTGGTGGTGGTGATGGTGGTGGTGATGGTGATAGTGGTGGTGGTGGTGATGGTGGTGGTGGTGGTGGTGACGGTGATGGTGATGGTGATGGTGGTGGTGATGGTGGTGGTGATGGTGATGGTAGTGGTGGTGATGATGGTGATGGTGGTGGTGGTGGTGATGGTGATGGTGGTGGTGGTGGTGGTGGTGATGGTGGTAGTGATGGTGGTGGTGGTGGTGGTAGTGGTGAGAGTGAGCTGAATGTCTATGAGAGTCAAATATTTTCTTTGCATCAGCTCAGATGCCTCCTCCTTCAAACTTTCTAGATTACTCTTGGCACTATAATTTAGGCCTCTGAAGCCAGTGCCCTGGGCAGATACCTTAATATACATCCCCTAGGGATTCTATTGGGAGAAATCTCAGAGAATGTCCCAAGAAGAGGAAGAGAGAATATTGCCATTTGCATCGGTCCCTACCTCGCTCGGACTCACTGCTGCCAGCTCTAGTCTGCATCTTGTAGTACGGCTCATTGCAGTAGTACTGGATCCGCGCCTGGTAGGTGTTCACCCCCTTTTTGGTGGTGTAACGGAAGGCCCCGTTAGTCAGGCTTCGGGGCTGCCCACAGTCCTTGACTTGGAGAGAACACAGGGCCGTATGAGAGCTGAGAATGACTGTGCTGGTGCTTCAGTGGAGGGAATGCGAGTTTTCTGCCCACAGAACACGCTGAGAATCTTAGAGAAATATGGTCAGTAGGGAGGGCGCTTGCAATGGATGGGAGCTGGATGGCATGAAATTGAGTTCTGGGCACACAGCCGTCAGTCCTGCTGAGATGAGGGCTCACTGGGCCATAGGCTTCCCAGGACAAGTCGGGGGGGTGTCTTGGGGAGAGGCTTAATCTGGACCCCTCTCTCCTTCTCAGCCTAGATCCCCAAAGCTGAGGAGTGGGAGGACCCCAGGGACAGACATATCTCTGAATCATGACTTACTCTTGCACCTGGGCATGGTGCGATGCCACGTGCCGTCATCCTGGCAGACAGCTGTGAAGGAGAGCAGCGCCTGGTTCCCCTGTGTGAGCAGAGGTTAGAGGTGCAGTCAGCACCGGGAGGTGCTGCAGTTCCCCTTCCTGCCCGTCCCATGCAGGAGCGAGGGGACTGACTGCAAAGACATCTCTCAGGCTCTCAGCCAGCCGCCTTCCCTAGGGGTGTGGCTCCTTCTTCCTTCTCCACAGCCTGAGTACCAGACAAGAGCACTGAGTCATAGAGCAGAAAGTCAGAGCAAGGGCCAATTGTTAGGCCCAGTAATTCTCTCTAGACTCTGGCCTGTACCCACTGTGGTCCAGTTGAACCCCACGCTTTATAATTTTAATAAACCACCAGGCAGGCTGAGTGTTTTCTGTAGTGAAATCAAGGCCTCTGCTCCAGAGCAGAGCCCTGTTTCTTTCGCAGGTGTGCCCTGCCAGGCTGGGCCCACAGCACCTGACCTCTCCTGGATTGCAGTTTTCTTAGGGGCAAGGGTCTTTCCAAAATAACTAGTGCCATCTCTCCCCTTTCAGAGGAGCCTGAGGTGCTCACATATACTAAGTGCTGTTGCAATTGTGTAGATAGCAGGGACAAGACCAGAAAATGGCACCCTCTGAAATGACAAGTTATTGGACAGTATGAGTGAGTTTTATTAAGACAAAAAATCATTCCAGGGAGTTAACCTTGGAAAAGATTGCAAGAGAATGTGTTTGAGTGAAATGTAAATAATGTGAGAAACTGTGTGACTTGCTTTAAATTCCATGACGTGAATGACAAATGCAAAGGTGGTGGTGCCCAAAAGGGAGGGTCCTAACACGAGCAAAGTGTTTGTGGGTCTCCAGTCTTCTGGACCGGGACGCCCACCCAATCCTCCTGATGTTGTTGGACGCCTCTTGGAATCAAGGGCAATGAGTCAGGCGAACTCCCCGTGATGCGACGTTCCAATGTGAGCTCCGCGGAGGCTGTGTGGATATACGTGGGTGTCTTTTACTGTGCCTCTTACATCTAGAACACTCCCTGACAGCAGACACTTAAAATGTTTGCTGAATGAATGAACTGCTACTTAGGGACATACCATAGGTCTTTTTCTCTGATTCTGATTAGGTTTCCCCAGTGGATCTCGGTCCCTGCTGTACGAAGTCACTGTGTGATGCTGAGCTGCCTTTTCAGTTCCTAATTCTACAGTGAGTTATGGATGAGGTAGGTCAGTAGTTCTTAAACTTGGCTGCGCATTAGAATCACCTGGGTAGCTTTAAATAATCCTGATATCCTGGCTGCACTCCAGACCAATGGAATCAGAGTCCCTAGCAGGGGGCCCAGGCAACAGTGTTTTTAAAACTCTCTGAGTGTTTCTGATGTGCAGTCAAGTTTGAGAGCTGGTGGACAAGTGACCCTTCCAGCTCAAACATCTGTGATTCCAGCTGGCGGTGAGGTTAAATCCACTGTGGACCCATCTGAATGTCTTCTGGGATGCTGGGCCAGCTGTCTCGCCTCAGCCCTGGGCTCTTACCTCCACGAGCTGGTAGCCTTGCTTGCAGGTGACGATGAAGTAGTCACGGAACTGGTACTGAGGTTGTAGGTCCTGGATGATGGTGAACTCGTCTAGGGTCTTGGGCTGGGGGCACTTGATGACTGTTGGGGAGACCCAAGGGCATGTTTATTTCAGAGCCGCTTGTCCTTCCTTCTCCCCACCTCCTAATTGCTGGCCAGCAAGAGAGTCCCCCAGGCAACCTTACTTTCAGTGGTGTAATGGAGCTTCCAGCCCCGGCTGTCCCCAGACTCATCTGTGAAGAACAGCAGGTCTACGGCATTGCTGCTGGTGTCAAGGTCAGGGGGCCTTTGCTTCCCACAGAACTCGCCAATGTTCCTCCCGTTGGCGTAGATCTAGTGGGGGAGGGAGGAGGGTTATCTCTCCAGTGCAGACATTTATACATGGGGCCAGTGGTGACAGCCTGGTGGCCGGGGTGGGGTGGTGGTGGTGGAATCCTGCCTTGTGCATGTTTTCTGCTGAAGGTGAAAAGGGATTCCCCTGCCCAGGACTCAGTTCCAGTTGTGTGGGAACTTGTCCAGCCCACGTGTGATGTTGGTCCTTCCCGTCCCAGATGGGCAGAGAGGAGCCAAGTGGGGGTGGGAGGGAGAGGAAGGGTCTCGGGGGCAGGACGGCCGTACCTGCAGCTGATCGTATGGGCAGTGTACTTGCTGGTGCTCATCAATTTCGAAAGGCTCCAGGAACTTGAGGCGGAGGGTGAGGCCCCGCTCCACGCGGATGCTGTAGTTGCAGCGCAGATCCGGGGGGTAGGGCCGGGGGTACTCCAGGCTGGAGATGTAGCCTGACGGCTCTGTGTACAGCTCGCTGCTGCACTCGGCTGACAGGGCAGGGAAGCAGGGGGTCATGGGTTGCTTTGGCTGGCCCAGAAAGCCCCGGCCCCGTCCCTGCCTGCCACACCCGCCCCGGCTCACCCTGGCAGGAATGCCTGTCCTTCTGGAGCTCGTAGCCTGCGCGGCAGGAACAGAAGTAGCCACCGACGTAGTTGTGACAAAGGTGCTGGCACCGGGGCTGGGGCTCCTCCTCAGCCACGTTGGGCTGGGAAGCACATTCATCGAGGTCTGGGAGGGATTCGGGAAAAAGGGTTAAACTGCTGCTAGGAGACTTCTGTAGTGACTCTGGTCTCAGGGCACTTGCCAGAGGCCTAAAGACAAAGGCGGCACCAGCCACCTGGACCTCCGGGCCTTTCTAGCGCTCTCTGGGAGCTGCTCAAGGGGAACAGAAGCCAGGCTGACGGCTCCTTTTGGAAAAGCTCTCTTGAGGGGAGGAACAAGGAAAGCCAGGCTTTTGGCTTCTCTGGATTCCAGATTTCCCTTTTCTGGCCCCCATTCAGTATGGTGGAGGCCAGACAAAAGGGCTCCCTTGGGGACCACTCACCCACAGCCTGGTAGTAGGCCAAGAAGCCCTTGTAGAACATGACGGTCCCATTCTCCTCGTTGGAGAAGTCCGTGTGGAAGGTCAGCAGCATCTTGTTCCCTTGGGACATAAATTCCTTCTTTCCCGGGGGGTTGCCCAGTGGAGAACCCGGCTGCCCACAGAACCTCCCCAGGTTTTTCTTGTCAGCAGAGATCTGGTGGAGAGACAGGGGCAGGAAGAAGCCCTGTTAGGGAGTTGTGTCCATGTGGCAGGGCAGTGGCTGTCCTCCTTCTCTTGCCCAGAGTGTGTCAGGCCCCACAATGGCACTGGCTGTTGTAGACTCGCCCAGGTGACTCTCATCTGCTGCCTGCGTCTCCCATGGACTCACTCCTTGCATGCTGTCCTATGCCTGGTACCTCAACCCTTCCCCAATTTCTGCTACACAAACAGGTTTTGGGTATTTCTTCGTCCCCACCACCTCCGGGTCCCTCTCCCACTGGAATCCCAGCTGTCTCCACCCAGCCTTCATCATCCCTTCATTCCTACAGTCTGGACTGCTCAACTTCATTTCTGTCTTCTTTTTTTTTTTTTTTGAGACAGGGTCTCGCTCTGTCACCCAGGCTAGAGTACAGTGGCGTCATCATAGCTCACTGCAACCTCCAACTCTTGGGCTCAGGCGATCCTCCTGCCTCAGCCTCCTGAGTAGCTGGGACTATAGGTACATGCCACTGTGCCAGGCTAATTTTTCTGTTTTTTGTAGAGACGGGTCTCAATATATTGCTCAGGCTGGTCTCAAACTCCTGGCCCCAAGTGATCCTCCCACCTTGGCCTCCCAGAGTGCTAGAATTACAGGCGTGAGCCACCATGCCTAGCCTATTTCTGTCTTCTTATCCAACCTCACCTTGTTCAAGCCATTCACACCCAGCCGTGCCTCCTAATATGCTCAGCTAAGCACAAGCCCTGAGGCCCACCGGCCTGGCATCAGCAATCATCTCCGAATTCCCCTTGCCCCTCTCCTCACAGATGCCTCAGTCCTGCAAAAGCAGAAGACTCCCTCCCTCTATTCCCTACTCTCCCTGCCACCAAACACCTCCCCGACACTGCAGATTGCCAAGTCCTCCGGGCTAAGAAGACATGCCATTTTCATGGTATTCTCTCAACCTGCAGGGAATGGTAGTCATTGACATTCACAGGCTCCGCTTGAGTCCCGAAGCTCATTTTTATTGGTTATAGAAAGACGGGACCAGGAAGGTACCCTTGGTTGTCACAGAAGTGAGGGGACGGAGCCCACTGTCTTTGCGAAGGCTATGCCCGCCCCGCCAGAGCACACATTTCTCTTCCTCATGTTCCTGCATTCCTGTCCCAGCCATGGCGACATTCTGCATGGAAACGGGGAAGCGGAGGCGGGGTGGTTTTCCAAAGACTCCCAGCTAGCCAGCAGATGGGGACAGTTTCTCTGACTCCTGTAAACATGACTTTCCTGAAGGGGGGTCTGTCCCTCCCTCCTCTGTGTTTCTCCCTTCAGTGCTCCCTGAGGGTCTCTCAACTAGCCGCACCCCGCACCCAGGCATCACCTGACTCTCAGAGTTCCAGTTGGCCATCAGCCTTCACAGGGCTGGGGCAGTGTCCCCGGCTGGGCTCGCTGTGCAGGGGGCCCCCGCCTCGTCTCCCCCCCACCCTCCCAGCCTAACGCCTACCTTGACATAGTCATAGAAACAGCCTTCGGAAGGCTCCAGGTCAAAGTGCCAGAAGACAAGCTTCACCCTGTATCCCGTGGGGACCGTGATCACAGTGGTTGTCTCGAAGTTGCTGGGGTACGGCTTGGGGAACAGAGGGGAAGTCACCTCCCCAAAGAGCTTCTGAGGGGTGGGTCTGGAGCCCCCTACCCTGCAGAACAGGGCGGGCACCAGGAGGTACAAGAGCCACCTGCCAAAAGAAAAGAGGGTGTTGGTGGGGCTGGAGGGGTGCAGTCCCTTGCCATCTGGGCAGTGACCGGGTGGAGGATGGGGTGGTCATACGGTTGCCCATTCTCCTCTCTGCCCATTCTGGACCTCGCAGAGATGTTCTCGGTGGGGGTGGGGAGTGTCCCTCCCCAGGGCAGTGTCCAGTCCAGAGGTCACCACACTCATCGCAGTCCTTCCCCAGCCTCCTCGCCTGCCCAGCCCCCCCTTCACCTCCCCTTCCAGGAACAGGACTGGCTTGGGACCAGCGAATTGGGGGTGAGGGCTTCCAGTCATGGCTCTCTGAAAGGGCTCCCAAAGGTGCAGCAAAGGCCTCTGGGAGCAGCTGTTGATGGAGTGTGAGACACACTCACAGAGGGTCCCTCCTGGGCAGGGGTCCCCTCCCCTCGCGGCTCCCTGCTGTAAGCCCAGAGGGAAAAAGGGAAGGTGGCATCAGCTCCTGTCTCAGGTCTCCTCCGGTCCTCAGGAGGAGGGAGGGGTCCTCATGTGCACACATGAGTGTGCACAGTGGGACAGATGCGGTATGGTGGGGAGGGTGTTCCTGCCTCCTGTGCCCCCGCCGCTCCCCCTGCCTTCTCCTTCCCTCCCAGTGCCCCTCAGCCTTACTCACATTGCTCAAGGCCCGTTTGGGGCTCCTGGGCTCCTGACAGCGTCTCCCCGCGCTGTGTGTGGAGGGAGAGGGCAGCACGCGGAGAAGAGAAGGGGAGGGAATGCTGTAGGTTGGGAGGGGGGGACCATTCCCGGAGGGATGTTGTAGGGAACGAACTATTTGCATAAACAAAAAATCTGAGTTTCCACTTTAATTTAGTTTTGGTTTTGAAATCCCTGTTGGTGGTGCCACCTGCTGGCCCACATGGGAAGGGATAAGGAAGGGGCGTGGGAAGTTTTAGGGACCAGAGAGCCTTGGGTTGGAGGCTTAGAGTCTTCAGTCTCTAAATCTGATGAAATTCGCCGTTCCTTCAGAGGCTTTCCTGGGGCCGCCGCTGTGTTAAAAAGTTCCGACCCAAAGGGCAATGGGGAATCACAGGTGGCAGGGCCTTGCTTCTCTGACTGCCCTTCTCCATCCACCCCGTTCTTCCTGCCCTTATTCAGGACCCGCCAGGGTTTCGACGCCCAGGATGAAGTGCCAGGAACAGCGGAGGGGAGACAGACAGGTGGAAATGGACAGAGGAGAATGGAGTTCAGTCGCATTGGGGCCCTGGCCTGTCTTACTCCTGAATGACAACTGCTGTGTCAGGGTCACCCTCAAGCAGCACTGGGCTTTGAGACCCTCCCTCCCCAGCTCACTGAACTCGTGCCTGCCAATGAACCCGGCTCTTACAGAGGCCAGAGCAGCTGCGGAGGGGGTAGAACATCCTGTTTTCCGCAGCATGTGGTGGGCACGGTGGCCAGGGCTTAAGCCAAGGGTGTGTGGCTGCAGAGCAAGAGGGACCCGGACTTTGCTAAGAGGAAGACGAGGCCCTGGGTGGGGGGAGGGGCTCCTGTCTCTCCTGTCCACCAAGCCATAGTGTCCTTCTTTAAAATTTTGCTCTTTTAGAAGCCATTCTTCATCAATCCTCCCTGGCTCCAAACACCTGCTGGCACTTCATCCCACGGTGGGGGTGGGGTGGGGGTCGTGCTGCAGAAGAGGCTTCTGCGCTCTTGTGCCTTTGAAGACTCTCACTTGTTTCCCTTATTAGATGAACCCCTCTGTACCTCCACCCACCCAGGCATCCATTTATGGGCTACATGTTTAATGTGCAGGGCGCTTTCCCAGGCACCAGATTGCAAGGACTCACAAAGATGGGGCGGTTCCCCTTCGGGCAGTGACCAAGTCATCAATGAATGTGGTTAGACAGCAGGCACAGGGAAGGTGCAACCAACCAAGGTTTGGAGGGTCTCTGCAGCAGGTTTATGTGTCGGAGCTGAGGAGTGAATCTGAAGGCAGGGCTGGTCCACGACTTGATTGTGACCTGACCCACGGCCTTGTCAGGTCAGGAAAGACAAAAGAGAGGGAAGAAGGAAAAGGACCAGCTCAGAGGATGAGAAGGAAGGGGAATCTCATCTAGCACACTGCACATTAGTATCCCAACAGCAGCGTGTGTGTGTGTGTGTGTGTCGCATGTTCATGACGGGCAGAGGAAACAGGTAAGGAGGTCTAAGAAGGTAAGTCTTAGCTGAAGCTCTGCCACCTGTCCTAGGGATTCGGAGTTTTGTCCTGGAATTGTGCAACATGACTGGAAAGTGGCCAAGCTGGACCTCGTTAGCTTGGTCCCAGCTCTGTCCAACCATTCAAGATGACCTTGACTCACACATTTTTGTTTTATCCTTGCTTTATACCAAGAATAGAAAGAAGAAACAGCCACATGAAGATTGCTCCTGCACTTGGTTTTTTTTGAATTATTTAAAAATAATTTACTTAAAATAAGTTTTATAAATATTCTGAAGGAAATCCCACGAAAAATAAAACTTGTACTTGTTTTAAAACGGGTATTGAAGACATTGTCTGTTATTCCTTTTAGGGTTTGATTCTGGGGGAAAACTTTTCTCTTTTAAAGTCATGGCAGGTTTTCTCTATGGATAAATCTCTATATGATTTATATTTCTAGGCCTAGAGATATAGATGGAGATAAAGAGATGCAGATCTACACACACACACATATAGGTATAGGTATATCTTTTTTGCCTTGGCAGGAATAAACTCATATTTTTTCAATAAGTAAAATAAAATAAATTAAAATGATACATGATTAAATAAAATTTAGCAAATAGAGAATAGGGGAAACCAAACAGCCAAAATCATACTGACCATAACCACCTTTGTTTCATATTTTGAGAGCATTTTTAATAGTTTTTTTGTACCATGTGTGGGTTTAAAAAACAGAAGTAACCACATCACATACAACTTGGAATACTGCTATTTCTCAAAGAGAAAATTAACGTCTGACCATATAGCAACTTGACTCTCAACACTCACAAATTTGCTCTCCTCTCTGTTTTATGGTATTCATTTTCTATTTTTGTTGAACAGTTGTATTTTATTTGTATCTTTCACTGTAAATCACCTCAAATCTTTACTAAAAATCAAAGAGTTGGTCTTCTTAGGTGGAGCAGTGCCCTCAATAACGGGGGCATAGATTGGGGTGTCTGCAGGAACTTCAGTCCAGGGCTGGGCTGGGCTCGCCTTGGCGTCTACATGAGATGGTGCTGGCAGGAGAGTGTGAGCCACACGATGCCATCTTCACAGAAGCAGGGATTCCCAGGGAAAGGGAACTGTAAGGACACGGGGACTGGGACGGGGAAGTGGGTGATCCAGCAGGTCTTGAGGACAGCTTGAGGACAGTTGCATATTAGCGTTGGCACTTGGGCTAGTCACTTTATCTCCCTGAGCTTCAGTTTCCTCATTTGTGAAATGTGGACAATAACACATCCTTTGCAGATGCTGTGTGAGGATTAAGTGAAATAACACGTGGAGCACGGGGCATGTAGAAGATGTAAAACAAAAAGGGAGCTGTCACTATAATTGCATCTAGGAGCTGTTGGTAGGTGGCGAAGCCTATAGCTTGGCTATTTGGAAGTCAACTAAAGGGTCTTTGGAATGTTTCAGAAATGAAATGCAATTAAGAGTCCTTCCTCCCTGCTCCACTTGAATAGAGGGTGAGAAGGTGACTCTTCCACAGGTGAGTATGGAAGACGCCGTGTCAACAGACTAAGGTGGGGAGGGGGATTCAAAGGATGTTCGAGGTGAAACAGGGCTTCTCTGGGCTCAGTGCAAGTGTGCAGGGCAGTAGACAGTGAGGAGAAGGGGCTGTAGGACTCACTTTCTCCCTGGGCTGGTGTAGGCTTGAGGGGAGGAGGACTTCTCTCACAGTGGCTTGCTGCATCAGTGACTTGAATAGGGAACCCTGCCCCCCAACCCCCAGGAGTCAGTCCTGACTCTCAACCCTCTCTCGACTGGGGCCTCCACAGTGCTGGCTGGTCCCTGCTCAGTGCCCCAGGGTCAGTCCCTGCCGTCCATCACTCCCTTGATCCAGTCCATGTAGTTGAGCACTTTGGTGTAGAAGCCATACCCTGTGTTGCACCCGATGCCCCAGGACACGACGCCCGTGGCCACCCAGCGATGGGCACGATCGTCCCACACCACATAGACGCTACCGCTGTCCCCCTGGCAGGCACTGTTTTTCTGCATCTTGTCCCCAACACAGAACATGTTATCAGAAAACACCTCAGTCCTCTGCTTCCCTCGGAGCCAGGCCTCACAGGCCTCCCTCGGAGCCACGGGAGGCCTCGAGTACTTCAACTTAGTAGTTAGCCAGCCCATCTCCACACCAAACCCGCTGACGTAGCCCTGCACGCCGCTGAGGTACAGGGTCTCACTGTCGGGCAGACAGACGGGGAGGACGTTGGGGCCCAGGGGGACGCTGCGCTGGAGCTCCAGGAGGGCGATGTCCGCGTTGAAATTGTGCGACTCGTTCTGACGGTAGTCGGGGTGCACGACAACACGGCGGACGGGGTGGCTTCCTAGCCTCAGCATCTCGTTTATGTCTGTGTGGCCCAGGAACACGTCCACACTCAGCTTCTTCCTGAGAGAGACGCTGTCCTTGGGGAAGATGGTGTGGGCGGCGGTGAGGATCCACCTGTCGCCCAGCAGGGCCCCGCCCCCGCGGCCATAGATGCTGGTAAAGGCTTGCCAGGGGAAGTTGCCCAGCTCAGCTCTGGGAGAACCAAGGGTCGTCTGGTTCTGGGCGATGGGGACGACTGGCCGTCCACACACTGCGCGGGAGGAGAGGCAGGGTGAACAGTCGGCGTGGCCTCAAGGCACACTGATTAAAGACCTACTTCTGTGAAGATGGCCCCGGGTCTGGCTCCGCCTGGGGTCAGGACACTTGCCCTGGTGCAGACCCACGAGTGTAGACCACGTGGGCAGGCAGCAGGAAATCAGTCACGCTACTGGGCATGTGTCCTGCATGGGACTCAGGACAGTGGACTGAGGGGCAGAGAGCACAGACAAACACATGTCCAGGGCTGGCTCTGCTGGGCTCCGCCTCCTGCCTCAGCCATCTTTTATTTTTTTTTTT
>VBSM01003218.1:195069-205627 GCA_008086735.1 Cheirogaleus medius | reverse complement strand
GCCTCCCAGAGTGCTAGGATTACAGGCATGAGCCACCGCGCCCGGCCTGCCTCAGCCATCTTTAAGCCATTCCTTAGGCTCCTGGCCAAGTCATGTTGCAGGCAGTTTGTCTTCAGCGTCTCTTGCTGCTGTTTTCTGTGTCATTTCATCATTTGCAGCATCTCCCACGACCACCTGCCTTCCCACACACTCCCAAAGCATTACAGATCTTCAGGCTGCCCCTAGAGTTTTCTGTGGATCGGATTGGGTTAGGAAGGCAATGCTTTGATTCAAAAGTGTGGGTTTCAAAAAGGGTGGACTTGAACCCTCATGTATTGCTGGTGAGATGTAAAATGGTGCAGGTGCTGTGGAAAACAGTCTGGCAGTTCCTCAAAAAGCTAAACATAGAACTATTACATGACCCAGCAATTCTGCTCCTAGGTACATGCCCAAGAAATTTAGAAACATATGTTGATATAAAAACTTGTATACAAAGACTGATAGCATTATTCACAAGAGGCAAGAAGTGGAAATAATCCAAATGTCTATCACTTGATGAATGGATAAACAAAATGTGGTGTATCCATACAAAGGGATATTATGTAGCCATAAAAAGGAATGAAGTACTGATACTTGCTATAACACCGATGAACCCTGAAAAGATTATGCTAGTGAAAGAAGCCAGACATAAAAGGCCACATAGTTTGATTCCATTCATATGAAATGTCCAGAATAGGTAAATCCATAGAGACAGAAAGTACAGGATGTCCCCAAAAGTCTCCATACAAAGGAAAAATTTTGTAAAAATTTTCTAATGAATATTTTGTAAATAAAGGTACATTTAGCTACAATTTCCCATTTTTCCTATGTATGGTGACTTTTGGGACACCCTGTAGATTGTTGGATGCCAGTGGATGGGAGGGGAGAATTGGAGGTACTGGAGTTTTTTGGTGGGTGATGGAAATGTTCTGGAATTAGTGATAATGGTTGCACAACATTGTGAATACACTAAAAATTGTTGAATTGTACATTTCAAAGTGGTTAAATGGTGAATTTTATGGTATGTGAATTTTATCTCACTAAAATTTTTTTTTAAATGGTGCCCTTTCTGGCACTGTGTGGTGTCTAGGTAGGGAGCTATTTTGGGGACAGAGAGCCTGTCTGTATATCCTTAAAACATACCATATAAAGAGAGGATTTTCTCTTATTTCAGCTCATCTGTCCTTCCTCCCTCCCTTGTCCATCTGATTCATTTCCTCCAGACTTTTTCTCAGATATATTGTGACCCTGGAGGAGTAAGGGACAAGCTCCTTGCCTCTTCTCTTCTGGGCCTCTTCCTCGCCTTCTGCATTCTCTCCCCTTTAGAGCCCCGTGCCCCACGCGTCCCAGTTATAGCTGGGGCTGGCTGGGGAAGGTGCCACTGGAACAGCACTGGCAAGGAACCACTCACCGGGCACACACCGAGGAACCTCCTCCTGGCCCTCTTTGTCCTTCCAGGTCCTGGGGGCCGTGCAGGTGAGTGTCCCTGAGGAGCAAAACGAGGGGAGGCCAAGGAACAGGCTCAGAATTGAAAGGTGTTGTGTTAACAAAGAAGGTGCTCAGAGGGCCTCAAGCCTTTGGTTGGCAGTGAGGCACACGGAGGCCACTTCCTCAGCAGGTGGGGACTCACCTGCTGCCACCGCCTGGTAATAGGGCTCCTGGCAGTGATTCTGGATCTCGGCAGGGCTGTCTCCAGGTGTGCTGATGGCCTCAGAGCCCACACTGGCCCAGCTGGTGGGCTGACGGCAGCTCACAGCTACAGGAAAGCAGCAGCCATTGGGCCCAGCACAGATGTGCCCACTGGCAGCCCAGGGGCTGATTCCGGCCTGTGGCTATATTTAGTTGGACCTGCATAGTGTTTCTTTAAAACCATTTTAACTAGTTTTTACCAATCAGATTGTCAACACTCAAAGAGTTTGAAAATAACTGTGATAAGTAGGGTATGGGGAAACAGACACTTCCATACATGGGTGGTGGTAATGTAAATTAGCAAAACCTTTTTGGAGGAAAATTTTAGCAATATCAAAATTAAAAATACAAATATTTTTAACCTAGAATTTCCATTTCTAAAAATTTACCCTAAAGATATTCTCACACATGCACTCAAAGATAGATGTATTATATGCAAGGATATTCACAGCAGCACTGTTTGTAGCAACAAAGTATCTACCAGTGAAGGACTGATTAAATTCATTATGACACATCAAAGGGATTGTATGTGGTCATTAAAAAAGAATCAGTCAATGTGAACCATATAGATATGGGATGATCTTTATTTATTTATTTTTTTTTGAGACAGAGTCTCGCTGTGTTGCCCGGGCTAGAGTGCCGTGGCATCAGCCTAGCTCACAGCAACCTCAAACTCCTGGGCTCAAGTAATCCTTCTGCCTCAGCCTCCCAAGTAGCTGGGACTACAGGCATGCGCCACCATGCCCGGCTGATTTTTTCTGTATATATTTTTAGCTGGCCAATTAATTTCTTTCTGTTTTTAGTAGAGACGGGGTCTCACTCTTGCTCAGGCTGGTTTTCGAACTCCAGACCTTGAGCGATCCACCCGCCTCGGCCTCCCAGAGTGCTAGGATTACAGGTGTGAGCCACCGTGCCCGGCCGGGATGATCTTTAAGATATATCACTTAGTGAAAAAATGCCAAGTTTAGAGCACTGTGTATAGTATGCAATACACAGAAACACACAAACACACAATTTATACTCAAATGGTATAAAATGTCTTTGGACGAATGCCCAGGAAATGGGGAACAGGGTTGTTTCTGGAGAAGGTAGCCAGGAGCTAAGGGCTAGAGATCAGAGAAAGACTCATTTTTTAGCATATTGTCTTTTTTTGTTATTGAAAATTTTATCTTGTGCATACATTATCTTTAAAAAAAAAAGTCTGAGTCACCATTTGAAAATCTAGAATTTCACTTAAAAAAAAATCTTGATTTTTGGCATCTCTTCAAAAATGAGATGATCTGCAAACACTGGGCCTGTAAGTCTGCATGGAAACATGTGCTGGGGCCGGGCAGTGGCTGCCCCTTAACACGGCTGCTCCCAGCATGGTCCGGGCTGGGGCAGAGCTGGGTTGGGCCCAGGTGTCCCTGAGCCCCCAGACTCAGCCATCAAGCTGTCTGTCACTCAAACTTCTACTTGTGGCTTCAATATATCAGGGGTCATGGCTGGGGGCAGAGGCTCCCTCCCTGCACCCCGAGTAGGGACACTCACCCACGGCTTGGTAGAGGGCCAGGAAGCCCCTGTGGAGGTGCGTGGTCTTGTCCTCTGAGGAAGAGTGTGTGTGGAAGGTCAGCCGCAAACTCCTCCCTGAGGACACAAACTCCCTCTGACCAGGAGGGCTGCCCAGAGGGGAGCCCTGCTGACCACAGAATCGGCTTAGATCCGTCCCACCGGCTGAGATCTGAAAGGGGGAGGAAGGGTGAGGGGCAGGCAGCTGTGGGTGAATCGGCACTCCTTGTGGTCACAGGGTCCCATCCTCGGCATGACTCCAGGCCGGTCTAGGAGGTCCGTACCCCTCTGGGACTCCGAAGCCACACCTCGTGGAGCCTTCTTCAAGTAGCCTCCTGTTCTGTTATTGACTCCCAAGTTTCTTCCAGACACGACCACATACTAGAATATCTCTTTAGCCTACCTTAATTATCTCATTAAGCCCACCACATTTTCCTTTTTCCAAGAAGCTCCTTGGGAACTCCAGTGTTCCCGCAATGGTCACCAGATTGTACGTTCTGGGAAGGCAGGAACTACGTCTGTTTTGCTCACCACTGAGTCCCTGATGCTCACTGTGGTGCCAATAGCACCCAGTTGACCTGATGAATATACAGACACCATTCCCATCCAGCTTCTCCCCTGTCCCCACGCCCCTCCCATCACCTCCACTTCTCTGAGTAACTTTCTGTGGCCAACATCTGTGCAGCAGTCAGATTCTCTGCCAAGACTGAGGCCCAGGGCCCCCTGCCCTTTCCTGTTTAGCCCTCCTCTCGTGCCATGTGCTGTAACTGAAGTCCCACCACGTGTGGGACTCAAAGGACACAAGTGTCCCCAGTGTGGGTGTGCTGGATGATGCTGTTTCACCCAGTGAGTTCTTAAAGCAGGTCGTCTCTGTTTTCATCCCCCTTTGATGGTCTTGCCCTGCTCAAATCCCTTCCTGTGGGATCCAGGGAAGGGCGATCTGGAAGGGTTCCCTGGACCTATGCTTCAAGCTTCGTCTCTGTTCCCGGCACATGGCCCACCGCTGGGCTAGTTTCATCTCGGACTTTCATGTTGATCCGCATCTTCCCTCCATGTCCTCATCCTCTGCAAGTCTCAAATTCCTCCATGACTTCATTCAGCCCAGCTCACTATGATCATATTAACTGGGTAAAAGTTGGCAAGATTTTGCTTGGACAAGTTCCAATACTGGTCTTTTCTTTAGAACATCAACAAATGTAACTCCCCACGTTTAAGAGGCCTGCCTCCTGGGAGGAAGCACTTTGGTATAGGACACTGTGCTTGACTGATCCATTTGGTTGCAAAACTCTCCAGTTTTCTTTCTACTCTTTCTCATGAATTGTTAACTAAATAAAATCTCTTAGCATTCTAACTAGCAAAGTACAGGGCATCCCCAAAGTCACCATACATAGGGAAAATGGGAAATTGTAGCTAAATGTACCTTTATTTACAAAATATTCATGACAAAATTTTTCCTTTATAGTCTCCATACAAAGGAAAAATTTTGTAAAATTTTGCCACCTATTGAGTGAACACACAACAGAGAGTCCTAAGACCTGTGTTAAATTCTAGACTCTGCTTCTAACTCCCTGTGTGACATGGGAGTTTCTCAAGCACCCAAGATCTCAGATATCAGTTTTTTTCTACTATAAATTTATTGATTATATACTATGTGTGAGACACTGTGCTAGGTGCTGGGGACACAGATATGACTAAGGCATAGTTCTGCTACCAAAGAGCCCACAGTCTGGCTGAGGATGTTGACAAGTAAAAAATGAACTGGACTATAGTGTATTGAATTCTGCATTTGAGGTATGCGTGCGTGACTTGCTCTGGGAGCAAAGAGGAGGGAGGAATCCTATTCCTGAACTTGAACTCTCTCAATGACAAGGGAAGAGTTAGTCTGGGATGAAAATTTTCCATGCTTTAAGAGGAACAGGCCACATGGTAGGTACTCAATAGACATAGGTTGAATTGAACAAAGTATTGTCTCAACTGTTAAATCTGAAGCAATAAATACATGCATTTATCTCCTCTTCTACCTTAACCCTCACTAACCTGACCTCAAAGGGATAAAATGGTATACATAATCAAGGACAAAGAAAGGAGAGGAGATGATAGCAGGTGGCAGGTATCAACACATTTTAGAAGATGGAATGGAGACAGACAAGTGGCAACTTGAGAGTGCAAAGGTGGGAGCCAACATGAAGCAAGCAAGTTCCCATCACAGAGCCCTGGGGAGTCGGGGGCACTGAGAACGCAGGGAGAGGGGATAGGGATGAGGGAAGGGCTGGCAAGGGCACAGCAGGTGGGAAGCCTGTGAGGGAGACCTTAGAATCCACATCCTCATGAACACCCTGTGCATCCAGGAAGCCCTTTCTGGCCCACCCTACCAGAAGGCCTGAGCTAGCTTGAACTAGCCTCTGGACTTGGGGGAACGCACCTTCATTGTATACCAAAACCTGCATCTCCCCGGTTTGCTAAAAAAATAAATAAATAAAATAAAAAGAAAGAAAGAAAAAAGAAGAAAAAGAAGAAACCCTAGACTTGGGGTCCCTTGGTACACTTGACAGGGGGGTGAAGGCCAGCATAGCAGGTCCTTGAATTTCATTATTTCATGCAATGTCATTTCTTTCTAACATTAATGAGAAAAAAAAATCACTTCCTGGCTGGGGCCACCGCCTGGGTGGAGCTGGCACGCTCTCCCCATGTCTGTGTGGTTTCCTCCGGGTACTCTGGTTTCCTCCCACGTCCCAAAGCTGTGGCTGTTAGGTGAATCGGTGTCTACATGGTTGCAGTGTGAGTGAGTGTGGGCGTGTAAGTGTGCCCTGCCACGGCTGGCGTCCTGGCCCGGGCTGGTGCCCCCACCTTGACCTGGAGCTGCCCAGACAGGCTCTGGCTACTGGAAACCCTGAATTGGAGTAACTGGGTAAATAACTGTCTTACTTGTTTTTATTCATCTTTCTTAAATGTATGTATGGCTTACATTTATTTCAGTGTTTAATATCAGAAGTGTTTTGGTTTTTATTTAGAAGTTTGATGATGTTTTAGTGACCTGAAATACACCATAGGAACTTCACTCTTGTTGATAGCAATTAGCAGATGGTCAATTGGTTTCATACTGCGTCGTTTCTCTTAAAGGCAGAATTTCCATTGTTCTATAGACAACGTTAAGTGAGGACTCAGTGTACTGAAAGCAGAGAGACTGAATGAGGGTCTACCTGTCAAACAGTGAGATGCACCACTCTTCCCCAAACCCCTTTCCTAGCTTGCTACCAGGATGCTGGGGGCCCTGAGTTGAAGACTGCAGAGTTCTCTCTGGAGACAATGGCTGTCTTAAAAGAAAATGCTTTTATATCTTGACAGTTTGGAGGCCCACAAATATCATATCTAGGTCACCTGTTGATAACCCTATTTTAAAGCTATCCTCTGACAAATTTTAGCTATCTATACAGAACTTGCAATCAGCATTTTAGTGCTTCACTGTTAAGTATGAGTGGACAGCCAGTATTACTGACATTGTAGGGAAGTCTCTAATCCAAAAAGCAGAGACCAAAACAAACAGTAAAAAGGAACTTGGATGAACTAGGGATAGTGGGAACAAAAGAAATATTTAAAAATAATCCCAAAGGAGGGAAAAGAGTAGATATTGCATCTATGAAACAAGAATAATACTCTATAAAAAAGGTACATTTGGAAAACAAGAATGAGCCCTTAGAAATGAAATAATATGTCAGCAAGAAAAAAACATTAATTAAAAGGTTGGGCTTTTAAAAATGAGGAAATCTTGGCCAGGTGTAGTGGCTCATACTTGTAATCCCAGCACTCTGGGAGGCTAAGGCAGGAGGACTGCTTGAGACCAGGAGTTCAAAACCAGCCTAGGTAACATAGTGAGACCTTGTCTATACACAAAATTAAAAAAAAAAAAAAAAAAAAAGAATTAGCCAGGCGTGGTGGCGCATGCCTATAGTCCCAGCTACTGGGACTGAGACAGGAGGATTGCTTGGCCTAAGAGTTCAAGGCTGCAGTAAGCTGTGATTGTGCCACTGCACTCCACCTGGGTGACAGTGTGAGAGCCCTGTCTCTTAAAGAAAAAAGGATGAAGAAATCTCCCAGAAAGTGGAATAAAAAGACAAAGAGATAGAAAATATAACAGAACAGATAACAAAACTAGAGAATCAGTCCAGAACATAAACAGCTGAATTATAAGAGAAAGAGAAAATAAAGAAAGCAGACATCTTGAAATTATTAAAGAAATAATACAAGAACATTCCCAGGATTGAAGGACTAGATTAAAAGAGTCTCTAGAGTAAAATAAAGCTGCACAAGGAGTGAAAAACAACTGGCAGCAAGGCCCATCATAATCAAAGTCTGGAAACTGGTAATAAGGAAAATATTCCAAAAGTTCTAGAGAGAAAAAAAACTAAGGATCAGGAATGATAATAACATCAGACTTCTTAACAAGTCTAGACCTAGAAGACAATGTCATCAAAATTCTGGGAGAAAAGTGCTTCCAATCTAGAATGCTATACCCAGATCAACTATCCATCCACTGTGAGGGGAGAACTAAGACACTTAGGGACATGTAAGATCCTCTAAAATTTACTCTAACATACCCTTTCTAAGGAAGCTATTGGAGAATGTGCTTCTCCAAAACAAGGGAGTAAACCAAGGAGAAAGATATGGAATTCAGATTCAGCACAGGACAGGTAAAGGAAATTCCCAGAAAGAGGGAGAAGAGAACTCTGAGAATGTGTGGAGGCTTAGAGTACAAAGAACTCAGACTGTGGAAATAAATCATCAAGAGACCTTCAGGAGGGGTGTCACCAATAAAAAGGAGAACTGAGAGATTGAAATCTGTGCCTGACTATTTCAGGAAAAGACTTATTCTCCCAGTTAAGAGTTTGGGGAGATTAGTTACAGAGAGAACTAAGCAAACTAAAAATAAAAACAAAACCAAACAAAACCCCCAAGGAACTCCAAGTAATTATTGACTTCTGGGAAGCCTAAAAGTTGGAGAAGAAAGGGAGTATAATTGCTATATACCACATGCTCAGATGTGAATATTTTGCAGTCATAACAATGTAAATTGTAAATCTAGAAGTAACTAAAAATGATAACTAGGTATACTGAGAGAATGGGGGAGGGAAATGTGAATGGTGAAGATCTAATATAAAGCTAGTCCTCATCTTTTACACTGTAGTTGAAGGTTAATAGAAAATATGTAAAAATAAAAGTGAAAAATAAAATAGAACAGCATGTTTTTATACATATGAAGATAAATACCAGATGAAACAACTACACGAATTGGAAATGACTGCTCCTGGGGAGCAGCAATTGGGTGGGGAGTAGTCTGGAGACTGCTGCTTTTCATTATAAGCTTTTTTTGTTTTTTACATTTTTATTTATTTTGTTAGAGACAGAGTCTCACTCTGTCACCCAGGCTGCAGTGCAACGGTGTGATCATAGCTCACTGTAACTTCGAACTCCTGGGCTCAAGTGATTCTCCTGCCTCAGCCTCCCAAGTAGCTAGGCCTACAGTTGAGCATCACCACGCCCCGTTAATTTTTTTTTTTTTTTTTTGAGACAGGGTCTTCCTATGTTGCCCAGGCTGGTCTCACCATAACTTTGAACTCCTAGCCTCAAAAAATCATCCCGCCTCAGCCTTCCAAAATGCTGGGATTACAGGCGTGAACCACTGTGGTTGGCCAAAACTCTAATTTAAAAAAAATTATATGTGTGTTTTATTTTGATACAAATAAAATTTAAACCAAAAGACAATGTAAACTACTGTCCTTAAAATGTCTATATTTGAATGATGTCCTTGTCCTAAGAAGTTTTGTGAAAGCTCCTCTGAGCTGAGTGGGAACAGTTACTTAACCTTTTGTTCTTATTTATGCCCAGCTTCCAAACCTGACAGAGCAGGCACTCAACCAATATGTGATGACATATTTTTAACGACTGATTGAGTCCCTGACCCTGACTCTGCAGATTTGCCATATTTGTGTGTCCCCTTGTAAGTCTTCCAAATGCAGGGCCTGACTGCTGCCCTCTCCTTCACCCTGTGGGGACCATGTGGCAGCCATGGAGGAGACCCCGGGGGACGCTGTGCCATCGCCTCGGGTAAGCTGGCCCCAGTGCCCTGACCAGGGTGCTTCGTCCCTCCTCTAGATGGGTGATTCCTGGCGTAGCCAACTCCCACTGCCCTCCCCAGAGTCCCTGCAGGACCCCTGCCCCCCAGCTCACTGTGACAGAGTCCCGTTCACAGTCCTGGGACGGCTCCAGGTCGAAGTCCTGGAACACGAGTCTCACGGCAAAGCCCTCTGGGGCCTCGATATCCACGGTGCTCTCTTGGCCTTTGAGATATGGCTCTGGGTACCTGGCGGATGTCAGCTGCTGGGATAGCTGCTGGGCCAAGAGGACGGAGCCGGAGCCGGGGGTGGGGCAGGCCTGGAGGACTCCCCAGAGGAGCAGCCACCACCTGCGAGTCGGGGAGGGCAAGGTGAGGCCACAGAGCTGTGCCCGAGGCCTGTGGATACGCGGAGTGGGGGCAGGCAAAGCTCACGGGTGGAGGGGCCTGGGCAAGGCAGTGGCAATGGTGGCCTCAGTCAGCCCTGAGGCCGGGCACTTCCTGTCTACCCCTTTTTCACGCCAACCCCAACAGCCTCCTGCTCAGCTCCTGGGAGGTCTCATCCAGAGGAGAGGGCTGCTCTCTGCTTCAGCAAACTCCACCTCCACCCTGGGATCTGGGGGATCAACCGTGGAACAAGTGAGGGGCATTTACTAGGAAGATGTTTCCTGGCTCGGACCACTGAACCTGACCACCCCCGGGGAAGGCTCCAACTCCCCTGCGGATTGACTGCCCTGTGCATGTGCGTGCGTGCGTGCGTGTGCATGTGTACGTGTGCGTGTGTGCACATACACCTTCCTGTCCTCCCTCCCCTCTCCACAAGCTGTGCTCCTCCAGGCCTCGCAGGGGGCACAGCCCACTCACATCTTGGCCGGGCAGCCTGCGGAGTGAGCGCTTCTCCAGGGGTAGTTCCCCCACTCTGGGTCCAGGCATCTGGAACTGGACATCTGGAACCTGCGGGAGAATTGGCCCAGGCTCGGGCACAAAGGGTAGAGAAGGCCCTTGGGGGAGGAGGAAGTTACTGGAAATGACCTGGCTAGTTACTTAACTCCGCCAGTTCCCTTTTTCGAATTCTCTGGGTTGGGCGCCACCTGCTGTCTGACTCGGGAATAGCACCCCCCGCCGTTTGGAGGAAAAACAGCCCTCAACCACGCGGGCCTTCAGCGATCAGGGTGGGAGGGCGCTGACTCTTGA
>VBSM01003218.1:144094-194969 GCA_008086735.1 Cheirogaleus medius | reverse complement strand
TGAGCAGTTTTTTATATGTTTGCTTGCTGTTATTCTGTCTTCTTTGGAGAAGTTGTCGACTCTTTTGCACTGTTTAAAACTAATTTTTACTATGTGCGTGTATCACACCTGGTATGATGGCTCCTTGTGAGTTACAGCTGCTGCCTTTCAAGGGCCATATCTGCTCCTCCCTGACCTTCCCACTCAAGGACATTACCAGCCTGCCGCTAGCAGAAATTGAAGTGTGCAACCGGTAAACTTGAGCTTTCTCTTCCTCTCATGCCTCACCAAGCATGGGTGGAGAGCATGCACTTACTCAGTCTTCTGAATCCTGCCCACATCCTCTGGAGGCTGCTTGTCCCGCAGGGTCAGACCTGGAGTCTAGTGCAGGTGTCCCTGAGTCCCCAGCCCAGCAATCAGTCAAGCTTCTGTGGGCACATGCCAGGGCCGTGGCTGCTCTCACTGCCCCAGGAACTGGAGAACCCAGGCCGGCCCGTCTGAGAAGATTTCTAGGGGACGTGCTGGAGGAGAAAGGACTTTAAGGGAACTTCAGGGCAGGTGGGATGACTGACTATTCTGTTGTCCGTGGGACTGAGTGAGGGGTTTCCTGCGACATGGGACTTTCAGTTTTAAAGTGGAGGAAGTTATGGGCCAACCAGGACAGGTGGTCACCCTAAATGGTCGGGGGTTAAAGTGCTGGGGTGAGGCTGGGTGAGAAAGAGGTCAGGGAGCCAGGAGAGTAAGTGGCAGGGCCACACACCTGCAGCTGGCGCCTGACACAGACAGGGCCTGGGTGTGTGCCTGTTTTGGGGAAATCAAACACTTTGAATATGAGGGCCTTCCTGGTCCCACCCAAGTGCTGTGGCTGCAGTGTGTGTCGGGGTCAAGGGGAGGAAGCCTCTGGGGACGTGGGACTGGAGAAGGAGCCTGGTGGCTGTATGGACCGCTGGTCACTGCAGGGCCTGTGGGCTGGGCAGTTGTGCCCTGTCGTGTTTTCAGCATCACCTCCGCTGCCCCAGGGCCTGTTCTCCAGCTGGCAGGGAGATAGGAGTGGCTGTTGCTCCACAGTTTGTAGCCTGGGCAGGAGAAGCAGAAGTAGTTACTCAAGTAATTACGGCATAGAGTCTTCAGGGCTGGCACTGTATGGGACGGCACACATGTCCATGGGGTGGGGGCATGGGGAGGATGAGGACTGGAGCTGTGGGGAGGGAAGGGGAGCAGGTCTGAGAGAGAGCGAGCACTCCTTCCTTGATTTCATCATCACCAGAAGCTTTTGCTCACCTTGATCTGTCTGGGGCACAGGTAGGTGCTAGGATAGGCTCCAAGCTCTACAGGTGTGTTGTCCTCTCATCATGTGATGCCTGGCTCATAACTAGGTTGTAAGCTATTTAAGTGTCTCAGGTATTTCTACCTTTGTTCCCCTAAACAATGGAGCAGACTCCAGGCAGCCTAGCTAAGCTTAGAAAGAACTGAACTTAGATTCAACCTATTGCTCAGCTCAAGACAGTTTGCAGCTTGAGTAAAGCCAAGTTAACTGCCCACTTGAAAAAAAATCAATACTCTTTGGAGGCACATCCCAGAATCCATAGTTTTTATAATGTATCAATCACTGTATCTAGGATACAATCCAAAATTACTCAAAATATGAAGAAACAGGGAAAATAAACCATGCTCAAGAGGAAAGACAATTAACAGAGATGATCCCCTGAGATGACCCAGATGTTGGAGTCAGTACACAAGGATTTTAGTACACAAAAGATGCAAAGAAAAATATGCTCATAATAAAGAAAACCTATAGGAAATAGAAGCAGAGAAATAGAAACTTTAAAAATAACCAAATTTAAATTCTAGCACTGAAAGTTGCAATATATGAAATAAAAACATTCATTAGAGGGGCTTAATAGAAGAATGGAGATGGCTGAGGGGAGAGTCAGTGAACTTGAAGACAGGTAGATAGAACTTATCCAATCTGGTGAACAGAGGAAAAATGTTTTTAAAAATGATCAGAAATTCAGGTACCTGTGAGACAATATAAAAAACTCTAATACATGTGTTCTTAGAGTTTCAGAAGGAGAGGAGACAGAGAAAGAGGCAGAAAAAATATTTGAATAAATAATGGCTAAAAACTTCCCAACTTTGGTGAAAAACATATTTTCAGATTCAAGAAGCTCAGTAAACCCCAAACAGTTGGAAATAAAAAACAAACAAACAAAAAAATACAGCTTGGCACATTATGGTTAAACTGCTAAAAACCAAAGATAAAGAGTAAATCTTGAAAGCATCCAGGGAAAAGAGACATACCGTATACAGAGAACATTTCCAATGTCACTGTTTTTTTCATCAAAAACAATATAGGCCAGAAGATGGTAGAACATCTTTAAAATGCTGAAAGAAAAAAAATGTCAGTTCAGAATTGCTTTCCCAGTGAAAATATTCTTCCAGAATGAAGATGAAATAAAGCCATTTTCAGATAAAAGAAAACGGAGATTTTGCCATCACCAGATCTGCACTATAAGAAGTGCTAAAGAAAGTTCTTCAGGGGGAAGGGCAAGGAAACCAGGTGGAGGAGGAGAGCTATAGGCTGGAGTAGAGAAATGGTAAATTTGTAGGTAAATATAAAAATTTTCTTCTTAATGTCTTTAAAATATGTCTTCAAAATAGCTTATAATCCTAGCACTTTGGGAGCCCAAGGGGGGAGGATTGCTTGAGGCCAGGAGTTTGAGACCAGCCTAGGCAGCATAGCGAGACCCTGTCTCTACAAAAAAATAGCTGGGCATGATGGCTCACCTGTAGTCCTAGCTACTTGGGAGGCTGAGGCAGGAGGATTGCTTGAGACCAGGAGTTTGAGGCTGCAGTGAGTTATTAAGGTTGTATGTGGGGTTTATGACACATGTAGATGTAACATACATGAGAACTATAGCATAAAGGATGAGAAGATGGACTCATATGGTTACAAGTGTCCTTCGTGTTAGTGAAGTGATACAATATGAACTCTAAGAAGACTGAAAAATTGAGGATGCATACTGTAATTCCTAGAGCAGCATTCTCCACATGTGGTCTGCGAAGACCCATCGTCTTTAAGATTCTTTCAGAGGGTCTGTGAAGTCAAAATTGTTTTCATAGCAAAGTGAAGATGTGATTTGCTATTTTCTCTTTCATTCTCTCATAAGTGTACAGTGGAGTCACCTGAGGCTCCCTGATGTGTGAAGACTTGTCCCCTGATAACTAGCAGGATGGGTGCTTGTGTATCTTTGTGTTTTAAAATTTTCTCAGTTTTAATTTTTAATACAGCACATATTAATAGCTATTACCTACATAAGGAAAAGCTCTTTGGGGTTCTCAAATTTTTAAGGGTGTAAAGTTAGAGGAGAGCTGCCCTGGGGCAGCCCCGCTGGGGTAAGGGCCAAGAGCTACAGCCAAAAGGCCAATAAACAAATGAATGTGGACTTCTGAACTCTGAACGGCTTCAGGCTGGGGCACTTGTTTGTAATGGCGTGACCTATTAGAAATCCTCCTGGTTTGTTGGGTAATGAGGGGTTTCATGAGACACAGGATTTTCAACACTAAAACTGGTTCAGTCCCAGGCAAACGAGGATAGTTGGTCACCTTATTTCTAATGCTTCAGTCGTTTACTTTGGTCCCCTTTCCTTTATCTGAATGTGAGCCCCAGCCCAGCAAAGAGCACAAGCCGCATCTGCTTTATGCTAAGGCCCCCACAGGTGAGAGCACTGAGATCCTGGGCATGCTCAGTAAAGGAGGCAAGCTACCAGGTTGTATTAATGAGTGTACTGTGTTCACAAACAGAGAAAACGTCCATGAGAAAAATCTAAATGTCATTAGAGTATAGGGTTATGGACGATTTAAACAATGTTTCTCTATTTAGTGTCATTTCTGTAATATTATTTAATCACTCTAATAGTTACAAAATAAAATGTATTTAAAATTATAGTTTTTTGTGACCAGATGGTCCTTTCTAAACCAGACAGGATTAGATGAATGAGGTCACGGATCCTGAAGATGATGCTAGATTCTGGCTCCAGGGGCACCTTTAATCCACATGATTAATGAAGAAAGACGTTTTTGTCCTTGGATATAAACT
Source organism: Cheirogaleus medius (assembly GCA_008086735.1). NCBI lineage: Eukaryota > Metazoa > Chordata > Mammalia > Primates > Cheirogaleidae > Cheirogaleus > Cheirogaleus medius. The sequence goes on along the minus strand of VBSM01003218.1, from coordinate 190,891 downwards.
TAGGCCGGGCGTGCATCCTTTCCACCTTGGCAACGGGGTGAACAAGGACAGGGTGCACCGGTGACTTTATTTCAGCAAATCCTGTTGATGCTGCCCCCTGCTGCCCTGCGAGGGGAAGGGCTCAACAGAAGGGATCTCTGTTTTCCTGGCCTTATCTGCAGCCTTTGTCAGACCCAGCATCTAGAAAGGAGTTTGTTCTCTCTGGGAATCCAAACAGCCACAGGGGAGCCTGGGCCATTCCTGTCCACAGTCTCTCTGTCTTGTCTTTAGACACCTGGCCTGCAAGGGCCAGGGCACTTTGAGGCTTCTGTGCCCAGGAAAGCGGGGAGATTTGGGAGCTGGGTGGAGAGTGGAGGTCCCTGAGTCCCCCAGGCTGGGACCCTGGGCTTCTGTCCTGAATGGTCAGTAGAGATGTGGACACACCAGGGATTTGGGGCAGAGGGGTGACCCTGATGAGACTTGGGTCTGTCTTGCATGCTCTCCATCCCCAAGTCGTCTCAGGCTTGCAAGTCAGGGCCTTGACTTCCGTAGGTTATGGACACGTGGGCAGCAGCTAAAGCAACCCCAAAGGAGTGCTGGTCCCAGCCCTAGCCCTCAGGCCCACCCTTCCCACTTGGTCAATGTCTGTCTAAAGTCTCAGTCGATCATGCCCCTCCCGGGCTTTAAAACTTTCCGTGACTGCGCCCTCTGACCCACTCGCCTGTTGGGCAGGTTCTTTCTCCATAACCAGGCTCTGTGTGACATCCCTCCACACAGTGACATCCCTCCATCCCTCTGCCTTGCGTGTGTGTTCCAGTCACACTCCTGATTTCACGGTTTCCCAAATATGTCTTGCATGTGCACTTGTGACTCCTTGACCAATACCATGATCTTCAGTCATCAGAGACCAAAACGCAGCATAACACAGTGGCTAAAGGGGTGGGCTCCTATGCTAGAGTCACCAGGTTCAAGTCCAGGCACTACCACGTAGAAGCTTTGTAACCGTGGCCAGCTTATATAATTTCTCTGTGCCTCTAAATAGCCTCATCTGAAGAACAAGGATGAGGACAACGGTCCCCACACCAGAGGGTTGTTGTGAGGATTAAATTAGTTAATAACTGAAACTGCTCAGGAGAGTGCCTGGCATTTGGCAGACAATAATTATCCTTACTTGCTTAGTGAGGTATTAATAGCAAAATGGTTAGGTCAGTTGTTCTCAACCAGGAGCAATTTTGCTCCCTAGGGGATATTTGACAATATCTAGAGATTTTTTTTTTTTTTTTTTTTTTTTACAAGCAAGGGATGCTGTTATTGGCATCTAGTAGAGGGAGGCCAGGGATCTGCTAAGCACCCCACAATGCACAAGGTGGCACCTCCACAACAAAAAGCATCTGGCCCAAATGTCAACAGTGCCGAGGTTGAGAAACCCCAGGTTGGGCGGTCAGCCTCCAATCTGTTTGGGTTCAAGTGCCAGCTCTGCCTTTTATTTGATAGATAACCTTTGGCAATTACTTAAACTCCTTGTTCCTTAGTTTCCTTATCTGTCAAATGGGGTCAATAATATGGAATTGGGTTCTTGAGAGGAGTAAATGCCTGGCATGTAGTGATTGGGCCACGGATACCTCCCTCCTCATGCCCTCTGGGAAGCCCTCTTTCACTCAGGGGGGATCACTTTCCCTGTGCTTGAGGACGCCTGAGCATGTCTTGATGCATGGTAACCTCCTGCCCACCTGTCTGTCTTCCCCACAGGACTGTGGGCTCCTTGGGGGAGGGACCTTGTCCTACAGGTTGCAGCAGCCCCAGCACTGAGCCCAGTGCCTGGCGTGTACAGGTACCCACCTGTGTCTGTGGGCGAGTTCTTGGGATGGGGCAGAGAGGAGAAGGAGAAGTATGCACCGGCTATCGGGGCCTTCGAGGAAGGTGCCTGGGGAAGAGGAGAAGCAGGTGGCAGACAGGTGTGTCCGGGAGCAGGGGTTGGCCATGGAGGCAGATGGTCTGAGCACAGCCTCCCATTGGCTATTCTCTGGTGAGCATTGTGGCCACTGCCACGTGACCTGGCCCCTCACTGTAGGTACATTGTTGGAGAGAGCAGCCCCGTGAGTGGAAGGATTCTGCCCTGGAGAGGGTCCGGCTGGTCCTCACCTGGTCTATCATTTGGTCACAGGCCTTCTGGAAGTGGCAGCAGGTCTGGGTCTCCTGGGCATCCAGCTCCTTCTGGGTGACAGCAGAAGCTCCCAGTGGCAGGCTGGGGGCTGCCCGTAGTCTCTGACTGTCAGGGAGAGCACAGGGAAATAGTGAACCATTGTAACACCTTCCCACATAGCATCTTCCTCTCAGTCTCAGATTTGGCTCCAGCTGATGGCCTGTGCACGAAGCCTCCTTTCACCTGCATCTCTCCAGCTCGCTCAGCCCCCTTCAGCAGAGACGCCTCTGGCTGCAGTATCACTGTTGGCCCCGGAGGGATCCGGAGGACCCCAGAGACTCTTTACTCCGGGAGGTCTAACTGGCTGTCCAGGGTGGCTCCTCCGGCCCCGCTAGTCTGGAACATGTCCTCCCTGTCACTGCTGCTGGGCTTCAGGCCCCGTTGCTCTGTGCTCCACACAATCTGTCTGTCCGCTTCCTACCGGTAAAGGTCTGGTGCCATCTGAGATGTCTTCCCTGTCTCTGGGTACTCATTCTCCCTAATGACATGAGACACATTAAGTTGTATTCTGATGTACCTGCCCTTTTGGAGCCACAGAGTGAGGCCACACACCTGTGAAAGGGGCAGGGTACCACCTGAAGATGCTGGACATTCGTTTTAGCAATTACCTAGGGAAGGGTGGTTCTCAGACAGTACTCAGGCAGGTGGACCTCAGAGAGGAAGGGAAGGGGACAGCTGCCTGACTCTGAACTTCACTTTAGACTCCTAGAGGGACAGGTGCTGAGATGTGGGCACTGGGTGCTTAGATGGCATCTGGGCTGAGAGGCAGGACTGTGAGCCCTGAGCCTTTTTGTGGCTGGGCATATTTTCACTGCCCTAAGTCACCCCATTCTTTTGCCTGCTTGGTGAATATTGGGGCCATGGTGCTAGGATGGAGGCCATTTGTGATGAAATTCAACGTTGGGAACATGTATCAGTTACCTGTGGTTGTGTAATAAATCACCCTCACAATTAGCAGTTTAAAATGGCAATCATATTATTTCTCACCATTTCTGAGGGTCAGGAGTCCAGAAGTGGCTGCAATAGGTGGTTTGGGGTCAGGGTCTCTCACAAGGCTTCTGTCCAGTGTGGGCCATGGCTGCACTGGGGCCGGGGGACAGCTTCCAGGATGGCTGCCTCGGCTGTGGGCAGGAGGCCTCGGTTCCTTGCACATGGCCTCCTTGTAGGATCCTTGCGTGTCCTTATGGACTGGTGGCTGGCTTTCCTGAGCGATAAGATAGAAAGAGCAAGGCGGGGGCCAAAATGTCTTCTATAATCCAGCCTTGGAAGTGACACAGTATCACGTCTGCTATATTCTATTGGCACATTCTATCTATACAGACCGACCCTGACACAGAGAGGGAGGAGATGACACAAGGACAGGACTACCAGGAAGCAGAGGTCGTTGGAGGCCATCTCGGAGGCCATCATAGAAGTGACATATTATTTTAGTGCAGTCTGTGCAGAAGCCCAGTTAGCAGGGTGCTGTTTTTGCTGGGTATGGTTATATTTCAGGCAGGCTCTGACCCTGTCCTCCTCCACCTTAAGATCTGAAGGGCCCTTTCATCCTTCCCCATCCAGTAGCTGGACTGGACAGATTAAAGTGTGACCTGCAGGAGGCCAACACAAAGGAGGCAGGGCTTTGGGAGAATAGTGGAGGCTTATAAAGAACCAAGAAGCTGTTGAAAAGCGGAGAGACGGGCAGGGAAGAGCAGTGCCAGAGACTGCGTCCTGAGACTCTTGGACCAGGTCCCACACCAGCGGGTTGCCCAGAGGATCAAGTTCAGAGCCTGGAGATCCCAGTTCCAAATCTCCCAAACCCCACGGGCTTTGTGTGGACTTTCATCCCGAAGCAAAGTCCTTTAGTAAAGGACTCTAAGCACGTTGCACCTGCGCCTGTGCTTTGCTTGCTGACAGCAAGGCAGTCCTGTGATGTCCCGTGTCGCCCCTCCCTTCGACAGTTAGGAGTTTATGGGTGAGGCTGCATTTGTGCCTCCGATAATCGAGGTGTATGTCACTCTCTGTTCCCTTCCCTTTTGTTTCCTCTAAGACTTTAATAAACCCTTATTCAAATGTCCCCTGTCCCACCTGTGCTACCCAGAAAGAAAGGCCAGTGGGGAGACAGGCTGGGATGGGAGAACGACCTCAGGAGACAGGGCTTTGCCATCTGGCCGCCCCTCCCTGTGTGGGTTCTGTCTCCATCGGGGACTCAGCAGGATAAGCTTTAGTTACCTGAAGGGTAACGATAGTGTTCTTACAGCTGCATCACGGCCATAAGCAAGCCTCTTCTGAAACAGCCAGGAAGAGAGAGGAAACAGGGGGAGGAGGCGGGTGTGGAAGGTGAGACAGGAGATCAGTCTCGGAGCATCAGAGCTGGGCAGGACGCGCCCTGTGAGGGAACACAGGCACAATGAAGCAAAATCATTTGCCCAAGGTCACCCAGCAAGGCAGCAGCAGTGACACCTCAATTGGTGCTTTTAGCTCTGTATTGTGCCACCTGCCCAGGTCAGCGAAGAAGCCACAGCTTGTTGTTACGTTCACAGAGCAAAGAGGAAGGAAGGTTCTGGCTCTCAGCAGTCCTAGAGGGCAGTGAATGAAAAGGCCACACGACAATATGCACACACTGGATTGGGCCCCATACACTGTGCATTGAAGGGGTGTGTGCAAGATAGACTTGCACAGGATATGCACATCTGCACAGAAGAAAAACTGTTGGGTTCACACTTAGGTAGACCCCCCACCTACTGACTCATCAGTAGGGCAGGGCTGGCGGGGCCACACTGAGGCATGACGGAGGGGAGGCTGGAGGTCTGTTAGTGTGGAAAGATGATGGATATTCTGCAGGAATATCCAAGGGCAGGAGCCCTGAGGCCTCTCAGGAGGAAGGAAGTGTGAGAGGCTACTCCAGGGCAGGGTCAAGGCGCTGGTTTCCGTATCCAGCATTTGTGGGGACCAGGGCTAAGGAGCCGGAGGGTCAAGGGGCCGTGGCTGTACCTGCTGGAATGGGGTAGCTTCAGTGTGTATTGTGGGGGTGGGGGGAAGCCTGAGGGACCGAGGTGGGGGTGGGGCACTGGGGCTGGGCAGCTGTCATCCCTGTCCTCATCGTCAGCCCCTTCTTTCCTTCACCGAAGCCTTCTCTCCACAAGGCGGGAGGCTGGAGCGGCCATGGCAGGAGCAGAAGTGCCCCGATGCCAGCACGGGGGCTCCGCAGGGCAGTGATTTCCGGGTGTGAGGGGTGGGGTGCGGTGAGCCGCTCTGGGTCCGGAGTCCTGGGGGTGCAACAGCTCCGCTTCATCCCTGTCACCCTCAGATGATCTACCTGCCTGGACAGTGAAGGCGAGGGCTATGCCAGCTCCATTTCTCTGGTATCTGTCACTGACACTTCGGTATAAATATGTCACAGTAAGTTCAGGAGTAGTGGCACCTGATGCCTATCCTTACCTGACAAACAGAAGGCTTTACCTCGGGTTAAGAGAGTTTCAGTCAGCAAGCGAAGACGCAGGGACACTACAGGTGACAGTAGTGAGCGTCTGCCGGGCTCGCTCTGTTCCTGGCACTCTGCTGTGTGCCTGGAATCCCCAGGAGGAAGGAAGTTCTCTCGGAATTGCCTGGTATGACTGGTGAATGTGGCTTATTTGCCCACGGCTGGTGCCTTGTATGTGCTCACGCAGCTAGTAACAGGTAGCAGTTTGACACCGAAGCCTGCTCACCTGGCCACTCTGCAGTGCTCCCTCCCAACTCTGAGTGCTGTTCTAGGCTCATCTAGAGCCTCTAGGGTAAGTGATCTATCCATGAACCCAATGGTATGGCCATGCTGGTGACCCTCTGCTTGGGCACTGCCCACTAGGGACAGAACAGAGGCTCTAAGGGCTGCCCCCTCTCCCGAGTGGCCAGAGCAAAATGAGGGCAGAGGGAAGGGAGGTGTAGGAATGGGTGAGGTGGGGGAGGCAGGAGGCTTACCCTCAGCTAGAAGGTAGGCCAGGAAGCTTCTGAGAAAGACAGAGGTCGCTCTTGTTCTTACTGGAAGGGTGAGTATGGAAGGTCAGCTCCATGTTGTCCCCTGGAACCTAAGTGGCCTCTGGGGCGGGAGTGGGCGGGTACTCAGGGTGGACACAGGCGCTCACAGAGCAGTCCCAGCCCATCGGCTGAGATCTGGGGGAAGAGGAGGCCGGCCTGGTGGTGCCTACTCTGGCCCCCGGGCAGGCAGGGTTCTCTGGGCATCACTTGCACCCCTGGCTCAGTGGCTTTGACTTCCACTGTTACTACACTTAATCTTAGCCAAAAGGCCGAGAAGCGATTAACTTCCACTGTTGTTTCTTTCTTTCTTTCTGCCGTCTGTGCAAATCCAGGTGAGCTACATCAGAGTCCTTCACGGAGCTCCTGGATTTGCCCACCAGGTCTCCTCACCTCTCGCCCCATCACCTACTGCTGTGCCTGCATGGTCTCCCCTACCCTCTCCTGCCCAAAGTCATGGACACAGCCCTGGGATGGCTCCAGGTCAGCCCCCAGGGACCCTGAGAGCACGGATGCTGTCATGACGGAGGGGGTTATACTGGAGCAGGGGGAGTCGGGGGAGACTTCCCGGAGTGCTGGGTGGAGGTGTAGGAAGTGGTCCTGGGGCCAGGAGGGGCAGTGGGCTCCAGAGGATGAAGACCCTCCTGTGGAAGGGCAGGGAGTGGCTGGAGGGGAGGAGATGCTTCCTCACCCTCATTGTCATTGGCGATCTCAGGCTCTTACTCTGGGTACTGAAGCCTAGAGTGGATGTGGCTCCTGCTTCTTACTCGGGTAAGATCAGGATGGGGGAAGAGGCCAAATGGCCACACTTCTGTTCTCTCGGGATCCTAGGATTTGTAGTGGCTTTTAAGGGTTCCCTGTTGCCAATGGGGGGTCCAACCCTGTTACAGGATCAGCTCCTGGCTGGGGTGGCCTTTGTGCTTTAGAGCTGAGGAACGTTCCGTTTCCACCTGAGCTCCTTTCTTTTCAACACACAGGTCTGGGGTGGGGCCGTGTGGGAGGTGGTGGCCCAGGAAAGAGGTGGGGCAGGTGGGGAGGGGCACATGGGTAGACTTTGCTGCTCTGCCTCCTCTTGGGACCCCCCAGCAAGACTTGGAGCTCAAGTCCTTTAGCAGAGGCTAAAGAGTCATTTGGAGTTTGGCAAGAAGTTGTTTGTGACTGTGGTTCTGTCCGGGCCTGGTGGACAGGGAGTGGGGCAGGGGCCTGGCACTGGGCTGGCTTAAAGAGTGCGGTTATTCCATTTCACATTTCACATTCTGTTGTGCCCTTCCCTGCCCTTTCTTCACACACTGATTGGTTCCCTGGTGACCATCTCTTCCCTCTGAGGAGAATGGAGCCTGGTTTGAACGAGGGCTGTCTTGTGAGGATGAGAGTGTGGGTTGGGAACTGGGGTGTGTGTGGTGAGGAATGGAATATCCAAGAAGCTGGTGGAGGAGAGAGGACTGACTCTGGCTTCCACTGCAGTGTGTAGTGTCCCCGTTTCCTGCAGGGAAGGCAGCGGCTCCAGCTTCCCACAGTCTCAGGGCTCGGACTCCCACCCCTTGGAGATGCGTCTGATGCTGCTCAGTCCTGGCCCATGCTTGTGTTCCCTGGGGTCTCCGGGCCTCTTGTTGGATTCTGGCTCTTGGAGGGGTGCAGCTGAGTTGAGGATGGTAACCTGCAGTGCCCATGAGGATGGGAACCTGCAGTGCCCACGGCTGGATGCCCCATGTTGCAGGGAATTTTGAGGGACTGAGCCCACTCTAGCTTGGGTCTTAAGGCCACTGTGGAGACTTACAAGCGCCTGAGACAGGCCCTTTGGCAAGACCCCAGCAAGGGGCACTGGACCAATGTGAAGGGCATGGAGGACCGTCCTGTGGGGAGAGGCTTGGACATGCACTGTGAGCTCAAGAGCCAGGACACCGTGCCGACCTGGAGACTTGGGCAATGGGCAGGTACACGTGGAGCATCTTCCTGTGCCTTGGAAAGGGATGAGGTAGGCTCTGGCAGCCCTCAGAGCTGCTGTTGGGTGGCTTTGCTGGGAAGAGGGCCCTCCACTCCCCACTCCACTGGGGACATCTGCAGAGAGGCTGGGCAGGAAGTAAGCTATTCAGTTCAGCTCTGAGTTCTTTTTTTTCTTTTCCAAATTCATTCCAGGGTGTGCGGTAGGGTCAGTATTGCAAGCGTAGTTCTTCTTGGCCAGAGCCCCAGTAACTGTCTTGTCTGTGTAGGGGTCTAGCCGCTGCAGGAAGAGGGGTCAAGGATGGTCATCCTATGGGGCCAGGGACTTTCCATCAGGCTCTGTCCCTACACCTACATTGAGCCCTCTTCTCTCTGACACTTGTCCCCCTGTGGGACTTTTATTCTGAAAGAACCAAGGCCAGAGGCTGGAGCTGGCCCTGACCCTGAACCAGCCCTGCCCTTCTGGGCTCTTTTCCAAGGCAGTGACTCTGGGACCCTAGAGGAGGGGCCTTGCTGTCCTCAGCTTTCCTCTGTAGCCCCTGCCTCCAGCCCTGCTGGCCTTTGAGCTGAGGGTCCATCTAGCCAGGCCTGCTGGGCGTCTCCTCCTGTTGCCTTCACACCCCCGTATCCCTCAGCTTTCCATGCCTTGGCACCTCTGGCTGCTTCCCTTTGCAGCCTTTTCTGGCCTTATTCCTGCCTGTCCTTCCCAGGGCAGCCACGGAGGCCAGGCCACTCATGAGAGGCTCCCCACCTCCCCCAGCACTAGACAAAAGTCTCGCCCAGTCCCACCCTCTTCCCCAGCATGTGGGATGGAAGTATAGAACAGCCAGGTGCCTTCAGGTGTTGGAGAGTCTGCGGAGCCCTGCGTGGGTGGGGCCGTTCCTCGGGCCTGCTTCTGTTGAGCACAGGAAGCTTTCTCGAGAACAGGGACAAAGAAGTGGACAAAACGACTCTGCCAATAGCTCCTGTTTAAACTCTTGAACCCCAATCACGGTCTTCCAAAAGTTCCACCAGGTTAGAATTTTCACTAACCCCCAAATGCCCAAAGCTTAGTTCTTCCTTAGAAAGAAAATGAGAGGCCGGATGAACAGGGTGAGCAGAGACTGGCCGTCCTCACGGGCCCTTTCCCTTTGCTTGCTTCTTTCATCCTGGAGGTGAGGTCAGTATGAGGCGGTGGAGTATGAGAAAGAGAAGACTTTGGCCTGGGGACTGCAAATTACAGATTACGGGGAGGGGTGAGGAGGGACCCAGAGGGAGGATGAGTGGGACTGGGGGCCTGGTACAAGCAAGAGGGGTCTGGGGACCGGTGCTGTCGGCAGGGAGGCCTCAGCTCCTGTCCGGCTATCTGACCTTCCTGAAGACCTGCTCGCACACTGCATCCCTGGCCGTCAGTTCCTGGGGACATAAGAGAGAGAGAAAGAGGGTTCTTGCCAAGCTGGAGCTCCTTTTTCAAAGTCCTTGACCTCCATTTAATCCTTCCAGATATAGCAGCTAGAGTGTTTGATGCATGGGGAATTGTATCATTGTTCCAAATCCTTAACTTTTCACCCCAGAGGAAGGGAGGTGGCTGGGTCAGGGGATGTGAAGTGGGTGAAGTGTCCATCGCTGCAGCTCTGATTTATGGGCATTCGCCTGCAGAGCAGCCAGGGCCCAGCTCGGCCACTCCACTTCTTCCTCCCCCTCTTCCTGGTGCCTTTGTTTTCCCTCCTTGGTCCCTTCCTTGGAAGGGGGAGCAAGGCCGGGGTGGGGGGTAGAGTAGTAGACCTGTTTGGTGTGGCAAGGGGACGCATCCTAGCAGGAGGCCCTTGTCTCAGCCACTCTCATGTGTGTCCCCCTCCCAATCCTCACCCAGGTTACCAGATACAACTTCTCGTCCTCCAGCCAGTGTCTCCAGCCGCGGTTGGGGACCTCCCCTTTCTGCACACACACCAGCTGCTCCTCTTCCCAGGTTACTATGGTCTACAGGGGAAGGCAGGAATGAGGGAAGACTGAGGGGCAGGACACCCCAAATGTTCCCCAACTCACTCCGGCTGGGCTCCCCGTCACACTCCACGGCAGATGCTGTCTGCTCCAGCCCCGCGTTCTGAGTGAGAGAGCTGCTCCGATCCCGTGGGACTCCTCTCCCTACTCCAAAAGGCCACAGAGGGGCCCAGAGTTGTCTGCAGTGACCTTTGGGGGGAGGAGCAGGGAGAGAGCAGGATAACTGGAGGTGAAACTGGGGAGAGAGTGATGAAGAATGGAGACTTTGTGCTCTGCACACCTCTGGCTGACCTGGAGGGGCTTTGGGGAAAGAAGAAAGATTGGTTGGGAGTCCTACCAGGTCATCTCTTTTCTCCTCTTTTTCAGTTTCAAGAACAGCTTAAGTGTCCTTGGAAAGGAAGGATCAACCTCTCTGGGCCTGGGCATTCCAATCAAGCTTTACTAAGCCCTTCTACAGGATAGGCCCTTAACCAAGGAGCTCAGAGTCTTGAACAGCTGGAGGATCAGTAAACAGGTGTCCATGATACCAGGCAAGAGTGCGGGGTGGGAATCAGGAGGGAAGAGCAGAATCTTCAAGGAAGTTCAGAGGTAATTAGATCGGAGACAATGGGACATTTCAAGCAAGGAAAGAAATAGCAGAGAGGAAAGAAAGAAGGGCAAATAGCTCTGAAGGCCTCTAAGCTAGCGAAGATGGGGGAAAGGCAAATGAGGAGCTGGTTCACAAAGACTCTTGTCTGCCACGTTAGGTGTGTGGACTTTATCTGGAATTTAATAGATTGACTCTGTAAGGGTGATGAGGTCATTTTTATATTTTAGGTAGATCCTGTGGCTATCATATGCAGAGTGGATTAGAGAAGAGTTAAAATTGAGAGCCAATTTCTGGCACCAGGTGAGAAATGAGGGCCTGCATCAAGGCAGTGATAGTTTTTCTTCTTTTTTTTTTGAGACAGAGTCTCACTCTGTTTCCCGGGCTAGAGTGCCGTGGCGTCAGCCTAGCTCACAGCAACCTCAAACTCCTGGGCTCAAACAATCCTTCTGCCTCAGCCTCCTGAGTAGCTGGGACTACAGGTATGAGCCACCATGCCTGGATAATTTTTTTTCTATATATATTTTAGTTGGCCAATTAATTTCTTTCTATTTTTAGTAGAGACGGGGTCTCCCTCTTGCTCAGGCTGGTTTCGAACTCCTGACCTTGAGTGATCCTCCCGCCTCAGCTTCCCAGAGTGCTAGGATTACAGGCGTGAGCCACCATGCCCGGCCGATGGTGGTGATAGTTTGAAAGGCTAGGAAGAAACAGATGAGAGCCATTTGGAAGAGTGATATTCAATAGAAATAAAATGGGTCATAAATGCAAGCCACATACATAATTTAAACATATTAGAAAAGTATTAATAAAAAGAAACAGGTTAAATTAATTTAAAATAATATATTTTATTTAATCTAAATATCCAAAATATTATCATTTCAACATGTGATCAATATAAACATTTCTGATATGCTTTACATTTTTTTGTATTGTTTTAAAATCCAGTGTGTACTTTACACTTACAGCATATCTGGATTTGAAGTTACATTTCAAGTGTTTAATAGGCATATGCAGTTGGTAGCTGCTATGTTGGATAGTGCAGAAAAGTTATAAAGACTTCTTTACCAATTAGCTGTGGGGTGTGTGTGTGTGTGTGTTGGGGGCACAGAGGTAAGAAAACCAGATATTGATCATGACTCTCAGGTCTCTGGTCTGGCCGGTTATGGCCATTATTGGAGACAGTAAATATAAAAGCAGAGTAGGTTTTATACTTACTAGGTAGGAACGTAGTGAATTTGAGTTTGACCTTGGGGCATTCAAATAGAAATTGGTTCTAGGATACCCCGACCTCTCCCCAAATCTGTGGAATAAAATGGTTTAGTATTTGCAGATAACTTATGCACATCCTCCGGTATATCTCTCTCTTTCTTTCTTTCTTTCTTTCTTTCTTTCTTTCTTTCTTTCTTTCTTTCTTTCTTTCTTTCTTTCTTTCTTTCCTTTCTTCTTTCTTTTTGAGACAGAGTCCCACTCTTTCACCCCAGTTAGACTGCAGTGGCATCATCATAGCTCACTGCAACCTCAAACTCCTGGGCTCAAGTGATCCTCCTGCTTCAGCCTCCCAAGTAGCTGGGACTACAGACGCTCACCACCATACTTGGCTAATTTTTCTATTTTTAGTAGAGATGAGGTCTCGCTCTTGCTCAGGCTGGTCTTGAACTCCTGAGCCTTGGCCTCCCAGAATGCTAGGATTACAGGTGTGAGCCATCTCACTGGCCACTTCCCGTATACTTTAAATCATCTCTAGATTTAATATCTTTAACTTATAGCTTTAACTCTAGATTTATAGATTCAACTTATAATACTGAATACAGTGTAAATACTATGTAAATACTTGTTATACTGTGTTATTTGTATTGTTGGGTTTTTTATCTCAAATATTTTCCATCTGCAATGGATTGAATCCGTGATGCAGAACCCGTGGATGTGGAGGCCACCTGTATTTTGCAGGCAGTTGAAAACATTGCCTTGGAGCTTGCGAGATGGCTCTGGCTGGGGGGCATGTCAAGTGCAGCTCATAGATGGTAGCAGAACGCATGGGTGTAGATGATTTTGCTCATGGGCAATGTGCAGACGACAGAGAGAAGATCAAGAACGAAACTCTGGGGAGAAAACTCTGGTTTAAGGGATTAATAGGGGAACGAGGGTCCGAAAAGAGGCCGAGAAGGAACATGTAAGAAGTAGAAAGAAACGCAGGAGAGTGGGGTTATAGAGGTGAAGTAAAAGAGACTCTGGGTGACCACCAGTGTCAAGCCCGGAGGGGGAGCAAGTGTTTGCCCGTCGGCCCGGGGTGGCCTGCTCTTTGTACTCTTGACTAGTGATACGAGGGGCAGGGAAGAAGTCAGAGAGAGTGGGGCAGCACCAGGACCCGTCCGTCCCAGAGGCTGGTATCCTGGGAACCCCATGGCTTGCTGTGGTGATCATTTCTCCTGGCTCTGGCAGCAGAAGTCACTTTGTTTTGCCCCAGATTGTTAGGAGGCACCAGCTCATACTACACCACTGCCCCCCATCCTGAGGAAAAGTACCTGGCATTTCCGTCCGTCCACGATCCTCAGGTCCTCCTCAAACTCAACTCCCACCTCGAATTCCAGAACGTAGTTGCGGAAGGTGCTGAGAGTCCTCACTATCATGTGGTTGCCTTGATGGCTGATCTCCTTGTCTGGCTTCAGCAGCAGCGCTATCTTCCGCAGAGCCACGTTGATGTCTGCAGGGGCTGTCTCTTAGTGAGGGCCCTGCCCCCCACCAGGAGCTGCCCCCCCTGCAGTGGCACCTCAGGGCTGTGAGCTTTCCCTTAGTTGGGTCTGGGACGGTGGACTTACCCCCTCCTAGCAATGCCCCTGGTTAGAAATGGATCACAAGGCAGGTGCCACCTGCTGGAGCCTTTCCACAATGTCCAACCCGCATTCCCTCTTCTCCATGGGACCAAGAGGCAGGGAGAGAAAGGAAAGTGGGATAGCGAAAGGGGACTGGGAAGGCGAAGCCTTACTTAGGGCTTGCAGGTAGTCTTCCAAGTTCTTCTGCGAGACAAAGCGGTAGTAGCCCGTGAGGTTGGGAGGCATTGTCTGGGCTGGCAGAGACCAGAGACAGAGATCAAGGTTTCAGGAGAAGACAGGACAGGCAGAGGAAGGAACGGGAGTTGTCTGGCAGGTTGAGGTAGAGACTCCAGGCCAGCTCCACACACACAGAAAGGAGTGCGGAAAGGCCAATTACCAGGGCTTTTATAGGGCTGGAGGCCCCTGCTGCAATAAAAGTCCCTCCCAGACTTCCTCCCTCCCTCCATGATGAATTTGGGGCTAATGTCTGCAGCCTGAAGGAGGGGTAGGGACTTGGCAAAGTTGTGCCTGACCTCAGCTTTTCCTGGGGAAGGAACCTGGAGCAGGATCTGGGCCTATCAATCATCTAAAACCTGAGCCTTTCTGAAGGTCAGTTTTGGCTTCCATCCCATTTCTGGCAGGCTTGGGAACTGTCACAGGGCCTGAGGGACAGTCTCTCCTGGGAGGCAGCTGTGGCTGGTCTGCCTGTGTGGGGTGGGGATGAGTTCTAACAATATCTTGAGACCCTGGGACTAAGTCAGGGATCTTAAAAGGTATGAGGGGAGGAGGTGAGGACAGCCAGCTGGCCAGGAGCCACGGTGAGGAACACCTGGAGCCCTGGCCCCCACAGCTCCCTCAGTTTGCTGAACTGGGACCCCAAACAAGCATTCCAGACTCTTGGCCCTATAGGGCCATTAGGAGGGAGGCAGAGAAACTGTTCTTCCCAAGCACAGAGCCGCTGTCAGCAGCCTGATGGGTGTCATGTTCAAAGTCCAGAGCAGAAGGCCAGGGAGGAGTTTGGTTAGCTATTCTGGAAATTTTTTAGTCTTTGGCTGGAGACCCAGGGGTTTTTCTCTCCCTCTGAGTCATCCATGATACCATCACCCCCAGCCCCCAGCCCTTAGACAGCCCATGCTTACCAAATGTATTCCAGCAAGTGTGGGATGGGGTGCCTAAATTATTGTGTGCCCTGCCTCCAACTGCCTTCTTCTCTCTCAAATCTGCCAACTTCCCGGGCTTCAGAATTGACTGGGCTTGCTTCATCATGGTTTAAGGTGGGAAATTTGGGCCGAGGAAGGCAGGGAGGGTAGGCAGTGGGAAAACAGAGCCTGACATTCCAGATGGTGGTGGACTGTCCTGACAGGTGTCCTGTGCGTGTGAGGGGCGCAGAATATCACCTTTCTCCAGTCCCAGAGCCTTCCCATCGCCCTGTTGACCGTTCTTTGGCTTCCTCAGAGACCTGGGCTGGGGACTGAAATGCCAGGATTTCTCAGACTAAGGGTTTTACTTCACAGCTCCCAGAAGGCACGCAGCAGGGGCTTGCTGATGGAATGGGCTGTAAAAAGAGGCTAATGCAGAGGGGGGTGGGGGCGGGGGTGACGTGGATACTGCCTTTCCTCCCCGCCCTCAGGTCCCCACTGACGTCTCCCCTGCCCGCCCCCTGGCTTCTAGCTTCTCCATTCTCCCAATGTCCCTCTTATTTCCCACCCCCTCTATGGCTCTCCAGCTTCCTCCCCAGCCCCCGCAGTTCCTCTGCTCCCCCAAATTGCAGTCAGGGGAAAAAGCCCTAACACTCTCCCGCCCCTCGCCCCCAGTCCCATTGGCTCCCTGCCCCCCTGCAGCACCTGGCCCACCCAGCCCCCTGATTGGCCAGCGGCCCCGTCAATGCTTGCCGGGCTGTGCTGACGTCATCCTGCAGTAGAGGGGATGGGGTGGGAGTGAGAGTGAGGACGCTGGGTTCGGAGGGAACCGGGAGCCCCTGCAAGTCCCCGGCTCGGTCACCCAGACTGGGATCTGCCCGGGTCTGCTCTGCGGACTAGTGTGGGCAGCAGGCTCCTTTCTGTCACCGCCCTACTGTGCTTCGCCTTCCCTCCTCTCCTCGGAAAACCCCTGCGACCCCCCACCCCACGGTGGAATAAGCGGGCTCAAGGCTCCCGGGGCAGAGGGTCGCCGGCCCTGCTGTGCCCCACTCCGCGCCATGGCCCTCTCGCTGCTGCCTCTCTTGCTGGCCTCCCTGCTCCCGTCCTGCTCCGGTAACAAAGGTGAGCGAGATGGGGGTGGGGGCTCTGGAAGAGGGGCCGGGCAGAGGACGTGGGGTAGGGGTAGAACGAGGTGTTGGGGCTGCCTGGCACATGACAGGTGGTCCCTTCCTCTCAGTGTGGTCCGCCTTCCCATCCTCCCCAGCCCTTCTCCTCTTCCTCCTCTGGCAACATCCTCCTCTCTGGTCCATCCTACCCATGTGCTTCTCTTGTTGGTCATCTTGCTTCTTTCTGGGGTCTCTATCTTCCCCCTCCCCCAATTCCTCTACCCTGGTAGCTATCTGGGGTCTCAGAAGGACTTGCCCCTGAGGGGGTGATGTACATCTCTCAGTGGTTGTCCGTTTTCACCGGGGTTGCGCATGCTAAGGGTGTGTGGCAGATCCATCTGGTTCGTCTCCATCCCATCCTGGGGAGAAACTGTTCATTGCAGCTCAGCAATTCGGGGCACGTATGTTTTTCGTGTTCCTCTGCATTCATACCCTTATGCCTGCATCAGCTGGGCTGTGGGTTACCAGAGCTGCCCTCTCTGGCAGACAGCAGATAAATTCAGCTGGGCGAGGCTGCCAGAGGGAGGAAGGGAGGAAGGGCTTGGGGCAGAGGACTCAGGTAGGTGGAGACGGTGGAGCTAGGCAGGGAAGGGCAGAAGTGGGTGTGTGGGGGCCGCTAAAGCCGTAGTGAGAGGGAAAGCTGAGAAGGGGAAGCCTGGAGGTGAGGCGTGGGAGGGGGTGAGAAGGGGACGGGAGAGGGTAAAGGTGGAGGTTGGAAAACAGGGAGGAATGAGAGGAAAATCAGGAAAAAAGATGAGAAGTGGGTAGGAAGGGGGAGAGCCAAGGAAGAGACAGGGAACCCAGGAGTGTGTGAAAGGAAATGGACCCAGGGAGACAGAAGGGGCCAAGGGGACAGGAGTGGGGAGCCAGAGGCTTAGAGACCCAGGCTGGAAGCAGGGGCGCAGGGGTGAGCCATGGAGCAGGTGCCTGGCCCTGCCCTCCATTCTCAGCTGGCTGTGGGTCCCACCTCAGTCTCCGACCTCAGCCTGGTTCTCAGCCTCCTGCCACTTCCTGTGCTGCCTCCTGTGCACCATCTTGTGGCTCTCTCCCTAGCCATTAGGGAAGGGGGCTTGGTGGTCGTCAGCAGCAAAGCCTCAGATGCCAGGCTTGGGGCTGTGGCTGGAGGGCAGGGTGGACATCAGGATTTCTTGCTCCTCATGAGATACTGGAGGTGAGGTGCCCTTTGGTGACTCAGTTTCCCTCTTATGCTGTCATGGATGTGCCTGGGGAGCCTGGGAGTGGGCACAATGGGATTAGATGGAGCAAGCAGTGGAGGTTGGGGCTGGGCCGATGTAGAATTGAAGAACGCGCTGTGCTGCCCCATAGCCCCTCACCAGACTAGAGGGAGATTGGGCCTGGGGAGGAGACGGGGAGATCCAGAGTCTGAGTGGGTCCCACATCCAGCCTGAATGGGCTGGTGGCTGAAGGGGAGGGGAGTGGTGGACAAGATTTGGGATTAAGGCAAGGATCTGTGTATAAAGTGGGGTTCAGGGAGTGCGGGGTTTGGTGGCCTTGCAGAGGACACAGAAATGTGCTGGTTTTGAATGTGGTCTCTGGGGTGTGGGGGTGGGAAGCAGGGAACGGATTGGTCGTGTTTCTAGGCCACCTCTTTAATCCCTCAGGATGTCGGCTCTGCTGGGTCCAGTCGTTTGGCGTTGATTCCTCTGCTCCATCCCTGCCCCTCTCTGTCCCCCTCCCTCTGTCCTATATATCTTCTCTTCTCTAGTTTCCCCTCTTCCTCTTCCTCCACTCTGGGAGAATGGCCTTAGATTGGGGCTTGGCTGGAAGAAGTGCAGAAATGGGATGGGGAGGAGGATAAACAATTAGGATCTCAGGAAACTTCTAGATCTTCTTTTTCTAGCTTCAACTCTGCCCTTAACCCATCCCTTCTGACATCCCCCAGTTCTCCCTGAGCCCCACGTCTCCATTCTCCAGCATGTGAAGTCCCTAAGGAAGATTCTCCATGCCCCTCACCATGGTTCCCAGAGGAGATAGTGGTCCTCTTTTCCCCAGGACAGGCTGTTGCCATGGAAACCATCTATCCTGCTATAGGAGAAAACTGGGACCTCCCGTAGACCCTTGGACTCCTTTAGTATCAGATTTCTTGTTCTCATCCCTCCCTCCTCCAAGGTGCTCCTGCAGGGTGGAAAGGGTGATGGTGCTGGGTGTGATTGTCTGGGGAGTGGCGGTCCTGCTCACAGGTGCTTCCTCTCTTCTTCCTGGGGCGGGGCCAGCCAATAAGCATAAGCCATGGATCGAGGCGGAATACCAGGGCATCGTCATGGAGAATGACAACACAGTCCTGCTGAACCCACCACTCTTTGCCTTGGATAAGGATGCCCCCTTGCGCTATGCAGGTAATTGGGGGCGAGGGTCGGCCAGGCAGGGTAGGTAAGAGAAAAGCATGTGGGAGGGCTGAGAGCAGGGATGGAGGGAAGGTCCTGGGAGCACTGAGAAAGTGGGGACGAGGCCATTGGAAAGTAGAAAAGTAGATGCAAGACAGGGAATGGGCTCCACTGAAGAATGGAGGTTGAACCACGGGTGCCAGAGAGAAGGATGTGGCAGGCAGGGGTTAAACACATCAGGGTTTTGCCAGATCCCAGGCCTGGAAGCTCTGAGAGGTTGCTGCTCAGGGAAGCTGGGTTGGAGTTGTATGTTTGATAATTAATGCTCTTGTGCCTGCGGGAGAGGGGACAGGGGTTTGGCAGGGAGAGGCGGAGTTGGTGCCAGGTGGGGAGTCTGCGGGAGGGAAGGAGATGCAGCAGGTGGCGCAGGAGCCTTATTCCTCCCCGCCCCCTTGGCCAGGTGAGATCTGCGGCTTCCGGCTCCATGGGTCTGGGGTGCCTTTTGAGGCCGTGATCCTGGACAAGGCGACGGGAGAGGGGCTGATCCGGGCCAAGGAGCCTGTGGACTGCGAGGCCCAGAAGGAGCACACCTTCACTATCCAGGCCTACGACTGTGGCGAGGGCCCCGACGGGGCCAACACCAAGAAGTCCCACAAGTGAGGAGGTCCTTGTCCCCCGCCCCATGTGCCGCAGGGCCCTCCTCCCTGCTCCCAAGGCCCTCACCATCCTGTGTCCATGCCAGCATTGAATAGCCACCCGCCCCCTGCTGTTCCTAGGTTTTGGGGACCTTCAGTCAAGGTGACAGAAACACATAGTAGAGTCCAATGGGATCTA
The DNA here is from genome assembly GCA_008086735.1 of Cheirogaleus medius. Taxonomy (NCBI): domain Eukaryota; kingdom Metazoa; phylum Chordata; class Mammalia; order Primates; family Cheirogaleidae; genus Cheirogaleus; species Cheirogaleus medius. Next base: position 171,915 of record VBSM01003218.1, on the reverse strand, counting down.
ATCCTGGCTCTGCCTCTATGACCTTGGGCACCTTAGCCTTTCTGGACCTGCTTTTCCTTATCTGTAAAACAGAGACAGCGATGATACCTGCTTCGTAAGGTCGCTGTGAAGATTAAAGGAGACGGTTTGTGTTAAAAGCATGCATCACAGTGCCTGCCACACGGCACAGGGCTCAGTGCATGGGAGTTGTGATGAGGAGAACGAGAAGGAAGAGGATGGACACACTCAGCACACACCCAGATCCCTTTCACCCGCCCCTCCCTCTATTTGCAGTGTACCCCCCCCACACACCATCATAGCACACACACGAGGCTCTGGGTGAGGGTGGGTAGGGATGGTTGTAGCATGATAAAGGCTCAGGGCTGGGCCATAAGGAGCATTAGAGATAGAAATGCTCTTTGTGACTCAGTTTCCTCTTTGGAGATAGGACCCTTGCCTCTGGGCCCTGGGAGCCTCGATCTTGGTTAAGGGCAGGGCTTGGGATGAAGGGCCCAGACCCAACCCTGCGTGCCCTGGTGGGTGCAGGAGAGGGAGGGGCCACCCTGACACGCACATGTCACTCACACGTTTGGAGAGCAGCACACAGCTCATATGCACTACTCAGGTGTTGGATGACTTTCGTCCGAATGCCATCTCCCTTCTCATAGCTGGCTTTAATTTGGCTTTTACTCTGCATCTTCCTTGATTATCCATTGCATCTGGCAGTCCTGAAGGAATGACCTGCCTTCCCCCTAACCTGAACCCATGGCATTCTGTACAAAAGTCATCAAATCAGCTCCTGCTGTCCCCTGCGGCTCGCTCCTCGTGCCCTCACCAGTCACCCTTCCTAGGGCCCTCTCCCTTGCCTGGCGCCTTGCGGGTGGGGTTGAGATGCTGACTGCCCTGTCTCAGGGATAGACGGCTCTTTCTGCTCCGACCCGTCGGGATTCCAACAGGCGCCTCTCTCGGCGTATTGGTGTATCTGTGTGTCATATCGAGGCTGGCTGACACGCCCTCATCCTCCTCCCACTCTGGTATGTGCAGGGCTACTGTGCATGTGCGGGTCAATGATGTGAATGAGTTTGCGCCGGTGTTTGTGGAGCGGCTGTACCGTGCCGCGGTGACAGAGGGGAAGCTGTATGACCGCATCCTGCGTGTGGAAGCCATCGATGGCGACTGCTCCCCCCAGTACAGCCAGATCTGCTACTATGAGATCCTTACGCCCAACACTCCCTTCCTCATTGACAATGATGGTGAGTCCAGCCCCGCCTCCCCCAGCTGCCCAGCCCTTGTGCACCCACATCCCTCAGGACCACCCCGTGCTGCACTGTCCCTGTCTGCCCCTCAGGCCCTCGTTCACCTCCTTCCTAGATGTGGAGCCTTTTGCTCCCAGATGCCTTCTTCCCAGCTTCCTGCGTCCTTCCCAACCCACCTGCTGCCCGGTCAGCTCCCGAATCCTCCCTTCGCTTCCCTGGGCTTTCTCTAGTGCTCCTGACTCTCGATGTCCTCCCACCCCCTGCCCAGGGAACATCGAGAACACAGAGAAGCTGCAGTACAGTGGCGAGAGGCTCTACAAGTTTACGGTGACAGCTTATGATTGCGGGAAGAAGCGGGCGGCAGATGATGCCGAGGTGGAGATCCAGGTGAAGCCCACCTGTAAACCCAGCTGGCAAGGTGAGGAGCTCAGCTCTGTGGCCCATCTCATGAATCATCTTTCACTTTGGTCTCTCTTTTTGTCCTTTCTGATAATTATGGGAGCTAGCTAGGGCTTCAGGGGGATATTTGGGGAAGGCGTGTAGCTATCTACCTTGGCCAGACCATTTTCCTAGGAGGCCAAGATGGTCAGAGGACATCACACAGGGAGAATGGATAGGGGACGCAGCTTCATCCTTTTCTTGCCTGACTCCCCTTACCCTCTGTACCTCACCCCTGAAGGCTGGAACAAAAGGATCGAGTATGCACCAGGCGCTGGGAGTTTGGCTTTGTTCCCTGGTATCCGCCTGGAGACCTGTGACGAACCACTCTGGAATATCCAGGCCACCATAGAGCTGCAGACCAGCCATGTGGCAAAGGGCTGTGACCGTGACAACTACTCAGAGCGGGCACTTCGGAAACTCTGTGGTGGGTGTGCCCCTTCCCCGACACTCCCTCAGGCCTGTCCGTTCCCACCCCCCCTGCCCCAACCTCCTCTGCCCTTTTCCTAAGACTCTGCCCTACATCTTTCTGCCGTCCACAAGCGTGGTGGCACATGGTTAGCACTTGTGGCCCAAAGGGCAGGTGGATGTGTCTTTGGCAAAAATGCATAATTGTAGCACCAGTCACCAGATTCATTATGGAACAATGGTAGGGGAGATGGAGAGTTGGAGAATGGGTTAACTGGAGTGATATTTCTAGAAGAAAGTCTGAGTCTATCCCTCTCTTGTCTTTGAATGGCCACAAGAGGCAGTGAGACTAGCTGTAGGAAATCTTTTCCCGTCAGTCCCTCTTTCCCTGCCTCCTGCCCATTTCCCATCTGCTGCCTCTCAGCTCTGACACTTAGGCCTCCCGGGGCTCCTGCAGGTGCTGCCACTGGGGAAGTGGATCTGTTGCCCATGCCTGGCCCCAATGCCAACTGGACAGCAGGGCTCTCGGTACACTACAGCCAGGACAGCAGCCTGATCTACTGGTTCAATGGCACCCAGGCTGTACAGGTGCCCTTGGGTGGCCCAGCTGGGCTGGGCTCTGGGCCCCAGGGCAGCCTCAGCGACCACTTCACCCTGTCCTTCTGGATGAAGCATGGCGTAACTCCCAACAAGGGCAAGAAGGAAGAGGAAACCATCGTGTGTAACACTGTCCAGAATGGTGAGCCTCCCCTCAGGGCACTAGCCTGAGAGTGGGAAGTGGGCTTTGAGTCCCATCTCTGCCACTGTCCAGTGTGTGACTGTGGACAGGTCACGTCCCCTCTCTTCACTTGTGGGATGCCAGTGCTAGGTTTGACACTCCCTGAAATTCTGCAATTTATCCCCAACGTGACATGTCGTGGTCCCACTGATCTCCGAGTGCAATGGGACTCCCCGCTGCCATTCTCATTTGCAGTTTCCTGGTCAGCCCCTCCGCACCCCACCATGTAGTAGGCTGCTTCCCTTCTCTACTCCCATCAGAGCCCTCCATGGCAGTGGGCAAGGCTGAGCAGTGGTGGGCCCGTGCCTTCCCTTCTGCTACCACCCCGTCCTCCTCCTCTGAGGGCTGACTGGCTCCATCTCCAAGTACTTCTCTTCCTTCAGCCGCAGTGGCGCATCCCTTTAGGGACAGCTCTGCCTCGACCTGCTCTTTCCTTTCTAGCCACTTCTCTGACCTCATTTTTCTTGACCTGAAAAGGGTTGCCACCCATGATGTATTAAGCAAAGAACCAACAAAGAGCTGGGTGGGAGCAGGCTGGCCAGTGTCCTCCTCAGCCAGCCAGCGTGCCGGAGAAGCCTGAGTTATTGTTTGGACTGGAGCGTGTGTGTGTGTGTGTGTGTGTGAGAGAGAGAGAGAGAGAGAGAGAGAACGAGAGAGCACAGGCGAGAGGATTAAAAGAATCCAACGTCCTGTCCTTCCTGCTGCTCTGTATGTGACCCCGTCCCAATCCTCTCCCCTCAGAGGACGGCTTCTCTCACTACTCACTGACCGTCCACGGCTGCAGGATCGCCTTCCTCTACTGGCCCCTGCTTGAGAGTGCCCGTCCGGTCAAGTTCCTCTGGAAGCTGGAGCAGGTGAGGCTGGGTGGCTGTGATTAGCATTTAGGGAAGGGTGGTCCCAGGGCAGGGGGTGGCACTTTCTGGGTTGCCCTGTGCCCCATCTTTCGTTCCACACCTTCAGCGCTGACTGTTCTGCCCCCAGCTCCTCTGTTCTCTTTCTCCAAGGCTGGTCCCTGCAGAAAGCACTCTGAATGACCGTTAGCACCAACCTGACTGCATATCTTTCCCCCTTGCTTTATTTTATCTTTCTTATCTAGACCCTTAACGGTGCACATTCCCAACTCACAGGCAGTTAGCCTGTTGCAGTCAAGACAGTAAATTGTTCCGAGCTACCCAGATTGAGTTTGAGTCCTGCCAGGGGAACTTGCTAGCAAGTTTATGTCTCAACTTCGGGGTTTTTTTTTCCTCTAATAAATAGGGATAAAAAGAATTCTACATCCCAGGGTTGTTGTAGGATTAAATGATGTAATAGACCCTCATAGACTGAAAAGTAATCTGTGTATTACTATTATCACCCATGTGTGAAGGGATGAATAAAAATGGACAAAATATTTTAAAGCCCCTCTCGAGCCAACGGTTGCAGCCTCCTCATTATTTATTCTCTAAGCTGACTGCAAGGACCATTGAGGACTAATTTGAGTTTCAATCTTCTTCTGTTTTTCTTGTAAGTCCTGGTGGAGTGGCTGAGTAAGCAAATGGCTTTTTTAAAAAAAGGCAGGAAGAAGAGGGAGAAAGGGAAATAAGTGCCTAGAAAATTAACAAACTGGATAATCGAGGGCTGTCTACAGAGGCTTTTGATGTCTATGGCTCTCTTTCCAAGAGATCATCTGCCACTGGCTGCTTCTTGGTCTTTCCCCCAAGTGCTAATATTGGGAACAGTGCCCCTTCTATTTTTCTTTAATTCGCCCTCATTTCTTCAACAAGTGTGTATTGAATACCAACTGAGTCTCTGCCGCTCTGCTAGGTTCTGGGGGGCACAATGAATGGAACAAAATCTTTGTCTTCACTGAGCTTACATTTACTTGGGGAGATAGATTTTTACAGAGTAATTAGATGTGTAAAAATATACATGTGATAAATGCTCTGAAAGAAGCAAGCAAGGGACTGGGGTCAAGACTGGGGGAGGCAAGGAAGAGGGAATTCTCCTTAGATGGGATGCTCAGCATAGGCCTAACTGAGGTGACATTTAAGCTTAGTTCTAAAGGATGAGAATAGCTGCTGTGGGGAGAGAGTGGGAAGTGTCCAGGCAGAGGGAAGAGCAGATGCAAAGGCCCTGAGGCAGGAAGAGCTTGGCACATTCCAAGCATGGAAAGGCCAGTGAAGTTGGGGTAGAGTGGACAAGACTGGAGATGAGGTTGGAGAGATGGCAGTGAGTGGGCTGTACAGTGAACTTTGTCAGCTGGGGTCAGATTTTTGTCCTGTGAGAGATGGGAAGACTATTTTGAAGGATTTAAAGCAGGGCATGACCTGATCAGACTGACAGTTTAGCAAGATCCCTTTGGCAGCTGTGGGAGGAACGTGTTGAAGAGACATGAGAGTGGAAGTAGGCGGGGTGGTTGCAGCAGCCCCCACGGCAGGGGCTGGGGACTTGACTGAGGTGTGGCAATGGAGGTGGGGAGACCTGCACACAAACCCACAGCTGTGGTTCTGTTGGACCTGGGATCAGCAGCATCTGCCGACGGACCGGGTATGGAGGATGAGGGTAAGGGAAGGACCAAAAATGCCTCCACATCATCCACTTGAGTGACTGGATGGGCAATGGAACATTCTTATTCCCCAGGGAAAACTGAGGGAGTTGGAAGGGGCATGGACTTCCATCTCACACATGTTGAATTTGAGATACTTCTGAGAGGAGAGTCCTGAGCTAGAGATGTAGATTTGGAGTTATTGGCATAAATTTGGTGTCAATGAATGGAAACAGATGAGGTAACTCCTAGGAGAGAGCACAGAGAGGAAAGGGAAGAGGGTCTAGGTCCAGCCTTGAGGGACCCCAGCATTTGGAATTTGATAAGGGAGAGGACTCTCTACCCCTCCTTCCTCTGACCCCTCTCCCCCCCCACTCCCATCTTGGCTGACCCTGGGAGAAACTGCAAAGGGAAGCGATATTTGTTTTAGTGGTTCCTGTTGGGTTAGAAACTATCCTAGAGGTTCCCATGCCATACGTACATACTACATAAATTTTTGGAAAAATCTATTCCTGACATAGTGTGTTACGCCTCTTAGGAATAGTTATAGCTTTAAAGATTTACCTGAAGCGTGGGATTTTTGGTACTAGATTGGTTGACTGATAGACTTTGGACAAGGGTGTCATTCCTTGAGCTGGGTGGGCAGCAATTCACTAGTCAGCCCTGTTGGCAGAACTGGGAACATGGGGGACTGTGCCCCATCTCCGGGGGGTGGCGCAGTACCTGGGTGAGCTGCCTGGAGAGGAAGTATCTCAGAGGCTCCTGTCCTTACTCTGCCCCCCAGGTCTGTGATGATGAGTGGCACCACTATGCTCTGAACCTCGAGTTCCCCACAGTCACACTCTATGCCGATGGCATCTCCTTCGACCCTGCCCTCATCCATGACAATGGCCTCATCCACCCGCCCCGAAGGGAACCTGCTCTCATGATTGGGGCCTGCTGGACTGGTAAGTCCCTCTGAGCTTCTCAGGGAAGACTCCAGTGGTTTAGGACTGGGAAAGGGAGCCAGGGCAGCCTGACCCCGGCAGCTGAGGCCACTACACATGTCTTCCTGCGGTTGGGCAGGGTCACTCTGAAAATCTCCACTGGAGGGGACCATGGCCTCCCACATCTCCCACCCATCCAACAGGTCATCACCTGGGAGAATTAACTTCTCAGGCATCCCCAGAATCTCTCTTTCTACAATACGATGTCAGTCAGTTCCCACTTTGTTCCATCAAAGCAGTGATGATTTGCACAGCCCACTCCCCTGCTGGAGGGTAGTAACCTTTCAGAGTGTTGTCAGTCTTCCAACTTTGAAGCCATCTCTTTCGTTTTTTCTTTTCGTGAGCAGGTGTGTGTGTGTGTTGGGGGGTGGTGGTGGTGTCATGTTTGGGGGTTTGTCTGTTACAGAGGCTGGAGGAATTGAGGCATGACAAAAGAAGGGCTGGGGCTCAGCTGAGAAGTTGCAAGTCCTACATGGGCATGACGAGACTCATGGGATGAGAGGAAAACTTATTCCTTCCTCTTTGTCAATCTGTCTCCACAACCCTGAGCTCACTGCTACTTTGTGTGTGTGTGTGTGTGTTTTTTTTTTGTCCCCAGAGGAGAAGAACAAAGAGAAGGAAAAAGGGGACAACAGTACAGACACCACACAAGGTACTCTGTGTGTGAGAACTGAAGACCAGAGAGTTCTCGCCTCAACCGCCTGTTCTGTACTCCCTTTCCCACTCCAAACCCCATCCAGGCTGGTTGCTGCTAGTTATGCCACCAGGGGGCAGAGCCTCCGAGAAATACAGACGCAGGAAGGCCAGTGTAGCTTGGCTGGATTCTGGGTGTCTGTCCTGCTGGCAGCTGAAGTAGGGGCTTCTCCTGCTGCCTTTCCACATAGCAGGGGGAAGTGGCAGGAGCCAGACACGCAGGAGGGAAGATCAGTGCATCTGTGAAGCTCGCTCACATCCATCCCGGTCTCCTTGCATGTCACTGTACAGACGCCCTTTCTTGCAGCCTCCCCCTTTCCTACTGGTTTCTCCTCTTTCCTCCCAAAAGGAAAGGTCCTGGTTTCCTTCTCTTTCTCCCTCTGCAGGAAGCCTCTCTCATTTCTGTTGCTTCTGTTTTTCAGCCTTCTGCCCCAGGCTCGTTTCTGTCTTTTTTGTCTCATGTCTCTCCCTTCTTCAACCTCCTCCTCATCCTCACTTCTCTTACCTCTCATCTCTTTTTTCCTTTTTTTTGGTTTCCCCATTTCTCTTTTTCACCTTCTTTCTCAACATTTCTGCTCTTTCTCTCTTTTCCTTTTCTCTCAGCCCCCTGTCCTTGTTCCATCCTTCTCTCACCTCTCACCTCCACTCCTGCTCCTGTGTTCCTGCCCTAGGAGACCCTTTGCCGATCCACCACTACTTCCACGGCTACCTGGCTGGTTTCAGCGTGCGCTCAGGTCGCCTGGAGAGCCGCGAGGTCATCGAGTGCCTCTATGCATGTCGGGAGGGGCTGGACTATAGGGATTTCGAGAGCCTGGGCAAAGGCATGAAGGTATAGCCCCGTCCTCTAGCCCTCTCCTTCCTGGCATGCCCCCTGCCCCTCACCCCTGCCCCACCTCTCCACCTTTACTCCCTCTCCCACCTCCTGGCCCTGCTGTCAGCTGTGTCTGTGTCTGGGGCCCAGGTCCACGTGAACCCCTCGCAGTCCCTGCTCACCCTGGAGGGGGATGATGTGGAGACCTTCAACCATGCCCTGCAGCATGTGGCTTACATGAACACTCTGCGCTTTGCCACACCTGGCGTCAGGCCCCTGCGCCTCACCACCGCCGTCAAGTGAGTGTTGGGTGGGGCGGTACAAATCATAGAGCAGAGCCAGACATTGTCACAACTTCTTGACCTAAGATGTCACCTAGGACTAGGCACACCTTCGTTTCATGGATGGGGAGATTGGGCCCCCAGAGAGGACAATTGACCACTGAAGGTCACACAGCAATATTGGTAGAAGAACCTGGGCTAGACTCAGATGTCTCAATAACGAATTCATTGTTCTTTCCACCAAGACACACTTCCAGGATTTTTGGGTTTTGATCTTCTCTATGCTGATATGTAAAGTGGGACAGAAAGGATTGGGAGCTGGGAGACCTGACGTTAATTCTGACTCAATCCTAATTGCCTGGATGACCTTGGGCAAATAATGAGTTCTGGGTACTTAACCTGTTTTAATTTTGCTTCCTCAAGTTCTTGCAAGGTCAAATATGATGATCTAAGCCAAAGGGCTGGCAACCTAGGGTCTCAGGCCAAACCTGGCCAGCTGCCTGTTTTTGTAAATAAAGCTTTATTGAGACACAGTTGTGCCCACTCATTTGCATATAGTCTGCTTTCACACTCTCATGGCAGAACTGAGTAGTTGGGACAAACTGTGTGGCCCTCGAAGCCGAAAATATTTAGTACCTGGTCCTTCATAGAAAAAGTTTACTGACCCCTGAATTTTAAGTGAATTATTTTGTATTACTTAAAAGAAATAATATAGATTATTTCAAGGTTTATATATTAGGTGTTTAAAAATACAGATTAATTGAAGGCATAATAGTTAAGGACATAATGTCTATTGCTAGCTTTTTTTTTTTTTTGAGACAGAGTCTTGTTCTGTTGCCTGGGCTAGAGTGCCGTGGCATCAGCCTAGCTCACAGCAACCTCAAACTCTTGGGCTCAGGCAATCCTACTGCCTCAGCCTCCCTAGTAGCTGGGACTACAGGTGTGCACCATCATGCCCAGCTAATTTTTTCTCTTTTTAGTAGAGACAGGGTCTCACTTTTGCTTAGGCTGGTCTTGAACTCCTGAGCTCAAGCGATCCTCCCGCCTTGGCCTCCCAGAGTGCTAGGATTACAGGCCTGAGCCACCTCGTCCAGCTATTGCTAGCTTTTTAGCACTGGGCAAATGTTACAGAGCAGGGATAACAATAGAGTCTAACTCATGGAATTGTTATGATAACTTAATGATATAATCCAGATCAAATGCCTAGCAGAGTGTTCCATAAATAATTGGCCATTATTATGTGAAGGCATTTAATATTTAATATTATATGAACCGCAATTATGGTTTGTGGGATAGTTTTTAGGAGATCCTGCCATCTAGTGGGTAGATTACAGGATTTGGGAGTCAGGATTTCTGTGTTCTAGTCTTGTTACCCCTCTCCTCTACTCTGACTTAGTTTCTCCAGAGGCTACATGAAGAGAAACATCACTGACTGGTCCCATCCTGGGAGAGGAAGGTTTAGAGAGCAGAGGGCTCTACACCCTACACAGTAACTGGGCATGATTATCAGGCCTCACAATTAGAGCTGTGGAAGGCAGGGGCCGTGGCTTTTGGACCTTGGGCTGCTGGTCTGTGGTGTGGTCATGGTGTGGAGCTGAAGGTCACGGGCAGATGAGGTCACTTGGGCCCACATTGGTGCCCAGTATGCACGCCCCCACCATGCTTTAGTCAGAACTCCAGATGCTAAAGGGCTGCCATCCAGTTATGAGGGGCTTAAGCCCTCAGAAACCAAGGCATGGCCTCGTCCCCTCCAGGGTGTTCAGGAGCCCTGTCAGAAGGCAGGGCCCTGTTTTTTGGCCTAGGGTGGAGCTCTGCAAGAGCAGGCCCCACAGGGGGAGAGGCTGACGTCCTCTTTGCTGACTGGCGCATCTGAATTCCTCCCACCACTTTCATGCCCAGGATAGAGGCTTATTCAAGGGCTTGGAACCTGCCTCTGGTCCTTTAGTAGAGGGAAGGGGCCTTGGTGTTTTCTTTAGGAGATGAAAAACGATAGCTCTCCTCTCTCGTTTCTAGGGCTGCCACACAGTCAGTGCCACCCCGACACTTCCCTGAGGGATGTGTGTGCGCACGTGTGTACATGTGTGCTTGTGTGCAACAGAGAGACAGATACCTCTCAGCTCCCTGCTTTCCCTGGTGCATGTCCTTGCCCTTTTCTGTGGGCTGGCTTCCCGAGCTTCCATTTCTCAGTTCTTCCACCTCCGTCCATTTATAGCTAGATTTATGAAGTTGGCTCCATAGCTCAGGGGTTAGAGCACTGGTCTTGTAAAGCTAGATTGATGCAACTATTTGGTCAATGCCTAAATGCAGGTTTTCCTTAAGTTTTTTTTTTTTTTTTTTTAATCTCTTTCTTGGAAAGCCCATCTGCTCATGGCATTGGCCCCTGAACAGACGGATATCACATCTTTTTCTCTGGCTTTGTCCTCTTTCCACAGCTCTTGACCTCCTACCTGCTTGCTGTAACCTCTATCTAGAAGTTCTGCTAGCACCTCAAGCAAATAAGCTAACGCTGAAATAATCAACTGCAATGCCCAAACCAGTCGCTCCCCTGAATTCTCTCTTTCTGTAGTGGCATCTCCGTCCTTGCAGTCACCCAGGCTTGAAACCTCTGAGTCATCTTTGCTTCCTCCCTGCCTTTATCCTCCACGCCAGGTTGCCTGGATCCTGCCTCTGTGCGGGGTGCCTGGGATCTGTCTCCTCTTTTTCCTTTTCTGCTGTCATTGCTATAGCCGGGCTCTCCTTACCTCTCACCTGGCCTGTTGCCCCTAACTAGCTGACCTATCTCTAGTCTCTAACTTCATTCACCCTCCACCCTGAGGCTAGATGAATGATCTTAAGTTGGAAACTTCATCATCACATTTCCCTGATGAAGGTGTCTATGGCTTCCTCCACCCACTGAATAAAATGCTGGCTCTGACCGTGGCATTCAAAGTCCTTAACGTCTGGCTCCTGCTGGCCATTCCAGCCTCGTGTTCCTCTACTCTCCTTAGCGAGCGCCTCACCGTCCACTCTACCATCACCCTCTGCTAGGTGGACTCCTACCCTCCTTCAAGGCTACCTCAATTGCTACTTTTCCCGATCAGTCCTACCTTCCTACCAAACATCCAACTCCCATCCTAGCTGAGACAACTTCTTCCTCCTCTGAATTCTCCTGGCTTTTTGTTTGTTTCACTCATATGGTGGTGACCATCTTTGGCTTGTTTTAAAGTTTGTGTGTGGTATCTAATCTCTCCATCAGTGCGGGGATCAGGGACTCCTCCTCTTTGCCTTGGGGTCCAGTGGAGCAGCAGCGCAACACTGCTCACAGCAGGGGGATGTGTCCCGGGATCAGCTGGGATTGTTTCCCCAGAGGCTTTGATCTAGGCCTGTCTGGATGACAGTGCAGGTTGCGACAGGCCCTGCTGCTCCACGTGGCATGGGAACTCTTGTACGTTGTGGGTATTGGTACTTCAGGGGCTCTTTGAGCTCGTCATACCCGCTAAGGTTACACCTCCCTTTTGGCTCCAGCAGTTAAGCTGGGCATGCTCAGTAATGCCGATAATAACAGACTCTCAGCAAAATCATTTCAATGTGTACAAGCATGTGGACCAGAGTCCTGCTCCTGACTTGCCAATTCCCTTGTGAAGACTGTACAAGGGGGACTTCTTCATACATAAATTTCTCTGGTGCAAACCTGGGCCCCAAATGGTAGCTGTGGAAAGATCAGTGGACTAGGAACGAGAAGAATGAGTTTAAGTTTTATTTTTAGCTGGTCTTGCTCTGTTGCTCACGCTGGCATGATCATAGCTCACGGTAATCTCGAATTCCTGGGCTCTAGCAATCCCCCTGCCTCAGCCTCTGGAGCAGCTGGGACTAAAGGCGTGCACCACCATGCCTGACTGATTTTAAAATTTTTTATAGGGACAGGGTCTCACTATGTTGCCCAGCTGGTCTCCAATTCCCAGCCCCAAGTGATCTTCCAGTCTCAGCAGTGGGTTTAAATCTTGACTCTGAGACATATTACTTGTGTGGCTTGATCTAAGAGCTTTAGTTTCTTTCTTTTTCTTTTTCTCTTCTTTTCTTTTCTTTTTTTTTTTTTTACAAATAAAGTAGGACACAGAAGAACTTTGGTTTCTTATCCCTATTCTACAGTACTGAAATAAGGTTATAATGAAATAACAAGGGCAAAATGCATCATAAATTGGCAAGCGCTATGTGATTGTTAGGTGTCATTATTGGCAAAGGTAGGGCTTAGGGATGATGGTGGGAGTGCAGTTCCTGAGCATTGGTGCTGTTGTTGGTTTGACTTGGCTGAGTCTTCTAGGGATAGTCTGTCCTTGGCACCCTGATCAGCCAGGCTTCATGGCACAGTGGATCTAGGTCCAAGGTGGTCAGATAATCTCACCTACCAAAGTATGTTTCTCTGATGTTGAAAGGACTGGAAGATACATCAAGGGAAGAGGACATTCTTTGATAGATACCCCTTACCCTACTTTTATTGTTGGATATTTTTTTGTTTTTGAGATGGTGTCTTGCTGTGTAGCCCAGGATGGTCTTGAACTGCTGAGCTCAAAGTGATCCTCCTACTTTAGCCCCAAGTAGCTGGAACTCACCACCGTGCCTGGCTTGTTGTTGGATGTTTTTGGCACAGATCTGTCAGATAGTGTACTGACCTCATGCATTTTTTAAATTCCTGAGTAAAGAACTGTGTGTATATACATTTTTGTCAGCTCAATTTGTTTTATTTTTCATTAAAATAGAATTTTTAGATGTCCCATAATCCTGGGGTAGGACACCGTGATCACTCTCACAGGTTGGGATTGCCCGACCTTCTGTCTCTGACCTTTTCCTGCAGTGACGTCCTACCAGGAAAGGATATCTTCCCCTGCAAATTTGCTGTGGGGTTTGGGGTGCAGAGACACTACCCTCAGTCCTCCTTCCCCCTCCCTGACATGGGTGCTCTACCATGGAGGCAGAGGCCCAGAGGAATGAAACAGAACATAGATTTTGTGGGAGGGGGTGTTGAGGTTGAGGAAATGAACAGCCTCGTTTCTTTCTCACACAGGTGCTTCAGCGAAGAATCCTGTGTCTCCATCCCCGAGGTGGAGGGCTATGTGGTGGTCCTTCAGCCTGACGCCCCCCAGATCCTGCTGAGTGGCACTGCTCATTTTGCCCGTCCAGCTGTGGACTTTGAAGGACTCGAGGGGGTCCCTTTGTTCCCTGATCTTCAAATCACTTGCTCCATTTCTCACCAGGTGGAGGCCAAAAAGGATGAGAGTTGGCAGGACACAGGTAAGGGTGACTCCAGGGAGCGACATCATCGAGAGATGGGGCCAATGTCTGGAGCCAGAATGAGGGAGGAAACGTGGGGCTGGAAGTGGATAGCAACTTCACCCTGTGTTTGCTTGACTAGAACAACTTACCTTTAAGAATCAGAGCAAGCAGGAAGCCATAGGTGGAAGGGGATTGTTGCATAACGATGTTCTTGAAAATGATGCTCTCTTGAGGAAAGACCCTAGTAGGGCAGGAGGAATGGCCGTGAGGGGATGGCTGGGTCTCAGAACCTCAGTGAGTCCTTCAGCTCTCACCCAGACGCTGGCTCTCCCCACACAGTGACGGACACGCGCATGTCAGATGAGATTGTGCACAACTTGGACGGCTGCGAAATTTCTCTGGTGGGGGATGACCTAGACCCCGAGCGGGAAAGCCTGCTCTTGGACATGGCATCCTTGCAGCAGCGAGGGCTGGAGCTCACCAACACGTCTGCCTACCTCACCATCGCTGGTCAGTGGGGCCTGAGAGCCCGTCCTGCTTTTGGGTGTGTGATCCTCACCGTGATTAAGCACCTGGGAAACCCAGAGGGCCCTCCTTCCAGGCCCAGGGGTGTGACCAAGTGCCTGTCATATACCTTCCCAGCCTGGAAGACCCTCTGGCTTTCAGACTGCCCCTAGGGGAGGTGTGCCTGGGTTCCGGCTCCAGATGTTTCCCTTCCTGCTCCTCTCCATAGCCCACTCCCTCCGCCTGGCCCCACTTCTGTTTCCCCTCAGGCTTCTCTCCTCCCTTTGCTCCTCCTGCTCATCTTCTGTGATGAGCTTCCTAACCCCTCGCGGTGCGGCTGGTCATCTTCTCTATCTTGCAGCTCGCTGATCTCATGTGACACCACGGCTTTAATTTAAGTGCTCATTTCTTAATGAATAGTGGACAGTGATGATTTGGTAGTTTCCAGAGGATGCCCAAGGGAAACTTTGGGTATAACCAGTTCCCTCCTCTCTCCATCCCCTTCCAGGGCCTCCCTCAGGACGTCTGTATTTTCCCTGCCTCAGTTTCCCTCCTGCTTGCCACCTCCTTCTGTCTTTCAGGATGTCCTTATTTTTTTCTTTCTGTTCCTACTCAGAAGCCACAGAGCCATTAGAGAAGGGCAAGCAGGAGAGGGAGCCTTGGTCCACCCCCATCAGGCAGAGCAGGTGGGGGTGGAGGGAGCTTCTCTTCCTCGGAGAGCCCAGGTCATAGCTCTGGGGACGGTGGGGCTGAGCCACTCCACAGCTTTGTGTGATCAGCTGGTGGGAGTTTGGGTGAGGCTGCTGCCCCGGGCCAGCCTCACCGAGCTGCTTCCTTGGCCCCAGGGGTGGAGAGCATCACTGTGTATGAGGAGATCCTGAGGCAGGCTCGTTATCGACTGCGGCATGGAGCTGCCCTCTACGCCAGGAAATTCCGGCTTTCCTGCTCAGAAATGAATGGCCGTTACTCCAGCAATGAATTCATTGTGGAGGTACCCAGAGAGTCTCCTTCCTTGCACAGCCACCCGCCCCTGGAGAGGAGCTGGGGTGGAGTGGACTCAAACCACTCAGTGGGGGGCATGGACATGGCAGTGTGGAGGGAGCTGGACATCGGACATCCCGGTGGGTGGAGGAGGAGGAGGAGGAGGAAGTGGGGGCAGAAGTGAGGAGATGGAGCAGGGCTCTAGAGAGGTGGGGAGGACCTAGGGACAACCGGGTGTGCCCACGGAGCCCTCCCTCTGCCCAGGTCAACGTCCTGCACAGCATGAACCGGGTTGCCCACCCCAGCCATGTGCTCAGCTCCCAGCAGTTCCTGCATCGTGGTCACCAGCCTCCCCCTGAGATGGCGGGACACAGCCTGGCCAGCTCCCACCGAAACTCCAGTATGTAAGGCTGGGTGGGGTTGGGCAGGGAGGGGTGGTGGCGGGCGAGTGGGCTGGGCATAGGCATCCTCCTCCTTCACGCTGGGAGGGGACTCGAGGGTAGAACAGTGGGTTCTGTTCCCTGTGTGCTACCTGCTTTAGCTGACAGCTGTGGACCAATCCCTGGATCCTCTGGATCATTAACTTTCCCTTGTGAAGAACGTGAGCCTTGTGTCATTGCAGGGGGTGCTTATGCCTGGAGTCATAAAGTCAGTGTGGGGTTTAGGTGTCATTCCTGCTGCTACTCATCTCCCACTCTGCACCCTCCAAGCCCTAAACAATATCAAATTAGCCCTGGACCTAAGAATCCTCTGTAGTGAAGCTACCAAGTATTTATGAAGCACCTGCTGTGTACTAGCACTCTCCTAAGATGATATAAAAGAATTATAGGATACATATAGTCCCTATCCTCAAGGGGAGAGTTGGTACTAACACACATGTAATTATGTGCTACCTGTAGAGTCATAACAATATTTCTTAAACAAAATACGTAAATTTACAAAGTATTACATCCAGCTGGAGAGCTCCTTTCAAAGTGATCTTGTTCCCTGACCAGTGTTCCTTTACTGGTGGCACAGTTTTTATTTTCCACTTTATTTTTTTATTTTTTACTTTTTTGAGACAGAGTCTCACTCTGTCACCCTAGGTAGAGTGCAGTGGCATCATAGTAGTTCACTGCAACTTCAAACTCCTGGGCTCAAGGGATCCTCTTGCCTCAGCCTTCTGAGTAATGGGGACTACAGGTATGCGCCACCACGCCTGGCTAATTTTCCTAATTTTAGTAGACCGGGTCTGGCTCTTGCTTAGGCTGGTATCCAACTCCTGAGCTCAAGTCAAAAGCTGAGCTCAAGTCAGAAGATAGGAGATCAAGTCTGAAGATAGGAGATCCTTCTATCTCGGCCTCCCAGGGTGCTAGGATTACAGGCTTGAGTCACCACACCCGGCCTTTATTTTTGACTTTAAGAGTTGCTTAATTGTAGAAAAACTAGAAAATACAAGTAAAAAAAAGAAAAATCAGCAACAATTCCATCATACAGAGGAAACCACTGTTAATATGGTATATTATGTTTCAGTCTTTTTTCTATGCCTTTTTTTTTCTTTTTACAAGGTTGCAATCATACAATTTTATAATTTGATGTAAATATCACTTAATATTCTAAAACAAGTATTCTCCCACATTATTAAAAACTGCAAACTGATGCTGATGTTGCTGAAATGATTTTTGGAATCCCTTTATAGAAGTGCTTTCGAAGCTAATTTATGAGATGCATTTATTTTTGTTACTTTTTGGACACACCTTGCTTTTGGCCCTATTCAGTATTACACAACTTCATCATCTAGTTTTGTCAGAGTTGGCTCTGGATATCATTTTAAAAGTTTTTAAACATTAAGCCCACTGTCAAAGACTATATAGATTTGTCCCTTTTGAAAAAAGTCAAAAGGTTGTGTCACAGGCTCTGAAGGCAGTTCCCTGAGGAGTTCCACTAATGCTTTCTTGGAAGAAGTTCATGGTCTCTGAATACTGTATGAAAGTATAGCACTCATTTCAACATATGTAATGGAAATAATGGGAATATGAACACAGGGAGGTCTCATTTTGTGCCAGGCACTATGCTGATGGGATTTACACATACTTCTTTAGCCATTACAAACAACAGACAAAATTATCCCCTTTAAAGGTAAGGAAATGGAGGCACAGAGAGGTCAAGTACCTTACCCAAGGTCACACAGCTAGAAAGTCAGGACTTAAATCCAGGCAGCATGATTCCAGAGTCTGTGGAGTAACCATGGCCCATCCTCTCACTGTGTGTTTGAAGCTTAAAAAAAAAAAGTCTCATTACTTTAGATTTACACCTAATTTGGAGGAGTTCCCGAGGGGCTTCCCAGGGCTTCTTTGACTGAGGCTAGCTCCCCTGGCTCCCCCATCGATTCAGTCTGCTTTCCTCTCCCCATGCAGTGGTCACCACCTACACTGTCTCTTGTATTTTCCCTGGGACTGGTTCCCTTCTTCCTTGCTTGTTCTGAAAACAGCTGCAGAGACCTCTTTAAGTGTTCTACTGTGATTTGTTATAGCAAAGTGGTGGAAGTCAGGCTGAGGAGGGAGTATAAGGCATAGCCAAGTTGTAGAGGTTCATAGAAGCTTCACACAATATGTAGTCAATAGAAACAGGTTAGCAAACTAAACCTGTTTTTTAATAGACTCTTTGGGCCAGCTATATAAATGTTTCTTCTTCTTTTTTATTATTTTTCTTTTATTTCATTATATTATGGGGGTACAGATATTGTTAGGGTTACATATATTGCCCCTGCCAACCCTCCGCCTCCTGAGTGTTTTTTCTTCTCATGATTCCCTAGCTCTTTCTCCAGTTCTTTTCTTGGGAATCATCTCATTTACTATTTTCTGGGTTGGACACTGGGTCCTGCTACTCTGGTTAGGGTCCAGGTAGCTGTGAGTGCTGCTGGGCTTGGTGAGATTCTCAGTCCTTTCTTTGCTATGAGGCCCCAGGTGAGGGAGTCCTTCTTCTAACTGCCCCAGAGCTTCCTGCCCTGGCTGGCCTGGCAGGCAGCGTGCCTCACCCCTCAGCTCCTGGAGGAGCGGCGTTTGTAACGCCACCCTTGCCTCCCCTCCTCACAGCGAAGCCCAGCCTCCCCACCCTTTGTTCTGAGCTCGTGTCGGGGCCCACCGAGCTTCCCTCTGAGATGCGCTTGAGAGCAGCAGTCTGCTTTTGCCCTACTGCGGCCTGAGTAGGGCTCTGAGTTCATGGCTCCCCTGAGGGCATTGGCGATTGCCGTCACCGGAGCTCACAGGCGATGCACTTCATAAGTCCCCGTCCATACACCTTCTCTCACTCCACAAGGCGTTCCCTCCCTTTCACCCTCCAATCTCCCAGAGAAACCAGAATTATGGTTTCACAATATCAAACTTCTCTAAACATGTAGACGCAGTAAGAGGTACGATCTCGTCCACTGGGATGGAGGCTCATTTCTCTGAAGCTCCTGAGTGCACCAGAAATGCGAGATCATTGCGAACCGGAACAGTCAGGGAAGGTTTTGTGGCACATGTAAGAGCTTGATGAGCTTGGACCTTGAAGGGTAGAAAGGATTTGGTATGGGCATGAGAAAACTGGGGTGGGTGGGTTGTTGGGGGTGTTTATGGTTAGGGAGAATAAGGTCTGAGAAGGGTGAGACAAGATGATGAAGACATTATTTACCCAGTCATCCTAAACTTTTATGTCCACCAGAATCACCTAAAAACTCTTGACGCCCAAATTACACCCCATACCAATTAAGTCAGAATGTCTGGGGGTGGGAGTCAGGTATCAGTGGTTTTTAAAAATTCCCACGTGAGTCCATTGTGCAGCAAAGTTTGGAAATAATTTCCCTACTTTGTTTCCTGCAAGTATCTGAAGCTTTGCAGAAAGACCTACAATGCAATAGGAAAAAATGAAAATGAATTAGGAAGTAAGAAGGAAAAGATAATGACGAAAGAAGAATAAGATGCAGTCAGGGAATAAAGCCAGTTCACAAAATGCATATTATGAGACACTAGGCAGTTGCTACAGTGGGTCAGAATTTTGACTCCGAGCTTCTTTGTAGCTAAATCAAAAGGGAACTTGAACAGTTATGAAAGTCACATGATAGGAGGCAACTGATATGTCACAAGAAGCCCTGGGAAGAAGTCTCTCCTGAGGCTCTTCATACAGATGGCACCATTCAGGGCTGTGGACAGGCTTCCAACAGTGTCCTTACAATCAAATGGGCCATTTGCTAAATTACCCCTTAATGCTGGCTCTGGAGGTCATTCAAGGCCAGAATTAACAGCTCAGATCTAATGTAGCAAGAAAAGTTGATTGTACTTTTAAAATTCTTTATTTTTGTCTGTAGCTAATTAAAAAAATCCCCCCATCTGCCTGGCCTCCTGGCTCATCTTAAACTAATTAACCAGACATGTTTGCCTGGAGATAGAATATCTGCATTTTGTCTTTCTTGTGGTCATTTCTTATTCTCCTGGCAATCAACTTGTCATTTCCTTCATTAGGCCAGGGACTCAGAGGGAAACCTGCATTGATTAAGGCACAAACCAGAAGCTTTAGCTTGTCATCCTGTGCCCATACAGCGAGTTCACCTGCTTTAGCCTCCACTCTGAGGGGGGTCGTACTCCTTCTAGAGCCCGGGCTTAGCCACGGGGCCACCTGCCGGTGGGGTCTTGTCTGTGGATGTGGAGACCTAGGAGGGTCTGTTTCCTGCAGATGGGGAGAAAGGGCAGCTCTGTCTCCTTCTTCCCTCCTCCACTAACCCAGGCAGTTGGGAAATACCGATCCAGCCAGCCAGTCTTCGCCTTGGAGCCAGTGCCCAGGGAGCCTGCTGCCCTGCCCTAGCAGAGCCTGCTCTGACTGGCGCCTGGCCCCAAGTGGGCAATGGGTCAGGTCAGGATGGGGACCAACTTGGCAGAGAGCCATCAGGGTGGCCTCAGGGAGGTGTGCGTCTGATGGGCCTGCCCAGGCAGGGCCTTTCCCATACACCTGGTTGGCCCTGGAGCGTGTGGCAGCTGAGTGTGCTGGCTGCTGGGGTGGGGCGGTCCGCAGCAGGGGGTGTGCTGGGCTCCTGGGCCGCGTGCTTCTCTACTCTCTGCTCTGCCCCTTGACATGTGAGTCTTAGCCTGTAGGTAAATTTGGGACTGGGCTGTATGGTAATATTCATGTGTGTATGTGTGGCCCTAGGGGCTTGCTTTGTGACTGCTGGTCTCTGGTGCGTCTGGGGCCCACATACGTGGAATAGCCCCTCAGCAACGGGACTGCCGAGGGTTGAGCTGCTGTGTGCACACGCAGTGGCCAGGAGTGTGCACCCATGTGGGGTGTAGTGACCCAGCTGTCCATGAGGGCCCTGGGCCTGGGGGTGCGTGTGTGGGGTCTCTACCTCCACCTGCTGTCCCTGGGGCTGTGGGCTCTGGAGCTCTGCCTCCTCGGGTGTGTCCGAGTGCTGTGTGTTTGTGTGCAGCAGTGGGGCAGGGCTGTGCTTACGGCTGCGCGCTCCGTGGCCCTCACGGCCCACGTCTGTAGTGTTTATGTCTTTCTCCAGTGGGTTGCCTTGTCTGCCCAGCTGGTGGGGAGCTGGGTGACACTGCACATTTGGCTCTACTGTGCCTTGCTGGAGACCCTCAGACGCATTCCTTTAATCCTGCTGTGTGAGCAGGCTGCCAGGTGGCTGGCGCGGGCTGGTGTGCGGGCCGGCAGAGGCCTGGTGCAGTTATGGGGTGTCGGGACCTTTGTCCAGCTATGTGTCCACACGGTCTTCTTGGGCATATGCCTGTGCACGCACATCTGCTTTGCCACCATCAGCTCGAAGGTCCGTGTGAGGGTGCATACACCCTTCTCCGTCTCACTGCCCTTCCTGTTCCATGCCCCCCTGAGTCTGGGCATGAGGCTGTGGGGCCAGAGGCACAGGAGGCCCAAGGGAGAGGCAGGTACATCTCAGAGGGAGACTTGGGGGGAGCAGGAGCCCATGACGGCCAGGAGCCCCGAGCCTGCCAGGAGAAGGGAGGTGTCTTGGAGCAGGCGTGAGCTCAGTCCAGGTGGGTAAGTGAAGGGGCTGCTCCTTGCCCCTTGGGCCCATCCCCTCCCTTGGGTGCTAGCACCTCCTTCCTGGCAGCCAGGCTAGGCTTGGAGCTGCTTCTCCGCATGCACCAAACTGTTTGGTGGCCTCTCTCCTTGCCCCACCTGGCACTGGGCCCTTCTTTCCTAGGCTGAGTGGTCCCTGGGGAAGGCACAGGCAGAATGGCAGGTGCAATTCCAGTGCTTGCCCTCTGTCCTCTGAGGATAGGGCTGTTCCTGACAGCACTGGGCTGGAGCCTTTCTGCTCCACCACCCTTGCCTCCCTTTGCACATCTGCTTCCCTTGGGCCACCCTTTGGCCCTAGCAGCAGCCACTCTGCTCCCCTCCCTCTCTCGTCTCCTGCCTTCCCAGTGGGTCTGTTTCTCTTGCAGTTCTTCAGGGTGTGCCCCTCTTCTAGACCACCATGGGCCTGCCCTGTTCTACTCTGGGACGCCCTCTGCCTGGGCTGCCTTCTCCCCCAGCCCCCGCTGTCTGTGTCCAAGTCCCCCCAGGTGTGCCTGGCCACCCCGCTCACCACCATGCTCCCCCTGCAGTGGTCCCGAGTGCTGCGACTCTCATCATCGTGGTGTGCGTGGGCTTCCTGGTGCTCATGGTCATCCTGGGCCTCGTGCGCATCCACTCCCTCCACCGCCGCGTCTCAGGGGCCGACGGGCCCCCGGGGGCCTCCAGCGACCCCAAGGACCCGGACCTTTTCTGGGATGACTCAGCTCTCACCATCATCGTGAACCCCATGGAGGTGAGTGGCCCTGGGGGACGGGGAGGTCCACAGAGTCAAGACCGAGCTGGACCGTGCACAACAGGACCCCTAACGAGGGGCCGGCTGTGGGCCAAGGTTCTGAGCGGGCGGCGGTGGGGAGGGGGTACTGGACAGAGGGGGGCGTGGCTCCAGAAAGAGGCCGCTGAGCCGCCTCCTCCCTGTCGGGGCCTCTAGTCCTATCAGAATCGGCAGGCCGGCATGGCGGGGGCTGCCGGTGGCCAGCAGGAGGACGAGGACAGCAGTGACTCGGAGGCGGCCGACTCTCCCAGCAGTGACGAGAGGCGCATCATCGAGACCCCCCCACACCGCTACTAAGGCCTACACCTCCCCCACACAGAGGGAGAAGCCTGCCCTGGGGAGACAGAGAGACCCCCAGAAAAGGGAGGACATTCTGAGAGAAGAGAGACCAAGAGGGAGAGAGCGCTTCACTACAAGTCATCCCTTAATCTCAAACTCCCGGCGGCCGGCACTGGAGTCCGCCGCATGCGCCCCGGCCCACCGCCGCGCTCAGCGCTGGGCTGTCAGGGCCCTGGTGCCGCGGCCGGCGCGTGGGAGAGTGGCCTGCACGACTCCAGCTGCCCTTTCTGCCCCCGCGGCAGCCGCCCCCTGGCACACGCCCTCCGGGGTGTCAGTAGCAACAGCTGGGCTGGGGCGGGATGGAGGAACGACCTCTACTCTCCCCTCTCCCACCCCCACCCCCTCCCCCTCCCCCTTGGCTTCCTGCTTCTCTTGTGATCCCCACCTGTTTCCACTTCACTCTGGGGATTCCTGCTTCTCCACCTTTCCCCTTTCCGGCCTTCCTGGCCGCTTTTCCCTCCTGCCCCTGCGGTCCTGAGGTCCCACAGCCCCTGCCCCTTCCTCCAGGACCGGGACCCCGGACCGGCGTGGCTAGGTCGTGGGGACCGGAGGGGGAGTGGGGCCCTGGGTGTATTATATATAATGTATATTTTTTCAATGTTGTCGTGAGCGCAGCCCCTGTGTTCCTGTGTGCAGCTCACGGCCTTGTGTGTGCGTGTGGCATCGTCAAGTCCTGGGGCAGGGGTGGGGGTGGGTGCAGTGAGGGAGGGGACACGTCCTAGGGTTTTCAAATAAAACAACCAGAAAAAAAGCTCTGTGAGCTGCCTCCTGCCTGCCCGGTCCTGTGTGGGCACGGCTGGAGGCTCTCAGGCCTCTGGGACCCGTCGGGCCTTTGCACAGGGCTGAGGGGAGGGGACAGGGCTGGTTGTCCCAGGGCCCTGACTGGGTAAATCCCCAGGACATCAGGTCACCAGGAAAGTAATTTGGGGACAGATGTTTCCCACTCCTTCTTCCCTCAGCACCCCCTAGAAAAGTATAGACAACTCAAGGAATGTCACAGACACCTGGGCAGATGCCCGTGCTTTGTGGGGACCCTGAGACAGCCCTTCCCCATCACTTGAACCTTCCGCCTGGAGCGTACGGGCTCCCAGCCGGTCATCCCGAGGAGAAGGCAGGCAGCCCTGCTGCTGTGCAAAAGGGGTCTGGAGACTGACCGAGGCTGAGCCTCCCTTGCTGACCAGTCCTCGGCCTGCAGGCCCTGGACACCTCTGCTGTGCTCATGTCCACGTGGCTCCCCTCACACGGCTGCTGAGTGGCCTCAGCTCTCCATGCTGACCCAGCAGCCTGGCCTGAGAGTGGGCAGATTCTGGTCCTTCCTCAGCCTTTTGTGCCACTGGCTCTTTGGCCCAGGGCTTCCTTAAGGACAGTGCCCAGATGGCGTTATTTCAGAAGTGTGAGCTGCTGGTGGGAGCATCCTTCTGTGCTGTCCCTGGCCCAGGAAACACCAGGGACCTGAGTTCTAGCTCCTTTCTGTGGAATGAGGGGGTTGGGGCACCCATAAGGCTTCCCCAGTGTTTTGTGGCTGCCTGCAGTGCGGTTGAGGTGGAAGGGAGAGCTCCATCCACGCCCATTCCTACCTCCTCTCCTGCAGCATCAACTCCCGGCTCAACGTTGATGGCTCTGAATTTGTATCTCCCACCCTGACCTCTCTCCTAACATGAATCTGCAACTACCTATTGGTCTCTCCACCTGCCCGTCCTGTGCTTGGAATTCTCTGTCACCTTTCACCTAGTCACCTGAGCCAGAAACCTGGGAATGAGTCTCGATTCTTCCCTAGAGGGAATCAACCCCATGTCCAAATGGTGACAGCTGATCTGTCATTCCTACCCCTTAAAATCTCTCCAATAGGTCTTTGTCCTTCTCTTCCCCCTACTGCTCTGCCGCTGCCTGGTTTGTGGCGAGAGCCTCCCACCTCCTCCTCTTGCCCTTGTCTCCGGTGTCTTGCTCCCCTCCAGCCCATCCTCAACCCTGGGCCTCAGTGACCTTTCTAAAGTACCACTCTCCTCCTCAGGACCTTCCCTACCTCCCTGTCACTGCCTAGTCAAGTCCCGATGCCTTGGCAGGCCCCTTAACCCAGTGGGTCAGGTCCTGCCTCCCTCCTTCTCTGGGCTCTTTGCTGCCACCATCCCTGTGCACCTGCAGTCCAGTCACACTAACCATGTATGTTTCCCAAGCCTACCCTGTTCTGTCTTGCCTCTGTGTCTGCACATACTGTTCCCTCTGCCTAGCGTGTCCTTTCCCTATTGTGCCTGGCAATCTTCCACTGATCACTGAAGACCCAGTTCCAGTGTCGCCTGTTCCAGGGAGCCTTCTGTGCTCCGGCACGCCTTGTTCACGCCTGCATCCCAGCACTTAGGACCAGGCTGCCGTGCATGTCTGTCTCACCAGAGTCTCTGTGTTTCCAGCCACTCGCATAGGGCTTGGCACACAGTAGGGGCTCAGTAAATGGTGAATGGGTGATGCCCTCAGACTCAGAAGACTTCCTGGTAGGAGGAGAGAGGAGAGCTGCGTTGGTGGCCCACTAGCAGGGAGGTATGAGGACAGAGGGTGGCTGAGCAGATGCCCTGGAGCAGCCTCTCTGAAGTGTTCTGCCCAGACACCAAGCGGATGTTCCAGGGTTTTGGCAATACTGTGTGGGAGGCAGCCCTGCCTGTTCATCTGGAGTCCCTGAGTCTCAGAGTGAGGACTCAAAAGGTCAGAGACTTCAGACATCTGAGAGCTTTAGCTCTCCTAGGGGCTTGAGGGAGAGTTTTTAGTTTCTGGTCCTAAATTTCAGTGGGTTCAGCTCCTCTCCTCCCTCTTGTCATCCTCCTAGTCCTCACCCACACCCCCATCTCAGAGACCCCAGGTTCCCATGCAGAGGAGCAGAAGTCAAGCGGGTTGCTTTATGTCTGTGTTTGCCCTTGGAGCCTCCTACACTCTCACTGAGACTTGGGACTTGGGCCTCTTTATTCACCTCCGGTTCAAGCTTCAGGCTCAGGGAGCGGATGGGTGAGAGGCAAGCTTGTGTGAACTCTGCCCCTGTCTTGGTGGACACATCCTTACAGAGTGCCAAATGGCAGCATGTGGTCCTTGTGTTAGCATCTGCCTAACCTTGGCCCAACTCTTGGCCTTCCTGGATCAGCTGTCTCTAGGGCCAAGTGTGGGTTTTTTTCTGAAATGCAACCATTCTACCTGAGTGCCCTGGAAACTCTCTAGGATCAAAGTCACTGACCACTGATTATTTCTTGTGGGTGTAACCTTTCTCACCCCTCCTCTCAGCCCTCAGTGATTGACAGCCCAGGCTCTAGCCCATGATTACCACAGTCTCCCTAGGTGACAGTTGGGGGTCGAATGTCCTGGTGGGGTGGGGTGCAGGTGGGAGCCTGGAGGCCTGGGGAACACGTTGAACTTCTTGTGCCACCACATGCCTCGAACTTCTGCTCTCACTCGCTAGCTCTCCCTTCCACTCTCAGTCTCTGTCTCTGTCTCTCTCTCTCTGACATACACACACACACACACAAACACTGGAAAGAGGAATCAGGTGCGAGGCAGGATGCCAACTTGATATTGCAGGGAAAGGGCACCAGGCAGGAGTCCAGATGAGCTTTTATTTCGTTGCTCAAGATCTCCTGGAAAGATGTTTCCTAACCTCCTGCACAGAAGCTGGTAAAGCCTCAGGGAGGCAGGCCTTGGGCAGGGTTTCTAATTCACCTATTCCCAATTTAATTTGAAACAAGAGACACATTTCCCTTGGCCTCACTCAAATCTGTCTTTCTGTAATGGAAGGCTATTTTCCTCTTAAGTCCGCTGTCTGCAATGAAAATTAATTAGCTTGTCGAAAGACGCATGATGGAAAGCTGTGCCCTTGGGGAAAAGCGATGCTATAGAGGCAGATACATTAACCACCAGTTCTAGAACAGAGCGTGTCCTTCTTCCTCATACCAGACGAGACACCTGAAAACTTGCCTTTGTGCATCAGGGCAGGTGGACACAAACATAGCGGAGGTGTGCAGGGGTGTGGCTCCGCCCACTTCCAAAGTCTGAATTCCACCCTGCAGCCTTTGGGCTGATGCACCTTCAGCAACAATTCTGAGATCTCTACCTGCCAGAGCCCACCCTGGGGGCTTTGTAGGCCAAGAAGGACACATCTGCTCCCAGCCTTCTAGGCGCCATGGAAGATCTCACGTTCCCTTCATATTCTAGCTCCACATCAGCTTCCTCCCAAAGTGGATCTCTCCCATCCCCCAGCCCTATCACAACTCAGCGCTCTTCTGGACTGTGCTGGTCTGGTGGAGCTTTCAGACCCTGGGTGTTTCCTGGGGGTGTCCATAAGCACGAGCTGAGGACAGCGTGTGTCCATTAGGTTCCTCTGTGCACTGTGGGTCTGGTTTCCCAAACTCCACCTTTACCGGGCATCCTGCAGATGCTTTTGGCCTGCTCCCTCTGGTGGCCTCTGGGAGAGAGGAAGAACTGGAGGAAGGGCGGTAGGTGTGGAGAGAGAAAGGTGAGCCCCAGGCAGGTGGCGTTTGTGACAGACAGGAGGAGGAGCTGGGCGTCTAACTCCACCGGTGCAGCCTCTCCTGGGCACCCCGCTGCTGAGCACTTAAAATACCACATCCTGCAGGAAGAGGACAGATGAGAGTCTAAATTTAGGCACAGTGGGTAGGAGGAGGGAGGATGAGGGCTCTGGGATGTGGTGGAGCTGGCTTTGTCAGAAAAGGAGGAGGAATTCTATTTCCTGGGTGGGGATCCTGGGAGCCTCTATTCCGATATTCAACCTCAAAGCCCTGACCCCAGTTTCTGAAGTCCTCCCCTCAACTCTGTCTCTATGTCTCTCCCACCTCTCCCATCAGATATGGCTTTCCTCCTTCAAGATGTGCAGTTTGGGGTTGTGCCACCCTTTCTCCTTGGGGCACCATGTGGCTGGCTCTCGGGGAAGTGACTGTTAACAGGGGTAAAAGTGACATTTGAGAAGACCTCTGATTTTTAGTTAGGTCACTAAAGGAGAGTAGTCTTCCTTCCATGGCATGACAGAGAGGGAAAATAAGTCCAACAGGCATGAAGCAACGAAGGGAGGCTAACACACCTTCCAGACGACAATGGGCAGAGCCCTAGAGTCCCAGGTCTAGGGTGGACATGGGAAGCTCATGCTACCTGCTCCCTGAAGGTTTTGCAGCCCCTTGCTGTTGGTCTTAATTATCAGGAGGTAGACAGAACCATGCCTCACCTAGTAGGATGGGGTCTTTACAAGCATGAAGTTTGGAGGATGGCAGAATCCCTAAAGTTCCTTCCATCCAAAGCTCAGACAGCGTGGGGTTGGGGTTTTGAACACGTGCTTTGGAGTCAGACATACCTGATTTTTTTTCACCTTGGCAGCTTATAGATGCTTATTGCGGCAAATGTTCATAGAAGAATGACTGTTTTTATCATTGCTGGGCTTTTTTAAACAGGCACAGGGTTATTTTTTTAATAGATGGGGGCTTTAGCAAACAGGAGCTGCTAGGGTTTTGGTAAGTAAAATCTCACAGGCTTTGGGTGCTTTGGTGGCTGACCTCGAGCTACATGGGCAGAGGTGACCTGTTACAGTATTGTACTCAAGGTAAAGATAGCAATTAGTTCATAATATAGATGGGTTTTTGGTGTCATCTCAAAATGAGCAGAATCTCAGATACAAAAGCTTTTTAGGTAAGTATTGGTGAATGGAACAATTTTTTTTGATAACTGATTTTTTTTCTTTTATTTCATTATATTATGGGGGTACAGATATTATTAGGGTTACATATAT